>JANBXH010000004.1:0-573417 GCA_024271875.1 Kuraishia molischiana
TAACCTGTTGAAATTCAAGTGCAAAGGCACTGCAAGATGGTAGTTGTTGATCAGTCATAGACACAGAATTGTAGATATATTGATTGGTTATAAAATTAGAGAGTGGAAGAGAGGGAGGATTTATTGCCTTACATAGTATTTGGAACAGGTGTGATTTCACAATGTATGTCGCAATGTGACTCTTGCATGTGACACTTGCATCCGAAACTTGCATCCGAAACTTGTGTTGAAGTTGATTATGTCATCATCAGTAACTTGCTCACGTCATCATATTGAAACTTGATCTTGCCACCACAACTAGGCTACTTGTTGTGTTGATCTTGCCTGAAACGGGTTTCACCTGGAACTCGTTTCATCTGCAAGTCTCACCTGCAAGCATACATTGGAATTTCAGGTTGTGAAATTCCACCTGTTCCAAATACTATGTAAGGCAATCAATCCTTCCTCTCTTCCACTCTCTAATTTTATAACCAATCAATATATCTACAATTCTGTGTCTATGACTGATCAACAACTACCATCTTGCAGTGCCTTTGCACTTGAATTTCAACATTTTTTTGTTTTATTTTTGCTCTCTTTCATCATGTTTTTTCTCGGATCAGAGCTACTATAGTGTATTCTGGAGGAGTGTTTTGTGACCATTGTATGAAGGCCTGACGATTCTTCTCCATCTCTCGTTCCAGTACTCCTTTTTTTGTGAAGAACGGTTTCCACAGCTCCGATGAGCCGCAGATTCTGAGGTCGTGTGTGAGATTTTTGAAACTACTCGAACCTGCGCACTTATGGAGTCTTTGGTCTTGGGTTTTTGCCTTACTTCGTACAGCTCAATTGCTTTGAGTCCCGTGTGTTATCTTCGTGTTCTCTCATTTTGGCGTTTATTTTACTTCGTAAGATATTGTATAATCTATTTGGGGAAGTGTTGGCTTTATGTCTATCCGTGCGTTCGTTTTATGCTATTGTTTGGGTGATGATTCTTACTTGTGCATTCCTGAGTTCGTCATGTACTCGTTTTTTCTTTTGTTGTTGGGATTGCGGGTTTCTCGGTGAATGTTATAGGGTTTTTTCTCTTTGTCCACTTTGTATTCCATACTTTGAATGATTATTTTTACTCGTGTTCATTCCAGTTTTTGTGCTTTTCGATATATCTATATGCCGGATTGTATGTCTATATCTAATTGAGTTAGAATTGGGGAGCCCTCAAAAAATGCAGATTGCAACCGCAATAAGTACAAGCACAAGATTGGTCCTGCTGAAGTGGTGGTGTAAACTTACAGAAAAACTGGTGTACTTCCTCTCGCTCAGAGGTTGAGGGAACAAACCGTACTCCACCAGTTTTCTCATATCCCACTCGACTGCATTTTCTGTCTTGTAGCACCAGAATATCCAGCCATCTGTTTGGTTGTAGGCATCCAGCTGTGCCTCTATGAATTGGCCGACACTTTTCTTGTATGACTTGTTCCAAGTGGAAAAGTCGTCGATTCCCTCGCATGATCCAATGTAGTCATCGTTGGAGTACGTTGCATCATATCTGGCACCTCTTCTTACTCCATTGAGCCATGGTGCACAGTCTGTGAGTGCTGCAGACCACTCGCCTACAACGGCTGGGTGTTTGGTATCAGCCACAGACTGAGCATAGCTTTTCACGGCGTTGATGTGACCAGTTGCGTTTTCTTGAAGCTGACCAACACCAAACACTTCGTAGTGGTGGTAGTCTATGACGACATTCTTGTACTTCGAATAGGATACACTCGAAGACAGATTGACCAGGTCGGAGTAGGTATTGTTCAATGGACTGATATGACCACGGAGTCTATAGTCCCAGTAGCCAATGGATTGGAAGGCATCATGGTAGACAATATTGTTGTCCGTGCTTTCTCTCAGGTCATAGTATATGTCCCTGTAAAAGTCGTTGAGCTTTTTCATGTTCAGCTTGGGTCCCAGAGGTTCGTTCAGTATCTCGATACCAACAATAGTGTCCTCATACTCCTCCCCTCCGTACTTGTCTGCAATATATTCCAGAACAGAAAAGGTGACATTGATGTTCTCGTCTGATTTTTGCCAGTTGATGTGATCTCTCAACCCAGAGTTGTCAAACCCGTTCTGACTGCCTGGGGCACCGTGCAGGTCTATCCAGACCTTGAGGTCATACTTTTGTGCCCACTCGATTGACTTATCCAGGTATTCCTCCTGACCATAGACGTATGGGTCGTCATCAAGCTGCTCAAATGCCCAATATCCTATTGGGATCCTTACCAGGTTGAGTCCATACCCTGCTATCGTCTGGAAATCTGTCTCGTTGATCCACGTCTCCCAGTGCTTGTTAAGTCTCTTCTGTGTCTCTGCCTTTCCCAGCTTCTTGCAGTAGTGGTACTCATCAACTGGAATATCTGATACTGACTCTCCATCGCTCAGAGAATCGTTGAATAGAGTGGGAGTGATGTATGGCTCCAACACGAGCCATCCCCCAAGGGCCACCCCCTGGATCTTCTCTCCTGAAGTGTAGTTGTAAACACCATCGGATGGCAGGTCTGAAGCTTTGCTCACCCCGAGGAGCGCCAATCCAACGAGGCTAGCTATGTATTTCAGATTCATAAGCGCCGGAATTTCGCGTGTTCAATCTTAGGTTTCCTCTCCTTTTTGGGCGCTGTCACTAAGTGAATAACAGGGTGTTCAGTACTGGAGACAATTGAATACGCGAATTCTGTTCTCTGATTTGTCTTCCAGGAGCTGGCGGCGAATAAATGTGGTTGATGTCAAGTGTTTAAGTACTTGGCGCCTAGACGAGTGTTTACAATCTTAGACGTGCGGAGTGGCTCCTAAAGGAGAAATTTGATTATTGCACTCTATATCAGTTGTTCTTCTCTTCAAAAAAACTATTCGTTGGGCGCTCATTCAAGTGTGTAATTATATGTACAGACGCAACGTTGTATCAGGGCTGAGAGTCACAGCCAAGACGTCTGTAGTCTAATGCGTAGTCTATGTTCCAGGCTAGCCAGTCACCCAGCTCAGCATCCTTTACGTGGTCTTTGACTTTGGATCCGGTGTACTTGATCTTTTCACCGGTCTCCAAAGCCTTTTCAAGCTGACTCAAGGCCTGTTGCTGGTTTTCCGTCTCCACTGACACAAGTTGTCCCTTGTTGTCGATGTTGAACGTGATCTTGTCGCCGGAGTCGAGCACCAGTTCGTGGGTCCAACGCGGCCCACCGCCAAATGTGTGATTCCAGTCTCTAAGAGTGTCGCGGTACTCCATGATCTCCTGTGGCAGTGTCGAGCAGTCGTCAACATGAACGAGATTCACATTTTCCCAGTCAAAAGTTGGCCCATTCCCGCAGTGCGTGGAGAATGCCTGTGCACAGAGCCACATGAACAATTCCTGAGAGCATTTCAGATTCGCAACGCTACTCGATATGGAGTCTGTTCCCTTGCTTCTGACTCTAGACTTTTGAAGCTCGCTAACTCTGAGTATGTTCCTGAGAACTTCAAGGTTTGAGTCCAGCAACATCGTGCCGTGGTGTAGGAACTTGCCCCTTGAGAGCTTGAATGCTGAGCCGCTAACTTTCTTTTCGTCCAACTCTCCGACGATGTCTCCCTTGGCAGTTGTCTTCAACGTAAACTTTGGCATTTCGTACTTGATACCGCTCATCTCTACAGCCGGCGTGGCTGCTAATCCATTCATAGTCTCCACCAGTGTATTCGTATAACCCACTCTGTCGAAAGAGTTCTTGCTGGCCATGTAGCTGAAGTTGACGTTGCCGAAATCGTGCACCACCGTTCCACCACCTGAGAATCTCCTGAGCACCGGCATTCCAAGAGCTCCAGACACTCTCAGGTTGATCTCTTTGAACGGATTCTGGTTCTTTCCCATCACTATACAGGGCGAGTTGACGTACAGAACCAATCTTTTTGAGGTCTGTGGCATCTTGTCGTAAATGAACATCTCCAGAGCGAGATTCAGAAATGGGTCATGGGATCTCGACACAAACACGGTAGGTGTTTCTGTTTCAAACGTCCCGGACCCGTAAGCCTGGGTTTTAGGTCTTGTCGACTCCGATTCGGCCACGAGGTTGGCGAGCTGGTAGCTCTTGATAAACCGCCCGAAACCAGACAGGTCCAGCTTGCCCCCAGTAGAGTCCCAGTCCCAAAGTTCATCTTCCACTGGGCTGTCCTTCTCAAGCATGGACAGAATGCTCGTTGCTTGTTGCGTGGGGAAAGTCTGACCGGCCAAAGATGGCGAAGAGGACGCTGCGACCTGTGTTGGCTGGCCAAGCACAACTCTCGGTGAGGGAATCTCCCTGTCTAATATTTGTACTCCAGAAAAGTCGTACGCATCTTCAGTAGACGCCGTCTCTTGGGTGAGATGGTCTCTCTCTTCAAAGAAACCGGCAAGGTTGGGGTCGTGCTCTAGAATCTCGTCTTTGCTGCCGGTGCCCAGTTCATCGCCAAATGGCACGCCTGTGCCAATGAACCGTCTCCCCTGAGCGGCACATCGAGCCCTCGATAATCTAGCCACACTCTTGAATCGTATCAACATGTACAGGCTTGTCACCAAACAAGTCCGAAAGACTCCTTCCCGGTCTTCGCCTCCGGGTTTTTCTCTCCTATCTGCCAAACTTTTCTTGGTTCATTAAAAACTGGTGCGGCAACTTCCGCCTGCCAAAATGACCCAAAATTGGGAGGGACACTCTCAATACCGAGCCAACTTCAGGTAGAGGAGTACCAACACATTTTGAGAAGAAACCTGAAAAAGATGAGAATTCCAGATAAAATGGGCACTAGCTACGGAAGTGCGATTGATCTCAAACGTGATCGGGAGAACTAAAGCAACTGATAGGCCACAATCTTGTGAACACACCCATACATACGAAACAGAAAGATCGAAGAAAATAAGGGCCAAACTTGAACCCAAAGCCAACTCCGAAGATAGAAGTAGTGTACCAACAGCGAAAGCTCTCCTCACCAACTTTTTTTTTCTGAGGGCACAAGGCCTTGTTTGAGACCTGTTCAAACACAAGCCAATAAAGATGAGCGATCTTTCTGTGGAGCGCCACCTTCTGCTGAGGTGCGAGCGGTACTCCCGAGAGGGCGAGGAGTCTCTGGACAAAATGATGGAGAGCAGGTACTCTCTAAAGGGAACACAGAAGAACTATCTGCTCCTGGGGGCGACGCAGAGCTCGTTTCAGATAGGCAAGCCTGTGAAGCTCAAACACAAGCAGGAGCTACTACAGTTCGCGGACGGCGATGAGAAGCAAGAGATATTGCAGCCCAAGAACAGAGAGAACAAGTTCTCCAAGTGGAGAACGCGGAACGAGTTCAAGGAGTTTATCAGGTCGAACCTGAAGCTACAGAGGCAGGCCTGCTCCAAGCTGAAGAAACAGAAGGGAGACGTGACTGTGCTGAACTCGAAGCGATTTGGCAAGCTTCTGACGGCAGAAGACTTTGCAGTCATGAACAGACTGTGGCTGGACTACGTGAAAGAGTTCATCGACAATGACAGAAGCGCAACACCGGCTTCGGTGTGCCCAAAGCTGGCCACGGCCGAGTTCGTGGGGGCGTTCGTCGAGGTCGAGTACAGCAAGTGTCTGCCCAACGTTGGACAGCGCGGGGTTGTCATCTGGGAATCCCAGTTCAACTTTATCGTGGCCACAGGACGCGGCCCGGAAAACGGGTGGAAGGGACTGGTGGATGACGTTGACAGCCCGAGATTCTCCCCGAGGGAGAGGGTCGGAGGCATAAGGGTCATCAGCAAGAGAAATACACGCTTCCTCGTGCGCGTTCCGGTTCCGAACGATCCCGATAACGAGTATCGCTTCGTTCTGAACGGTAACAGAATCCAGTACAGGGGATACGAACGCGCAAACCGCAAGATGAAGAACCACGCTGTCAACGATTTAATATGATGACAATACGCAGGCCACGTCGGTTGAAGAAACGTGTTTCAATATAATCAAAAACATAAACAAACGATGACGCATGCAACGCCAAAGGACCAAATTTTGTATGTGCACGATAACGGGGGAGGCGCGTTTCTTATCTCAGTGTTGTCATCTCCTCGCCACCCCTCTTGTTTTTGTTTCTCCCCCCCTGTTCCACCCTTCCTTTTCCCTTTTCCTCGCAAACAAAAAGGGGATTTGGTCCTTCTCGAAACTCCTCCCACAAAGCGTATCACTCTCCTCTCTCCCAATGTTCTCTCTCTTCAAGTCTGCTCCTGCTGGCGCCGTTACCGAGACTACCGCCCCGGTAGTGGACCTCAACGTCCTCGGCAAGGAGCCTCAGGTGCTGGACTTGCCTGTTGCAGACACTGCTGTCGCTCGTTCGAGGTTCAGCCTGTGGCCGTTTGGATCTTCTGCAAGGAGAGAGTCCGCGAGTTCCGAGGCTCCCGTCCACCTGGACTCGGAAGACAAGGTCATTGCGATGAAGGCCAGCAGCGAGGATGACTTCATTGACATCCAGGTGCGCAAGCTCTCGTACGCTGAGGCTGCATCCCTGAAGCTGTCCGGTGCCGGTTCCGGTGCCAATGCCACTCCCACTCCCATCGAGAGAAAGGCTTCTGTTGTAATTGACCACGATACAGAACTAGAGAACTCAATTACAGACCTGGAGCTGGCCATCGAGCTTGGAGGCTCGAGGAAGTTCAGACATGACCTGGTTGCCTACGAAGAGCTATCCGCGGCCTACGACCACGAGATGGACTTTGAGGAAGCTCTCGAGAAAGAAGAGGATATCGCCCTCAGACTCAAGAAGAGCGCGAAGAGAAACAAGCGCAGGGGATCCAACAAGAAATGAGCAAAGATGGACCGGGGTTTGCTCTACATCATAGTCAATACTTTTTTCATCATCAACGTCAACTCAGCACCAAAGAAATCACCCCCTTCTTCCCGCGCGGCCTTATCATCCTTATCGGTTCTCATTGTTATCGTGTTTTATCCCCTACTCTCTTGCGCTTTCTTTTCCCAATTGCCTGAGGATTTTCTAGGATTTCTATTCTAATCTATTTGTACTATATCTTTACTCTACTCACCAAACAGCGAGTCTCAGCTCTTGTAAACAACCGTGACTCATAAAGCTGCCTCGGAAGGAAAGCTTAACGCGCAGGCTCGGAAAAGCAGCCAATCTTCAAGTGTACCAACCAATGGACGCCGCACTACACAACGGACGAGAAAGGGAAAAATTTGGACAACGGGGAAAGCCAATACGAGACGTTTTCTAGATAAAACAAGACAAGTTCAACGCAGATGGACGGTGTGCAAGGCAAAGTCGATAAGCTGGTGTCCTGGGCAGTGGCAAATGGTGCGGTTGTCGATGAGCGTATTCGGTTCGCAAAGTACGGCTTCACCGGCGGAGTGATGGCTGTTCTCGCGGGTGGCGACTCGTCTGGTGTATCTCTGTCGATTCCACATTCACTGGAGATATCTACAGAGCACGCGAGGGATTATCTGAAGATGGGCCCGTCCGTGGCACCCACAAATGCGATGCTCAAGCTGGCTCTCGTGCTCATGAGGCACGACCCAGGTTCATTCCACAGACCGTACCTCGAGTGTCTTCCACAGGCTTCCAAGCAGATCAACACTTTGCTCAGTTGGAGCGACACAGAGAGACAGATTCTTCTCAAGGGTACAGCTCTCGACTTCGAAACGGGCAGGAGAATACGCGACCTCCAGCAAGAGCACGCACAGATCACACAGCTGGTTGGTAAAGAGGTTACGTTTGAAGAGTTCTTATGGGCACACTCTGTTCTTGCGTCGAGGGCTTTCCCTTACAGACTGTTCAAGCCAGACGTGCCGCCGGACTCTATGGTTCTACTACCACTGATAGACCTTCTGAACCACAAGCCCAAGAGTCACGCATCCTGGACTGTTGACGAGAGCGGGTTCAAACTGGAACCAGACGTTGACCCCGAGACTGGAGAGCTGGTCAATAACTACGGACCCAAGTCTAACGCAGAGCTACTTTTGGGATATGGCTTTGCATACCCAGATAACGAGTTTGACCACGTTGTGTTCATGCGCAAACCATCTGACTTTACGGATACAGCGAATGACGAAGCTACCGTTGCGGACTACAAGGATAAGCTTCCAGAGTACCCTTGGCTTACCTATGGGAAAGACGTCTTCATATTCAGGGTACACGAGGTTGTCCCCGAGGATATGGTTGATCTGATAGCCACCCTGTGTCTCGAAGAACACGAGTCGTCGCGGCTGAGATCCACCCTGCGGGCCGTATCTCTTCTGAGGAGGGAGTTTGATACGAGGAAGAGGATGCTGCCCAAGGAGTCAGACATTGACCGTAACCTGGAGCAGTTTGAATGCGTTACAGACAATAAACAGCTTGCGCTGAACCTGATCGAGGGCCAGTCGCGCGTGTTCAGCAAAGCATCCAGACAGATGAAGGAGCTTGAGAACAAGATTCTGAACAGCCACAAGGGGGAGTTCGTGAACACGTCCAAGATTCTAAAGAATGACGTTGACGTACAGTATGGTGCCAACGTCATGTACGAATGGCTACAGCGGGGTAAGTGGAGACCATCTTGGATGATGCAAGACGTTGAAGGCATGACTCCGGAGGAGATTATAGATAGACATGGGTATTTCAGACCGAACAAGGAATCAGAACCCGTTCTGGTCAACCCCTTGGCAAAATTTGAATTAGCATGATGCATATGAAGAACGAGATGAAGAGACCGAGAATGAGCCTTATGTAGAACCAGATGGACAGTTTCCCCGAGCGATGGTAGTTCGTCAGTAACCTTCCCACAGTTCCGAGTTTACCCTGGGATTTTTCGAGCTCCTCCGTGGCCTCCTTGAGAATAGTTGCATCGTTCGACAGAGCCTGCTGGAACGATAGGGCAGTGCTCTTTGCCTGTGCCACAAACGAAGAGATGTCTTTGAGGTAATCCTCGTGTAAGCTTTCGTGGTACTTGTTCCGATCCTCGAGATCATCCAACTGTGATGCGCGTGTGGTGCTGAGCAGCCTCTTCCTCAAAACAGCCATCGAATCTTCTTCGTTGTCGTTGTTGTCATGATCGTTATTGTCATTGGTCAAGGAGCCTGTGGCCTCCACTGCGGATGCTGGGACCTGTGACTGTCTCACCTCTTCGTCGTACTTCTCTTTGTGTTCCTGGAGCTGGGAGTCAATCTCAAACAGGCTGTCCTGAACTGTCCTCGTCAGCTTGTGCAGACGCGATCGTTGTGCAGACGCATCGCTCGCGTATAGCTTGGAGTACGAGTCGTAGTTCTCCGTTTGAACATCCTTGGATTCCCGCGCCACCATATCCTTGCGAAGCTGGAGAAGGTCGAACGCCACGTTGTTCAAAGTGAGCTCTTTGAGCACAGCCTTTGCGTCGTCGTCGTCGGGAATCGCATCCAGCTTGGACACCCGTAAATCCAGGTGGTCCAGTATGCTCTCCCTCTGTTTTATCATCGTGATTTATGTGTGTTTGGTGCTAGGGGCGAAGGTACTTGAACTAGAACAAGAAGAGTGGCGGAGAGAGAGGTCGCGCGCCTCTCAACTCTGAGAGAGACCAGGCCTATCTCTCCAAGAGAGACAAGATATCCGTTCCTAAAGGGGACGATTGCTGTCGGTGATCTTCTACTGTTCTACTGGAATACCGAGAGACCGCCGTGGTCTCTGTGTTGGTGTAATGTCTGCATTCCTACTATCAAACAACGATCTATGGTATAGAGAATTCGTGGTTAGCGAAAGAAGCAGTTTGATCTGGGGCACATTCACCAAAGGTTTAAGTGAGGAACACGAACCCATTCTTTACCCATAACGGGTGTTGTCTAAGTCTTACTCCCCACAGAAATGCCCCATAATTCAATTGAAGAAGAAGAAGAAAGGCTAACAGTAAAACTTCAGGCGCGAAGAAATTTTCTGTCTCTCGGAAACGGTCCAGTAGGTACACTACGTTTGTGTCCGACGCGACCACTTCAGTAATGTGTGTTGCACTACCAAGATAAAACTACCATCGAAAGCTCGTCTAAAGCTCGTGATGATCCCATCGAAAGCTCGTCTAAAGCTCGTGATGATCCCATCGAAAGCTCGTCTAAAGCTCGTGATGATCCCATCTAAAGCTCGTGGGGCTTCACACTTGGATAACGCCACAAAGACAGATCCGTCTTCACACATGAATGACCCGTTCAGACGCGTATATCTGTGTATATGTGTATGTGGGATATACTCAGATCTTGCAGAAGAGCTACTTGTGGCTGTTTGTGGGGTCCAGCTCAACTTAACTTGCGAATCAATGTGGGAGTGTTGAAGAATACACCTTGTGCCCTCATACCAAGTTGGTTAGAAATGCGAGAAAACTCAGATTTTCAGAACAAGCAGTAACATTGAACAATAAGAACGGATGTAGGACAATACCCACGTGGAAGTGTCCAGGGGTATAGTCAAGAATACTCGGGATGCAAGGCCATGCAATGAGAGAGTACAATCCGATAGAGGAAAAGCAGAAAAATTCGTAATCTTACACATAACGGTCATGGGTATACACGTACAAAAACCAATACAAAACAGCAATAAGCGACAAAAAAAAGGGGGGGGGGGGGAAGAAGGTAGATCACTGACTCCAGAAATCGGGAGACTCCCGTTTGACCTCAGTCTTGGAAAGGTCACCGTTGGTGTAAGATCCTAGATTGAAATCAAAGTCAAAGTTCAGCAAGTTCAAACCTTGGGAGGCATCAACACCAAACTCAAGGTTTTCAGGAAGGTATGGCTGGAAGATGTTGTTGAGATCATAAGGCTCATTTCTCTGTTTGGACTGTATTGTCGGCTCACTACCGAACTTGGCTCTCTTGGTAAAGATATCGTTGAGAGTGGCATCGTTGTCAACGTTGCGCAGCGGAGCGGTTTTGCGCTTGACCTTCTTGGTGGAAGGAGGAGCAGCCAAAATCTCATCGACGGCAATAACAAGACAATCAGCACAGTTCTTCGAAACACATCCGAGCATACCGATATCAGTCTCAAACTTGAGCACTTTGATGATATCCCCAAGCAAGTTCTTCGAATCTTGGAACAGAGATCCAGCGCGAGCGTACTCGAGAGAACCTTTCGCGTAGATTAGGGCAAAGCGCGCAACCTGCTTGGATATACTTAGTGGGAGCGACAGCGAGTGGAAACCGTGTTGGGCAGAAGATAACTTCTGGAAGATGGTCAATAGAGAAGACGTGATCTGCTGGATGATGATATAGGACGACGAGTTGCGCGAAGACACAGCCATACCAGCACTGGCAGACATGCTTTCAGATCCCATGATGGGGAGGTATATGAGAAGCTTGGCCTGGTAGTATAGGAACAAGAAAGTCAACTGGTTCTTGTCAAGGCCGCTGTAGTCAGCCTCCTTGACATCAACAGGAACACTGATCTCGCGAGGAAGGTCTTTGCGCCAGCTGTCCAACTGATCTTCAAGCACATAACACAGTTCATCACTGATAGAGCTTCCCGAGCTTCTCTTGAAAATAGAGTCAAGGATTGTACCCAACACACGCGAGTATCGCATTATACTCAAGGCGGAATCGGGAACTTTACCAACCAGAGACAGGGCCGTGTTGTTGAACATGACCATGTTGATGTCATCTGTGGTGCCAGTATCATTGTTGCTAGATGGCAACGCACACTCGATCTCGTAGTCCTTGAGCAATCTCGGCACTCCAAACAGCATCGAACTAAAGGTATCCAAAGTGTATATGTTCCAAAACAAGATTCGCCTCTCACCCTGCTGTATCTTGGATAGCGCAGACCCACTCGATCCAAGCACGGCAGACGGACACCTGTGCAGTCTCAGCTGTTGTGCCATTGTGATCATTCTTCCACGCAGTTCATAGGAGGTTGTGAGATCTCCAACGTTCAAACAGTAGAACAGCTCGAGCGTTATGTTCTGCAGAGACTGCACAGAACAGACAGAAGACAGGTTAGATTTGATGAACTCGTGGATAAGATGGTCGTAGTAGCTCAAAATCTCAAAGTGGGTGTCCTCTCTGCTCACTTCCTTTTCCGAATCAATCATGTGAGCAAAAAGGTTCTTCTCCTGGTTCTTCATCACGAGCGTCAGAATGATTATCAGGATCTCAACAAAGCTCTCATTGCCAGCCATGAGGCCGTCGCTGAAGTTAGATTCGCGGCTCTTGTTAAACTTGATGTAGTTGGCCATGAAGAGCTGTTTGTTCAGAGCAGGAACATAGCTGTTCCACGTGCAGAAGTAGGTGTTGAGGAAGAGATCAAGGTTCTTGTGGTTGGGCAGGTTTATCGACCTGAAAAACTCGACGGACTCGTCGGGTGACAGCTTCTTGAAGTCAACGGCTCTGAGGTTTATGTTCGGGAAGCTGTTGTTATCAGTCGTCTCTTTGAGCAGAGCTATGGTTCTGGCGGTCATGAACGCAGCCTTCGAGTGAAACCCGTGCACGTTACATATCTTTGCAAGGACGTTGGGGATGAACATGGTTTCCTCGGTCGATCTGGGGATTGACATTGCTATGAGGTTGGCGAGGTGTAGGAAATCCTTCGAATTCATCTTGCTCTGGATGGCAATCGCAGCTGCAGCTCCCGGGGCGTTAGCCTGTTCGAAAGAACGCGCATCGCTGTAGTTGCTTGTGTAGTTGAAGTCTGTTGCAGACAGGAGAGAATCGGTATCATCTGTGGTGTTGAGGTCAACAGAACCAGCTATGGACACAGGTCTCTCATGCAAAGAGGTGGGTCTGTTTTCGCAATTACACGTAGCGTCATGGATGTGTTCTGGAGGCGAGGTCTTGTTCGTTTGCTCGTTCAGCATGTTGAGGTTTTCGTTTGTGACGGGGGCCGTGGTAGTTGCTGACCCCGTGTCGGTCTTCTTCAGATCAACCAGTTTCTGCAGCTTTTTGTTTTCGAACTCGAGCTCCCTCACCCTTTCCTCCAGAGATTCGGTGTATCCGCGTGGGAAGGCCTTGCGCGACAGCTTATCGCTGAGCTTGCACTCGATGCCGACGATGGCACACTGCCCGCACTGTGGGCGTTTTCCGTCACACCGCGTTTTTTTGGAGCGACATCTATCGCATGCCTGGGCAACTCGCTCCATTCCGGCAGCTCTTATCGTCTTTCTAGTCGAAGTTAGTATTGTTGGACCCCGGAAAAACCTCTGGTGAGGGTCCAGCCTGCCCCTCCCCCATGTTTCGATGAACCCCTCGGGAGCGGGTGACTCAGAACCATCGCGCAAGATAAATACATACGGTGCCGGAGTATCGTCTGAAACCATCCTGTTGTATTCCTCCTTCTTTCTCCAGAGCTGTCCAAGTCAGAGATTGTTGTGGGCAGAACGGCGAGAGAGGAGAGAAGGAGAGAGAGGAAAAAACAGAGAGAGAGAGAGAGAGAGAGAGAGAGAGAAAAGAGAGAGAGCCCCGGGGCGGCGATGGCAGGGAGCGTGAAACGGAATCTCGAACCTCCGGGCACACGCATAAGATCGGTCTTTCTTCGTTATCGGATAATTCTTATCTTTTGGTATAAATTCTGCTGTTCAATGTTCAGGAGGGTTGTTGTCTACTGTAGAGAGGTGTAACGCTTTCGGAATCGCATTCGTATAAAGAGAAATAGGAGGGGGTAAACAAAATAGGGAAGGGAAAGAGGATAGAAAAAGCAGCTTATAACATTAAGGGGTGGGGCAGACAACACCGGCAACGGAGATACGTGTATTGGTCTGTAGATGCGTCTGTGGATTCATCCGTGGGCTCAGTCTGGAATCATTTCTGTAGCAGCAGCTTGGTGAACTCTTTGATATCGATCTGTCCATCGGCATCCGTGTCTGCCACTCTCAGCATCTCGTTGACCTCGTCTTCGCTGAGCTTCTCTCCAATGGTGGTCAGAACACGCTGCAGCTCAGTGGCGCTGATCTTTCCGTCTCCATCGCTGTCAAACACCTTGAAGGCCTCGACTATCTCGGCCTCTGTATCCGAGTCCTTCATCTTCCTGGCCATCATGGTGAGGAACTCGGCAAAGTCAACGTATCCGTCGCTGTTGGAGTCGACCTCGTTGAGCAGATCCGTGAGCTCGGCCTCTGTAGGGTTCTGTCCGAGCGCTCTCATAACGGTTCCAAGTTCTCTAGCGGTGATCTTTCCATCTCCGTCTCTGTCAAACAGCGAAAACGCCTCCTTGAAAGAGGCAATTTGCTCCTGGGAAAGATGGTCGGCCTGTGGATTGTGTGGTTAGTATGCAGATCCAAAACAAACACCCTCGCGTGTGTCTCTCGCCACTGTGCATCTCCCTCCGCGTGCACACCAATACATTTCAAACATACCATTTTCTTCTCGCTTGTGTCTATCTAGTAGTATCTGTGGTTTCGTTTTTGTCGATGCGATATCGGATTAAAAAAAAAACGGATTGGGACAAAAAGGACAACAACATAGAAAAGATCGAGAGGGAAGGAAGGAAAAACCGGGATCTCGCTGGCTGGGTCGGACGCGAATCGAATTGGGCGGTACACTCTACGCGCGCGCAAGATTCCGGAGTTCCCATTGGCGCGTCGCACCCATGTGCAACGGCTTATCGCTCCTCGAATGCTGTCGGTGCTCGTCTTCTAGAACACACTGATGCTTGGCCCTGTCAAAATGCGACCAGCGTTCGGCACACACGGCTCCAGACCGCTGGCTAAATTTAGGCATGTGTGCGGCAACATCACCGGCCCGGCGCACGACCCATCATGTCAGAGGCAAAACGACCACGTCTCCACTTCGCAGGGAGCTCCAACAAGGGTCGATATGGGCGGAACGAAAGCTAAGGTCGCGGTATGTGTGCTGGGTGATCTCGGACACTCCCCGAGAATGCTGTACCACGTGCATTCGCTCTTGGAGCTCGGGTACCGGATTGAGCTGTGTGGATACCTCGAGTCCACGGTGCCCGAACTGGTTGTCCACAACAAAGACGTGGCCATCAGCAGCATCAACCCCATAGTCAACAGCGCGCGTCTGCCGTACGTGCTGTTTGTCGTCTACAAGCTGGTGGTGCAGCTGTTCTCGCTCACGCGGCAGCTGGCGAGCGTCATGGACGGCTCCGACTTCATCCTCATCCAGAACCCTCCGTGCATTCCGCTGCTGCTGGTGATAGTGGTGCTGCAGCGGCTGTGGTACACGAACTGCCAGCTGGTCATTGACTGGCACAACCTCAACTTCACCATTCTCAACATGAAGTTCAACAACCTGCGCCACCCGATGGTGCGATTTCTCAAGCTGTACGAGCGCGTGCTGTCGCGGTACGCCGCCTTCAACATCACGGTGTCCAAGAGCCTGGCAAGGTTTCTTGTGGACGAGTTTGGCGTCTTCGAAGAGAGCATCGTGGTGCTGTACGACAGGTCGGGAGACCAGTTCAAGCCGCTCGAGAGCATGGGCTCCACGAAGCAGGCTGTCATCGCGGCACACCCCGAGTGTTTCTCGGACTACAAGGCTGGCGATAGGATAATCATCACGTCGACATCGTTCACCGAGGATGAGGACTTTGGGCTGTTCTTAGACGCTCTCAAGCTATACGATTCCTGCGCCACCGACAAGTTACACGTGGTTGTCACCGGTAAGGGCCCTCTGCGCGACCAATTCCTCTCCAACTTGGCGTCTTCCAGTCTCACAAAGGTCTCGGTGAGGTCTGTGTGGCTGCCTTTGGCGGAGTATCCCAAGTTGTTAGCCATTGCAGACCTCGGTGTCTCGCTTCACGTGTCATCTTCTGGGCTCGATCTCCCGATGAAAGTCGTGGACCTGTTTGGATGCGGTACCCCGGTAGTGGCGCTTGGATTCAGCACAATATCAGAGCTTGTCAGCGCGGGTGTCAATGGCGAGATCGTGTACACGGCACAGGAGATGGCCGATACCCTCGCGAGACTACTGTCGTCTGCAGATGAGCTCGCCAAGCTCAGGAGCGGAGCCATGGCCCAGAGTCGCCTCAAATGGGACACGGAATGGGATTCCAAGTTGAAACCCCACTTTTCAAAAGACAAGCCTTTCAACTAGGCCCTGTATATACTTATCGTCGTTCAAGTCCCTCATCTTCGACTCTCTGTTGGCCTCTCCGAAGAACTCGTAGTTATCGACAAAGTCAACAGGCATGTAGTCCCAGCTGACGCCAGCATCGACTAGGCGCCCGGTTATGTACGTCCATAGCTTCGCAGTCTCGAGGTGGTTGTATCCACCACCACCCAGCACCAGCGTCGGCAAGCGTGACTCGAGCAGCTTCAGAACGGCGCGTGTGTAGCCCTTGATGGTCAGGTTCCAGCAGCGAGACTCCTCGGTCACCAGTCCATCCGCACCACACTGCACCACCAGACAGTCCGGGCTGAACCTGGATAGCACCGGGAGCACTATGCGCTCAACTATGCTCATGAGCGTCTCGTCGCACAGCCCTCGTCGCAGCGGAACGTTAACGTCACAGCCTTTGGGCCCGTTCGAGCCACCGAAACCGCCTGTTCCCGGGAAAAAGCCAACGTCGAAGTGGTGCAGAGACAGCGTGAGCACCTTGGAGCTGAACTGGAAGGCCTTGGCCACTCCGTCGCCGTGGTGTATGTCCAGGTCAATGTACATGACTCTGTGGTACTTCTTTCTGAGCTCCATGATCCCCAGGACGATGTCGTTGACGTAACAGAACCCGGAAGCGTGTGACTTGAAGCAGTGGTGTCTCCCCCCGTGCCAGTTGACCGCCACGGCGTCCTGGCCGACCCTGGTGAGCCAACCGGCGGCCGCAACGGTGGAGCCCGCCACCGTCTTGACGTACTTGGCCATCTCGGGGAACACCGGGCAATCGTGTTCGAGCCCGTACTGGCGGATCTGTTCGCAGTCACGCTTCTCTCGGAGCAGGCACTCGCAGTAGTCGCGCGAGTGGTACCTGGCCAGGTCCTCAACGCCGACCCGTCGCGTGGCGATGTGGTCTGCGTGGCGGTCCAGCTGGTACGCTCTGATCAGCTTATCGACCAGACTGGAACGGCCGACGTTGGATGGCAACCCGTCGAGCGCACTCAGCTCCTCCCTCGATGGATCAACAAGCCCAACCCGCCGATTCATCCTTGTTCTCCTTGTCTGTCCAATGGGCGGAGGGCTGGGTCACCGCACTACTCAGATCCACCCACCCACCCAACCAACAGCGAATATTTCGACGCGACCACAGTTGGCTCTACAGAGCGGCATCCAACCAGACGAGATCCACCGGCTGCGTTCAAGGCGATTTTGCTCGCTATTGCGCGCGTTTGCCAGCACCGCTGTGCCACGGAGGGAGTCTGAGTGTGTACGTGCGGCGTTCTTCGAGAGGCCCTTTTGGCGCTTAACGTTTTCTTGTTTAGCCGATCTCTCCTGCTCGCCACGAAAATGGCAATGACACCACTGAATCTACTCCTGCTGGGGATCCTGGTTCTACAGGGCGCAGCTGCAGACGCCGCCGGAGGCCGTGTGAAGTTCATGAAGCAGCTCGTCATGCCCAACGCGAGCACCGTCACTGTGACACACCCACACTCCACGGTGTACGTTACGGTCACAACAAGCGTCACAGAACCAGTATGGCACACAACAACCGTCCATGTCACCCACCACCACCCCCACTACACCAACACAAGTGTGGCTACGGTAGCGACCGAGACCGGGTCGGCGCTGCTCAACGGCACGACTACCACACCCGCTGCAGGAGCACTCCAGGAGATCGTGTTTGACCCGGACAACGACATCGAGGAGCTGATAGACGGCACCGACGCACGCTACATCGAGTGGGACCAGCAGGACGGAACCCTGTATGCGATAGTGATCGACGACGAAGCCAGCGGAGACGTTGCGCTGGGGGAGAACTCCACCTTCTACGCAATCGAGGAAGTCAAACAAGTGGGACAGGACGGACAGCTCGAACAACTCGAACAGCTCGAAGAACCGCTGGCCCTGCTGGGCCCAAGCGAGCCGAGCCGTTCCGTGGAGTCGACAACAACGAGACACCGCTTGAGCCACAACACCACGGCTTCTGAGTGGACCTCCTCCTCCTCCTATGCCGAGGTGTACAACCCCTACATGGACGAGGAAGACTACTCGGACGAAGACCTCGAGTTCCTGATGGGGAACGGCGGAGGCGCCTTGTCGCTCAGCGGTACCGCTGGTCTCGTATCGGCAGCCATGTTTGTGGCAACTCTGTTGGTCCTATGATAAACACACAAACAACCCACAGCTATGTATAGAGTAAACAAGTTGCACTACGCCAAACCAGCCGCACCGGGCATTGTATTTTCTGGACGAATCAGAGAGCTCGCACGAGGCATAAGGCCTCCCGCACCAAAAAGGTGCAAAAGGCAAACGATTCGATCTTCCATGGAGACTTCCCGGAACTCTTCGGCACCGTGTCCTCTGTCTAAATTTACCCGCGGAAAACCAAAGTCTCTCGAAACAGGACGGATTTAAAAGGGAAGGAGAAAAGTCTCGGCAACGGCTGCCGGCCGTAATGAGCCGTGTCCAAACCTTCACCGAGGCCGACTATGCCTTTTTTGCCTGAATCACCAGGGCGCTCCACGCATGAGAAAAACACCCCAGGTGTTGGGCCCTTCGAGAGACCTGGAAGGACGTGATTCGGCTCAAATGACGAATCCTGTGGCTCTCATACGGAGCCCCTCCCCTCGCGGAAAAACATTTGAGACATTTTTTCCAGATCGGCCTTCTGGGTGTTCTCTCCCACCCCTAGCGGATATTAGCGTAGCTGACTCATCAACTCCCATGCCTCCTTGGAACAGCACACGAGCATAGTGAGGATGGTAAAGGAGATAGAGATAAAGGATCAAACCAATCTGCTGCCCAAGAAGCAGCTGCTGATAACCTTTGGTGCTCTAGCCCTCGGACTCCTCGTATCGTTTCTCGACCAGAACTCGCTTGCCGTATCGCTCCCTGCGATAGGCACGGACCTGCACGCCACAAACACAACCTCGTGGGCGGGCACGTCGAGTTTCATCGCAAACACAACGTTCCAGGTGCTGTTTGGACGGCTGTCGGACATATTTGGACGCAAGATAGTGCTGCTGGGCTGCCTATCGATCCTGTGCCTCAGCCAGCTTGCCATTTGCGTTTGTCGCACGAGCACACAGCTCTATGTGTTTCGCGGATTCGCAGGTATAGGAAACGGAGGCATACAGTCGCTGACGATGATGATCGTGTCAGATGTCGTGTCTCTCGAGGAGAGAGGCAAGTACCAAGGTATCCTGGGTACCTGCGTTGGACTCGGAAATGCCGTTGGTCCGTTCATAGCAGCCGCATTCCTGAAGAACGTCAGCTGGAAGGGAGTGTACTACTTCCTCTGTCCGATGACCGCCTTGGTGACGGGCGTCTCTGCATTCACCATCCCCACAAGCCCGGACCTGCGTGTGAACTGGGAGAACTTCAAGAAGATAGACTTCTACGGCTTCGCCACCAGCTCCACCGGCATAATCCTGTTCCTGGTTGGTCTCTCCAGCGGTGGAAACGTGTACAGCTGGCAGAGTGCCACCGTCATATGCCTACTCGCCATCGGTGCCGTTTTCCTCGTGCTCTTCGTGTTCACCCAGTGGAAGCTTGCTAGACTACCGATGATGCCGCTGCGTCTCTTCACAAACACCTCCGTTGCGATCATGCTCGCGCAGAACATCCTCTTCGGACTGGTGTACACTTCAAACACATACTTCATCCCGCTGTACTGCGAGCTCGTTCACGGCTGGTCCCCGGTACAGGCCGCGCTGATCTCTCTGCCATACCTCGTGATCCAAGCAGGAGTGTCAACGGTGTGCGGACGCATCATATCGCACTACAAGAAGTACGGATTCATCCTGTACTTCGGATACACCGTGTGGTTCTTGGGCACTGGACTGCAAATCCTGTTCGATCAGCACCTGGCAGCTGTCAAGATCATATGGATCCTCATATGCCAGGGCATAGGCTGCGGGTGTGTCTTCCAGCCAACCATCGTGGCTCTCCAGGCCCACTCGCACAAACAGGACCGCGCTGTTGTCATCTCCATCCGCAACTTCATGCGTTCCATCGGTGGGTCCATAGGACTCGCAGCATCTTCTGCCATTCTGTCGAACGTGCTCCACAACAAGATCGATAACGCCAACCTCACCGACATATCGAAATCGCAGCTGAATGCACTGGTCCACTCTGTATTCTCGAGGCCAGACCTCACAAAGTACAGCATAGAGGACCAGCTTAAGATCAGGTCAGCAGTGGCACAGTCGATGCGCACCGTCTTCATCTTCTTCACTCCCCTGATGGGTCTCGTGTGGGTCTTGGGCTTTTTTGTCATTGACAGAGGCCTCCAGCGCCCCGACGAAGCTGAGAAGCAGAATATCGAAGCCAAAGCTGAGGCCGAGATAGAAGACAAGGACTCCAAGGAAGAGGTATACGTGTCCACCAAACCACAACCGCTGTAACTGATGAACACACCCACTGCAACTGATTATGCCCTAATCCCCTAATAGACTTTTCTCCAAACCCTGTTTAAAAGCTGTCCGATCCGCACCAACAAGCTGACAAGCCATGTGGGGCAAAGTCGTGCACACACCAATCCATTGACCAATCAGAGACGAGAACGAAGCTGCATGCGCACTTTAGGTGGCATCGCATCACTACGCGCCCCTAGATGATCTCCCACGCGGCTTTTCTGCAGTTTTTTCATACTTTTGGAGACAACTGGTTGTGATCTGGACATTTCGACTATTCCGATTAATCCAGGTACGCTGGTGCGGATATTGTGCGTACTTTGATCTTTTGTTTACATCTACCTAGCATGTGATCTTGGTCATTTTGGTCTTGGATCATCGCTCACGCCTCCGCGCACTCTTTCTTCCCACTACAGACATGCTTGTCGTAAATTTCCACATTTTGTTCGATGATCCGCATTAACTGTTTCTCCGAGTTATTCCTTGATCATCCGTTATGTTCAACGGTAAACATTGTGATCGGTGATCGGAGAACGAAAAATGCTTCCGTGCGGCGCAAAAGTTGTGTACATTTTTCCGCAGCGCTTAACTTTTTTTCTTCCCTTCTTCTTCTCTCTTTCTCCATAGACTTTGTGAATTGAGCGATGAACCCGATTTTCAAAGTTTCCCACGCGCTTGTCAGACAAGTCGCGCACGCAACTCTCATGTTGCCTCCCACTCAGGACCCTCCCTCTCCTGTGCCTCCCGTGGTGACCGATCTGATCGTGATCCCTCCCACGGTGACGGATCTGATTGTGATCCCGCGCACGGAGACAGGCCTGATCGTGTTTCCAACCAGTGAGCCACCAGTGACTCCTGGGATGGTTGCACCACCCCCTCATCTGTTTCTGTTGCCTCCAGCAGAAACGATGCGCTACGAGCCCCCAACGCTGTCCATTGCGTCCGGCGGCTCGCTGCACCCAACTCCTCCTTTCTACTTGCCCCTTTACGTTCTGGCCTTGGTCTACACTATTGGCATGATTAACCTGCTTTTCTTCAAGCCTGTCGTGCCAGAAGATTACGAAGACTGTGTTATCATAGTCCCCAAGGTTGGCGGATTGGCTCGCAAGACGGAGCGCTCTAAGCGCCCAAAGAGCTCCCAGCGCTCCAGGCGTCCCAAGACACCCGAGCGCCCCTCCTCTCCAGAGGAAGAGCCACTGCCCATCCCAGCGGACCTGGACTCTCGTCTGAGGTTTATTTCATGGATCGAACTTGTTCGCACCTTGTCTTCTCCTCTGATCTGGATCATCTCCCTGTTTTCTCTTCGCTTTGCGAACTATCTCCGCGTGCTCCCTCCTCAGCCCAATACTGTGGTTGATGTTACAAATGACCTCACCCGCCGTGAGTACAGAGCATTGGTTAAGGAGAGCAGAAAAGAGAAGGGAGTGGCCAAAATGTCTTATAGCCGCCCACCCTTTGGCGCGAGACACGAAGGCCAAAGCCCAGAGAAGCGCCGCACGCCTCCAGCTACTTCTGCCCAGGCCATCGCCCCTGAACTCCCACCCCGCGAGCTCCCTGATGTTACCAACAAACAAGCACAAACTTGTTCTCAGAGAAACGCTGCTGATGACAGGTATGCCCCTGGTAGGAGACATGGTGTTACTCGCCTTGAGTTCGAGAGATCCGGTCGCGATGCTTATCTGCTGATGCGTGCCCTCGGCAACCAAAGACCTTCCACAACAGACTCCACCATCGAAAAAGAAGCTCCTGCTTCTCAGTCTGCTGAATCTTTGGCTGCTGCTCCTGAACTCCATGACACCGGCAATGACACCTCGAATCTGATGAGCACCATCTCCCAGTGGTTCTCAGCCAAGAAGCCTGCTCCAACAGTTGCCCCCATTGAAGAAGAAGCTCCTGGCCAGAGACACCATGTTACTCGCCTTGAGTTCGAGAGATCCGGTCGCGATGCTTATCTGCTGATGCATGCCCTCGGCAACCAAAGACCTTCCTCAACAGACTCCACCATCGAAAAAGAAGCTCCCGCTTCTCAGTCTGCCGAAGCTCTGGCTGCTGCTCCTGAACTCCCTGCCACAAACAATGACGCTTCGAAGCTGATGAACACCATCTCCCAGTGGTTCTCAGCCAAGAAGTCTGCTCCAACAGACGCACCCATCGAAGAAGAAGCCCCAGCTTCTGCGTCTGTCGAAGCTCCTGTCATTTCTCCTGCTCCAACAGACGCTCCTACTGAAGAAGAAGCTCTCGCTTCTGCGCCTGTTGAGTCTCCTGAAACTTCGAATCTGATGAACGCCTTCTCCAAGTGGTTCTCAGCCAAGAAGCCTGCTCCAACAGACGCACCCATCGAAGAAGAAGCCCCAGCTTCTGCGTCTGTCGAAGCTCCTGTCGTTGCTCCTGCTCCAACAGACGCTCCTACTGAAGAGGAAGCCCCAGCCCCAGCTTCCGCGTCTGTTGAGTCTCCTGAACTCCCTGTCGCCAACAATGACACTTCGAAGTTGATGACAACCATCTCCAGGTTTTTCTCCGCCAGAAAACCCGACACTTATCGTGAAGTCCCGGACTTCGAAAGACCTCGCGGAGCTCTGCCTAGAGACCAAATCCGCTATGTTCGTTGTGATCACGACAACAGTTTCCATGCATTCGAGATACTCGAGATACTCGAGTTTATCAGTGATGAAGTCTCGGACTTTGTGAAATCCAGTCTGCAATGGTTTTCGAGTCTGATCAACACCCTCTGCATGTGGTTCTCGGACAATGACACTCGCCAACTGGTGAACACTGTTATCAAGTTTTTCTCCGCCAGAAAACCTGACACTTACAGTGAAGTCCCGGATTCCGAGAGACCTCGCGGAGCTCTGCCTAGAGACCAAATCCGCTATGTTCGTTGTGATCACGACAGCAGTGTCCATGCAATCGATATAATCGAGTTCATCAGAGACGAAGTCTCAGACTTTTTGAAATCCAACTTCAAATGGTTTTCAAAGAAGCTTGCTGGAATAGTTGCCTGCGTCGACCCATATTATGGCCGTCGCAAAAAGGACATTCTCAGACAACAGCAAGCCCAAGCCCGAGCCGAAGCCGAAGCCAAAGCCGAAGCCAAATCCAAAGCCAGAGCCAAGGCCAAGGCCGAAGCCAAGGCCGAAGCCAAGGCCAAAGCCAAGGCCAAAGCCAGAGCCAAAGCCAGAGCCAAAGCCAAAGCCCAGGCCGAAGCCGAAGCCGCAGCCGCAGCCGCAGCCCAAGCCAAGGCCGAAGCTGAAGCCAAGGCCGAAGCCGAAGCCGAAGCCGCAGCTCAGGCTGGCGCCAATGCCTCTCCGCTGATGAGCAACATTTCCAAGTGGCTATCAGCAAGGAAGGCCGAAGCCGAAGCTAAAGCCAAAGCCGAAGCCAAGGCCCAAGCCGAAGCCGCAGCCGCAGCCGAAGCCGAAGCCGCAGCCCAAGCTGGTGCTGAGGACTGTCCGCTGATGACCAACTTTCCCGAGTGGTACGCAGCAAAGAAGGCTGAAGCCAAAGCCAAAGTCCAGGCCAAAGCCGAAGCCGAAGCCAAAGCCAGAGCCAGAGCCGAAGCCTCTCCGCTGATGAACACCTTCTCCACGTGGTTCTCAGCCAAGAAGCCTGCTCCAGAAGCTCCTACTGCTGTTCCTGCTCCAACACCCGCCCCTACTGAAGTTAGCGGACAACAGCAAGAGCTAGTCAAAGCCGAAGCCGAAGCCAGAGCCCAAGCTGGTGCCGATGCCTCTCCGCTGATGAACAACCTCTCCAAATGGTTCTCAGCAAAGAAGCCTGCCGCCCATGAAGAAGCCACCGACAAAGTGATTGCCCCTGTTTCCACTGTTGTTGAAGATCACTCCACCTCTCCCACGAAAGAAGCACCTGCTGTCTCAGACATCCAGGTTGTTCACCCGGTTCCCGATCTCGGTGATGTCTCTTTTCCACAAAGTACTAACGCTAACGTCACAGATCACGGTTTTACAGCCAAGGAAGAAGCCAAGCGTGCCTCTGTTTGCCAAACCCCCTCTTGTTCTGCGCCAGACGAGCGATTCATCGATGCGTTTATTGATACAACAAAGACCACCGCGGAGGAAGGCAGCGCTGCTGCCCCTTCGATTGGCCTCTTGGGATCGCCCGAGAGACTCGTTAACGTGATTGAACCCTTTCGAGCATCTAGGGAATTAGATGACTCCACGAAGGACGTTATAGACAGTGTGTTGGTCACAGTATCGGGTGAATCAGTCTTCTCTGGTCATGGCGCTGTTTTCAGCCCGGACGATGGTCTTACCAGATCCATAGGTTCATATGGACGAACCATCGTTGCAGTGCAAAGTGGTGAGGAGAACACAGGCTACGCCGCTGCTTCAACCGAGGCTTGTAGAATTCGTGAGCTGCTTGACGATAGCGAGAGCACCCTTGTGGTCAGTGCAGACAGACCCAAGATCGTGGAACCTAAAGCCGCTTATGCTGAGCGGATGGAACAACCCCTCGGAGTCGATGCCTCTGGCAAGACAGCAGACTTCTACCACTGTCATGATGACAGTGAGAGACCCCTCTCCTCCAGCACTTCGCGTGGCCGCGTGTACAGCAACTTAGTCCCAGGTAACACTGGGCTGGGATACACCGCGGCTCACGTGGCCCAAGTGCTGAGAGAGAGAGGAGAGTCTCAGGTGAGAGAGGGAGAGATCCTCAGCACAGCTGGCCGCATGGCCGCGATTACTGACTCCAAAGCTTCGACATCCGGCTGCTTCAGGAAAATGGAGAATTTCGACATCCAGCCCATGGCCCACTTTGCCGGCAAAGAGAGCACATCTTCCGTGCCCAGCAGCAGGGGCTTGATTGCAGGAGACAGCAGGTGCTGATACAAGGAGTGCAGGACACTCATATTGCTATTTCTTTTCTTTTATATTGCTATGTTCTGTTTTTTTTAATATATTTGCTAAAAAAAATCGATCAACGTAGAAACAAGCGCAAAAGGACTCTGCGCCGCACGGCACTCTTACTAATGGGTCGTCCGCCAACAGATTTAGATTTTCTTAAAATTTTTTTTTTTTTATGTTTTGAGAAAACTCAGCAACCAACCGGTTTCTCTACCAAACAGACACGATGCCACCACAGAAGATCGCACCAGTCAAGTGGAAGCCGCCCAAGGGCCCCAAGCCGGTCCACCACAAGAACAAGAACACGATCGGGCTTGGAAGGTCCATCCAGCACCAGAGGGCCTCGGAGAACAGGGTGGAGTACCTGCCGGACGGAGAGCTCCGGTTCACCACCGACAAGCACGAGGCCGGGTGGGTCAAGCTGCGGTCTGTGACGCAGGAGAACGCGCTGGATGAGTTTCTGAACACCGCGGAGCTCGCAGACACCGACTTCACGGCGGAGCGCGGGTCCAGCGTGAGGATCATCCGCGTGGACAACACCGACAACAACCCGTACCTGATGACCGGGGCCCAGAAGAGCAAGGCGTTCGAGAAGCACCAGGAGCTGGAGTTCGAGCTCACGGTACCCCGCAGACCGGCCTGGGACGAGAGCATGACCAAGACGGTGCTGGAGAGACGCGAGAACGAGGCGTTTCTCGAGTGGAGACGCGCGCTTGCCGCGCTCCAGCAGAACAACGACCTGCTGCTGACGCCGTTCGAGCGAAACCTGCAGGTCTGGAAGCAGCTGTGGCGAGTTGTGGAGCGGTCCGACCTGGTGGTGCAGATTGTGGATGCGCGGAACCCGCTGGCGTTCCGGTCGAAGGACCTGGAGAACTACGTCAAGGAGGTGGACGAGCGCAAGACCAACCTGCTGCTCGTGAACAAGGCGGATCTACTCACGCTGAAGCAGAGGGCCGCGTGGGCCAAGTACTTCAAGAAGCACGGCATCAAGTACACCTTCTTCAGCGCGCTCAAGGCGAACGAGCTGCTGGAGAAGCGGGCCCGCGAGGAGGCCGAGGGGGTCGCATCCACGGCCGAAGACCGGGCGGAGATGGACGATATGACCGCCATCGCCAGCATCGACGAGCTGGAGGAGCTGCTGATGAAGGCGGCGCCCGGCCCGCTCACCGTTCCGCCAAACGGCCAGGAGCCCAAGCTCCAGATCGGGCTGGTCGGATACCCGAACGTGGGTAAGTCCTCGACCATCAACGCGCTCGTCGGCTCGAAGAAGGTGAGTGTGTCGTCGACCCCCGGTAAGACCAAGCACTTCCAGACGATCATGCTCTCCGACAGCGTGATTCTGTGCGACTGTCCCGGTCTCGTGTTCCCCAACTTTGCATACACCAACGGAGACCTCGTGTGCAACGGTGTGCTGCCGATCGACCAGCTGCGTGAGGTGACCGGACCGTGCCAGCTCGTGGCGCAGAGAATACCCAAGTACTTCCTGGAGGCCATCTACGGTATCGCCATCCCCATCAAGCCCGTTGAGGAGGGCGGAAAGGGCTACCCGACCTCGCAGGAGCTGCTGACGGCGTACGCGCGTGCCAGAGGCTACATGACGCAGGGTTTCGGTTCTGCAGACCAGAGCAGGGCCGCCAGGTACATCTTGAAGGACTACGTCAACGGCAAGCTGCTGTTTGTGCAACCACCGCCCAACGACGACAGGACAGCCACCACCAGAGAGCAGGAGCAGGAGTTCAACAGCGAGCTGTACACGATCGACCATCTGCCAGACACCAGAAAGGAGCAGCTGCTCAACGCGGCACGCGACAAGGGCCTGGCGTCGGTGGACCTGGCCAACGATCTGTCCCGGCTGACGTTCTCGGCGCACATCGGAGCCAAGGAGGACAAGGACGCTCATACAGGTACAAACTACGGAGGCAAACAGGCTGCGCTGTTCAGCGCTGGTGACGAGCTCGACCGGGAGTTCTTCAACATGAACGAGGTCAGGGGAACGTACAACCAGCCGTTCCACAAGAACGGCACTCCGCAGGCGTCGAGCGGCAAGAAACACAACAAGAAACACAAGAAGACCAGGAAATAGTGTAAAAAAACGAACCGAGTTACTCAAACCCACCGCATTTTCTCGTCTCTGTAAAGTAAAATCTCAAACCAGCACCCTCCATTGTTGGAATCGAGGTACGCGATGATTTGGACCTTCGCCGAAACCGGGGGACGCGCACAGGGGCCACAGGCTGAAATTCCCGGATTGAACCCAGCTCCTTGGCAAAACGTAATTTGGAACCAGGCTGTTTTTTTGCTCGTGGGGGGGACTGCTCCTGGACCTAAATTGATCCGTGGAAAATTAGAAAATCCGGGAAACGCCAGGAACTTGCCGAGGCATTTTCCCGCCGATTACAGCTAAAGTTACACATATTACTGCAAATGCCCAATACAACACACTCCCAGAACCAGACTCCGTAGAAATTCACGAACAAATTCGCACAACGCCGGGTGCAGAATAGAACAAACCCACCAGTCCAGCTCCCAAGCCCATCCGCCAACTTCCCCCGTTTCGGAATAATAATCCCCGCTCTCCCCTCTTTTTGCGGGCCGGTGAGCGCACGCCCCCAGACCTCCGAACTTGCCGCTAGCTTGAATTCCGAGACCTCGGATGGGTTCCTCGGCTCGCGCGCGGACTCCATGGTGACGATTGCCATCGCCAATCGGGACTCGCCCGCTCCTGAGGGTATCTACGTCCTGCCATCCGTGGTTCCGTCTAGGCCCCCGTCTGGGTTCCCATCTGGGTTCCCATCTGGGTTCCCATGGCTTGTGGTTCTGGTTAAGGCCCGGATTTTTCACTTGCCACACGACCGCCACCATTATCGGCGAGTGATTGCTCTGGCCAATCACGTCCACCCAATTTAATGCCCTGCCAGCGCTTTCCACTGCGCTCCCCGGCAGGCTCCACTCGCAACTGTGCTCTGCTCCCTTCTGCACCACTCGTCAAAAACACCCTAAACCGGGCCTGTAGTTTCTGGTTTGGCCTCCCATTTTCTGCTCTGCTAGCTCTTGCGCTGGTTTGTTGTTCTTTTTTCGTGTGTTTACAAACGTAGATATCCTGATAGCTGAGCCGCCCCTCGCTGTCCGGAACAACCTGCTTTTGGAAGGTCGGTCGATGAAACGGGCAAGAGGTAAATAGGCTCTCCCAAAACTGTTCAATAACATCATCGGCTCTTTTTCAAACCAGGAAGCCGAGAGTTTTTCCTCCAACCACCCGTTCGACCTGGCCGACGGCCGCTGGCTGCCGTGGTACTGCACCCTCCCGCACGCCTCTTCGTAACCACAACCTCTCCATAACCACCGTAGCACTAGCCACCACAGCCCTGGAAGGGATCCGCGAAGCAGCGAAAGGAAAAAAACGCTCCAAAGCGCCGGCGACGGCCAGAGCAGAAAACACACGGCGCCGATGGGATACTCGGAGACACCCTTCTAAACGGGACCGTTTTCGAAGAGCGCTGCGTGAATTTCGACTGGCTGCTTTCTCTTGCCCGTCCGTCGATTCCGGAAGTTTTTTTTTCTTCTTATAAACACCGTTTCCTCCCGTTTCCCACCTCCCCTTCCTTTCCTCCTCTCTTCTTTTCCTCTTCTCTCTCTCCAACGTTTGAACTGTTGACTTTTTTTTCTTGCTTAATTTATTAATTCTGTGTTGATTCGCTTTCGCTCTCACGATTACCCACGCTTTTGAAATCACTAATTAATAACCGATTTCAAGAGTATCGAGAACAGAAGCCTAGACACACAAGAACCAATTGAAGGAAACAAAACAGAGAGAATGTCTGCCACCGAACCAACCAAGGAAAAGGTTCCCCTCGAGGCCCCTGAGGACGATGAGGACGAGGACATTGACCAGCTCATCCTCGACCTGCAGTCCGACAAGGGCGGTGAGGACGAGGAGGAGTCCGAGTCTGAGGACGACGCCTCCTTCAAGCCTGTGCCTGAAGAGCTTTTGCAGACCGACCCAACCCGCGGTCTGACCTCCGAGGAGGTTGCCAAGCGTCGCAAGAAGTTTGGTCTCAACCAGATGGCCGAGGAGAAGGAGAACCTCGTGATCAAGTTCTGTCTCTTCTTCATCGGACCAATTCAGTTCGTCATGGAGGCCGCCGCCATCTTGGCCGCCGGTCTTGAGGACTGGGTCGATTTCGGTGTCATCTGTGGTTTGCTCATGCTCAACGCCTGTGTCGGTTTCATCCAGGAATTCCAGGCTGGTTCCATCGTTGACGAGCTCAAGAAGACCCTTGCCAACTCCGCCACCGTTATCAGAGACGGCCACGCCACCGAGGTGGGTGCCGCCGACGTTGTTCCAGGTGATATCCTCCAGCTCGAGGACGGTACCGTCATCCCAGCCGATGGCCGTATCGTCTCGGACGAGGCTTTCCTCCAGGTTGACCAGTCTGCCATCACCGGTGAGTCCCTCGCCGTCGACAAGCACTCTGGAGACCCAACTTTCTCTTCTTCTACTGTCAAGCGTGGTGAGGCTCTCATGATCGTCGTTGCCACTGGTGACAACACCTTTGTCGGTCGTGCCGCTGCCCTTGTCAACAAGGCTTCCGGTGGTACCGGTCACTTCACCGAGGTGTTGAACGGTATCGGAACCATTTTGCTCGTTCTCGTCATCATCACTTTGCTCCTTGTCTGGGTTGCCTGTTTCTACAGAACCGACAAGATTGTCAGAATCCTCCGTTACACCCTTGCCATCACCATTGTCGGTGTGCCAGTTGGTTTGCCAGCCGTCGTCACCACCACCATGGCTGTCGGTGCTGCCTACCTTGCCAAGAAGCAGGCCATTGTCCAGAAGCTCTCTGCCATTGAGTCTCTTGCCGGTGTCGAGATTCTCTGTTCCGACAAGACCGGTACCTTGACCAAGAACAAGCTTTCCCTCCACGAGCCTTACACCGTCGAAGGTGTTGAGGCCGATGACCTCATGTTGACTGCCACTCTCGCTGCCTCCAGAAAGAAGAAGGGTCTCGATGCCATCGACAAGGCCTTCCTCAAGTCCCTGATCAACTACCCACGTGCCAAGGTTGCCCTCACCAAGTACAAGGTGCTTGACTTCCAGCCATTCGACCCCGTTTCCAAGAAGGTTACTGCTTTTGTTGAGTCTCCAGAAGGAGAGAGAATCGTCTGTGTCAAGGGTGCCCCACTCTTCGTCTTGAAGACCGTTGAGGAGGACCACCCTATCCCTGAGGATGTCCACGAGAACTACGAGAACAAGGTTGCCGAGTTTGCCTCGCGTGGATTCCGTTCCCTTGGTGTTGCCAGAAAGAGAGGCGAAGGCCACTGGGAGATTCTCGGAATCATGCCTTGTATGGACCCTCCAAGAGATGACACTGCCAAGACCGTCAGCGAGGCTAGACACCTCGGTTTGAGAGTCAAGATGCTTACCGGTGATGCCGTTGGTATTGCCAAGGAGACCTGTCGCCAGCTTGGTCTTGGTACCAACATCTACAACGCCGAGCGTCTTGGTCTCGGCGGTGGAGGAGACATGCCAGGTTCTGAGATTGCCGACTTTGTCGAGAACGCCGATGGTTTTGCCGAAGTTTTCCCACAGCACAAGTACAACGTTGTTGAGATTTTGCAGCAGCGTGGTTACCTTGTTGCCATGACTGGTGATGGTGTCAACGATGCTCCTTCCCTCAAGAAGGCCGACACCGGTATCGCCGTCGAGGGTGCCTCTGACGCTGCCAGATCCGCCGCCGACATTGTCTTCCTTGCCCCTGGTCTCTCTGCCATCATCGATGCCCTCAAGACCTCCAGACAGATTTTCCACAGAATGTACTCCTACGTTGTCTACCGTATCGCCTTGTCTTTGCACTTGGAGATCTTCCTCGGTCTGTGGATTGCCATCTTGGATGAGTGCTTGAACATTGAGCTGATTGTCTTCATTGCCATTTTCGCCGACGTTGCCACCCTTGCCATTGCCTATGATAACGCTCCTTACGCTCCAAAGCCAGTCAAGTGGAACTTGCCAAGACTCTGGGGTATGTCCATCATCATGGGTATCATCCTTGCCATCGGTACCTGGATCACCCTCACCACCATGTTTGTGCCAAAGGGTGGTATCATCCAGAACTTTGGTTCCATCGACGGTGTCCTCTTCTTGCAGATCTCTCTTACTGAGAACTGGTTGATTTTCGTCACCCGTGCCGCCGGTCCATTCTGGTCTTCCATTCCATCCTGGCAGTTGTCGGGTGCCGTCTTCATCGTCGACATCCTCGCTACCATGTTCGCTCTCTTTGGCTGGTGGTCCCAGAACTGGAACGACATTGTCACCGTTGTGCGTGTCTGGATCTTCTCGTTCGGTGTCTTCTGCTGTCTCGGCGGTGCCTACTACCTCATGTCCGAGTCCGAGGCCTTTGACAGACTCATGAACGGTAAGCCAATGAAGGAGAAGCCTCCTCAGAGATCCATCGAGGACTTCCTCACCTCCATGCAGCGTGTTTCTACCCAGCACGAGAAGTCTGGTTAAGCCCCCTGGTTTTAAATAAAGAGAAACCTAAATATCATTCTTATTTTTTGTTCAAATCAGTCCGAATCTCTAATTACCCGAACCACCACCATATTTATGGATTAGCACCACGTCAGCAACGTCAGCAGCGTCAGCAGGCGCGATCGCAGAATGCAGCTGTTTTAAACGCTGGACAGCGAGACCGCCCCCCTTGGCCGATTTGCCAAAATCAGACACAATTTTTTTCCCTTTTATATACCGCTCCCCAGGCGCTTTTCCCCTGGAATATCCGGATCCGCAACAAGACAGCCAGTTTGGCATTATCCATTATCCTTTGGTTCAGAGAGCTCCCGTTTGTGCGTGGGTTCCAGAGCTAACAAATTTTTTTTTTTTTGAGAAACTTCCTCATTGGCCCAAACACCAGACCGCCTAAACTAAAACTCTGACCTCTTCTTCCTGGCTCTGCCTCTTCCCCCCCCTCCCACCTCCTCTTCCCTCCTCCAAATAAAACAAATGTCGGATCACGTTGAGGAACACTCCATATCCATCCACTCCGGGTCCGGATCGTCCGCCACCACCACGCCCACCAAGGATGGATCCTCAATTCTGTCCGCAAGCGTTGACCCCTTCCTCCAGGGCACCCCGCTCACGCCACCCAAGCCGGGCGGCCAGCAGCCCCAGCAGCAGCACTTCTTCAACCAGTCGGCGTCGTCGTTCACGCCCTTCGACCCGCTGGGCTCCGCGCTGGTGACCCCGGTGCCCAGATCGTCCTTCGACACGGCCGGCCAGTCGGTGATGTACGACCCGGCCTACTTCAGACCCACCGCAGACGACCTGGACCTCAGCTCGGTGCTGGGGAACCTCAACCTGGACTACGAGCTGGACCCGAAGGGCTTCATGTACCGCGGCGACTCGGCTGCGTCCACCATCTCGTCCACGGTGTCCTCCACGATCCCGTCCTCCAGATACCACCTGGACTCGTACCAGAGAGCCGGCTCGCTCACCCCAGGCGTGTTCGCGCCCAAGACACCCACCTGGTCCGCGGTGGCCCAGATGCCCGCGTCGGCGCCTCCGGCCCGCTCCTTCGAGACCGGCTCGCTCGGAGCGCTCGGCGTCAGGCCCTTCCAGCTGCCCGACGACGCTGCCCCGGCACCCGTGGCCCCGGCCGACGACTCGACGCTGCAGCCCTCGCTGCTGACTCCGCTCAAGGACAGGCGTGCCACCCACCCGCAGCCACAGGACGAGGCGCTGCCCTACCCGCTCGTCGAGAACAAGGTGTGGAACAACAGACCGTCGTTCGACTCGTTCGACTCCGGGCGCCGCTGGAACAGCAGCATGGGCGCCAACCCGCACCGCAAGCCGGCCCAGCGCAGACGCGGCGAAGACGCCTCGCGCTTTGTCAACGCCAAGCTCGAGGACTTTGTCGGCGAGATCTACACCCTGTGCAAGGACCAGCACGGCTGCCGGTTTCTGCAGAGACAGCTGGACACCCAGGCAGAGTACGCGGCCGTGGTCATCTTCAACGAGATCTCGGACCACGTGGTGGACCTGATGGTGGACCCGTTCGGCAACTACCTCGTCCAGAAGCTGCTGGAGAAACTGCCCCAGGACTACCGCATCAGCTTTGTGCAGAACGCAGCCCCGCAGTTCGCACGCATTGCGCTCGACCCGCACGGCACCAGGGCCCTGCAGAAGCTCGTGGAGTGCATCTCCACCGACCAGGAGGCGGAGATCCTCCGCGAGTCCCTCACCCCGCACGTTGTCGTGCTCTCCCGCGACCTCAACGGGAACCACGTGGTGCAGAAGTGTCTGCAGATGCTCAGACCGGACCAGTTCCAGTTCATCTTCGACAGCGCCTACGAGAACTGCACCACCGTGGCCACCCACAGACACGGCTGCTGCGTTCTGCAGCGCTGTCTGGACCACGGTTCCCGCGAGCAGTGCGAGCGCCTCTCTCTGGAGGTGAGCCGCAACTGCGTGGCGCTGTCGCTGGACCCGTTCGGCAACTACGTGGTGCAGTACGTCATCGGCAGAGAGTGCAACGGAATGCAGTCTGCAGACCAGTTTGCAAAGAACGGCGCCATGGCGGCCATCCTGGAGTCCATCAAGCTGGCCATCTTCAAGCTCTCGCTGCACAAGTTCGGCTCCAACGTGATCGAGAAGTGCCTGCGCATCCCGCTGATCTCCAAGGTGCTCATCGACTACGTGCTGGAGAACCCGGCCGAGGTCCAGGTGCTGCTGCACGACGCGTACGGCAACTACGTGCTGCAGACCAGTCTGGACGTGGCCGACAACGCCAGGTTCGACAGGCTCTCCGGCGTCATCAAGCCCCTCCTGCCCAGCGTCAGAAGCACCCCGCACGGCCGCAGGATCTCGGGCCGCATCCAGCAGCGCTCTGGCTACAGACACCCGTCCGGTGGCTCCAGCGTGCCCTCCTAGGGTGCTCTCCTTTTCTATGTGTTTTTATGTGTACATTACGATACGAAGGAGCCCCAATCCTTTCTCACATTCTGCATTACCCTTATCTTTGAACCTGAACTGCATTAGAAATACGAATCCTTCTTTATTTAGATCAAAATGAAACACGCCGGAAAAGAGTCGCTCGTTCCGCTCGCGATGGGGTTTCCGGTTTGTTTACGAGTCTCGAATTTTCCAGGTTGCTCGCTTTGCCCTCTCTTTTTCCCCTCTCTTCTTCTCCGTTCTTCCTCCATCAGCACCAAAATGGCTACGAGACGCTCCAAGAGGATACAGGAGAGAGAGGCCGCCGAGCCGCTTGTGCCCGTTACCACCAACGGCGCCGCGGAGGCCGAGGCCGAGAGCTACGAGTTTGGCGGGCCGGTCGGCGTCCTGGGCATCATGCTGGCGTTCCCGGCGCTGATGTACTACCTGTACATCGGCCAGAAGTACTACGGTGGCTTCTTCCCGCGCCCGCTGGACGGCCAGACCTGGTCCCAGTTCGCACACCACTACGCCGGGCTGCTGGCCGAGAACGTGGTGCCCGGAGCGCGCGCCTGGACCATCTTCGTCGCCTACTTCGCGTCGCAGATGGCCTTCTACGTGCTGCTGCCGGGCATCTGGACGAAGGGCCAGCCGCTCAAGCACCTCGACAACCGCCAGCTGCCGTACTTCTGCAACGCGGCCTTCACCATCTACGTCAACATCTTCCTGGCGCTGTTTCTGCACTACTCGGGGCTCTTCAAGCTGTACACCATCCTCGAGCTGTTCGGCCAGCTCATGAGCTGTGCCATCGTGTGTGGCTTCGCCTTCTCCGTGGGGCTGTACGTGTTCACGCTGACCGTGTCCAAGGACTTCCACCGCCTGGCCGGAAACCACCTCTACGACATGTTCATGGGCGCCCCGCTCAACCCGCGCATCGGTATCATCGACCTCAAGATGTTCTTCGAGGTCAGACTGCCCTGGTACACGCTCATGTTCCTCACGATGTCGCTCTGCATCAAACAGTACGAGGACTACGGCTACGTCACGCCCCAGGCGTGCTTCCTGATGCTGGCGCACTGGCTTTACGCCAACGCCTGCTCCAAGGGCGAGGAGCTGATCGTGCCCACCTGGGACATGGCCTACGAGAAGTTCGGGTTCATGCTCATCTTCTGGAACATCGCCGGAGTGCCCTACACCTACTGCCAGGGCACGCTGTTCCTGTACTACCACAGCCCGGAGGACTACCGGTGGTCGGCCCTGTACAACGCAGTGCTCTTCGCCACGTTGCTCGTGGCGTACTTCGTCTTCGACACCGCCAACGCGCAGAAGAACACCTTCCGCAAGCAGATGGCCGGCGAGACCCACATCAGAAAGACGTTCCCCTTCCTGCCCTACCAGGTGCTGAAGAACCCGTCCTACATCAAGTGTGCCAACGGCTCCGTTCTGCTCACCGATGGCTGGTACAAGTACGCCCGCAAGATCCACTACACCGCGGACTCTGTCCAGGCGCTCACCTGGTCGCTCATCTGCGGAGGAGCGCCGCTGTGCTACTTCTACCCGGCCTTCTACCTCGTCGTCCTCATCCACAGGACCGCGAGAGACCTGGCCAAGTGCAGAAAGAAGTACGGTGCCGACTGGGACAGGTACGAGGCCGAGTGCCCCTACCTGTTCATCCCCTATGTCTTCTAGAGTAGATTAGAGATAGCCCCTATTTAAACAATCAATCCTGCTCAGCAATGGCAATGAGGCGCTCGTCGATCTCGTCCGGGGTGAGCGCTCTGAAGCCCTCAGCGGTGGCGACTCCCACCTCGAGGTCGTTCTTTCTGAAGTCGGTCCCCAGGGTGTCGCTGAGCGTCACAATGGCAAACTCCACCACCTTGGTCCAGTCGCCCTTGCACAGCGTCTTCTTCTTCTTGAGCGTCTTCTCCAGCGACGTCAGCACCTCCTGCTGCTTGGGGCCGGCAGCCGAGGCCTTGGCACTGAAGTAGTAGCCGGCCGGGTCGGTCTTGAACAGCGAGGGCCCGTTCTCGTCGTCGATGGCGCAGAACATCAGCGAGACGCCCAGAGGCCGCATGTACGCTCTCTGGGTGTATATCTGCGACAGGTTCGCCATTCTGCGCGCGAGCGCGTCCGCAGGCATGGAGTAGCCGTACTTGTACTTGAACTCGGCGGCCTCGGCCCTGGCCTTCATGGCCTGGACACGGGCGTCTGCTATGGATCCCGTGGCCAGCATCCCGATGCCAGGCGAGATCTTGAACATGTAGGTGATGGTGGCCGCATCCAGCAGCTTGTCGGACACCTTCTTCTGCGACACCATCACCACCGAGTCCTCTCCGCATATGCCCAGCCCGGTGATGTTGGACGAGTTGATGGCCTTGAACGCATACTCCACCTGGTACAGCCTCCCCTCCGGAGAGAAGATCGTGATGTGTCTGTCGAATCCCGCAGAGTCTGCGCCCGTTAGTACGCCAATCGCGCCGATCCGTTGATGAATACTCACTTGACATCGTGTTTCCTGTGGCCTGTGGGAAGAGGAAGCCGTGGTGGGCGCCCCTTCAACTTCACAGGTGGCGAATCGCACCGTCGGTAAAGGCACTACAAAAACAGCTCGCGCGGTGGTGCGGCGCCAAATCGGTTAGTGCACGCAAGAATTGTCCAGCTATCCGCTCCGCCGTCTGGAAGGCGGCGTTTCCGCCCCATGTGACTTTTGGGGCTTCCGCTTCTCCAGGATTCCTCCTCCTTAAACCCGACACTCGCTTGTTTGCCACTCTTTTTATCGTTGGCCCTCCGTTTTATCCGTTAACCAGCCGCCAACTCTCCGTTTCGGCGCCAACCCTGCCATCCACCGGTAATCGATCACACGCTAACCAATGTCGCACGCTTGGAGGCTGTCGCAGGGCCTGCGGGACGAGATCTACAAGTACGCCAAGTTCCCGCCCACAGGCGTCTCGCTCAGACAGATGGTGCAGTTTGGGCCCAAGCCGAGCGCGGGAACGCTGTTCCACGCGTCGCAGTTCATCGTGGAGGAGCTGCCGATACGGCTGGCGCACCGCGTCAAGGAGCTGGAGGAGCTGCCCAACGAGCTCAACAAGGTGGAGTCCATCCAGCTGGTGCGCGACTGGTACGCCCAGTCGTTCGAGGAGCTCACCACGCTGCCGAAGCCGCCCATCGACGAGAACCTGCGCAAGCTGCTGTACGGCAACGGCAACGGCAACCTGTACCACCCGTCCACCGGCACCCCGCCGCCCGTGGCCAGCGAGGAGACCCACAACAGACCGCTCCTGTTCGACGACGACGGGCTCATCGTGCGCAAGTCCACCTCCCACAAGCAGAACCTGTACGCCCAGCCCCGCGGACAGCCGTCGGAGCCGTCCAAGCGCTACTACATCCCGTGCCCGTCCAACGTGACGTACCCGGCCGAGGTGTACGAGTACAACAGACTGGTCACAGACACGCTCAAGGTGATCAAGAAGAGACACGACGCCACGGTCACCACGGTGGCCAAGGGCGTGCAGGAGTGGAAGCACAACAAGAACGCCACGCTGGTGGACACAAACGTGCAGTCCTTCCTGGACCGCTTCTACCTCTCGCGCATAGGCATCCGCATGCTCATCGGCCAGCAGATCGCCATCAACCAGGACCACTCGACGTTCAACGACGACTACGTGGGCATCATCTGCCTCAACACCAACGTGGCCGAGATCGCACAGGACGCCATGGAGAGCGCCCGCTTCACGTGCGAGGAGCACTACGGGCTGTTTGAGGCCCCACAGGTCCAGCTGTACTGCCCCGCAAACCTCAACTTCATGTACGTGCCGGGCCACCTCGTGCACATGCTCTTTGAGACACTGAAGAACTCGCTGCGGGCCACCGTGGAGCACCACCTCAAGATGAACCCGGACAAAGACATCGAGGACCTCGAGCTGCCCCCCGTGAAGATCATCGTGGCGGAGGGCGAGGAGGACATCACAATCAAGATCTCCGACGAGGGCGGCGGCATCGCCAGGAGCGCCATGCCGCTCATATGGACATATCTGTACACTACGGTGGAAGAACTGCCGAACGAGGACCCCTGGGGCGGCAAGACGGACTTCAGAGCACCCATGGCCGGCTACGGCTACGGCCTGCCCATCAGCAGGCTGTACGCCCGCTACTTCGGCGGCGACCTCAAGCTGATCAGCATGGAGGGCTACGGAACCGACGTCTACCTCCACCTGAACCGCCTGAGCTCCTCCAGCGAGCCGCTTCCATGATTTATAGTAAACCTCCACTCCGATGGAGTAGCGCTTTCATATTTTTCACAGTAATTGCAACCCCCGCTCTGCTGGAAAATCGCCCGCCTGGTTTGGTGCAGCCCCGGGCATGGCCCGATGCGGAAGGTTCTCCTCCTGGCGTCATCTCTCCTCCAGAGGCAAGCCCTTTGGCCACCTCCTCACCCATCTTTTGCCCAGAGAACAAGCCAAAGATCCCACAATTAACGCCGGGAACACGCAGAGCCACGGACAACACACAGCTAAAGCCGGGGATGAGCGAAAACATTCAGTTCTCCAAGCCCGTGGTGGAGAAACCAGAGGGTGTTTACCCTCTGAACGCAGAGGACCCGTTCGCAGCGGCCTACGGGAGCTCCTCGTCGAAGGAATACGTGTATCCGGACTTCAAGGTGTGGCAGCATACCGATGATGACGACATCCGCATGCGGAACTACCTCCAGAAGGGCTACTTCGAGCCCCCGCTGGTCAGCAACGAGTTTCTGTCGGCCAGGACGACCATGACGACGCTGCTGCACTCCGAGGTCAACGACAACAACAAGCTGTCTGCTCTGAGCGACTTCATGATCAAGGCCATCAACCAGAGACGCAACCTGAGCAAGATAAGGTCGAAGTCGTCCTACAAGCCGCCTCCCAGAGTCACCCTCACAGACAACAAGAAGGAGAAGTGGATCGAGAACTTGGCCGACTCGAAGGTCAGCCTCAAACAGCTGTCGCGGGCCATCCCGCACGGCATCAGAAACAGAATCCTGCTGGAGCAGTGCTCCCAGAACAACGTGCCCATTCCGCGGGCGCTGTGGCTGATCCGGTGCGTGTCGACGAACGAGCAGAGACAGCTGAAGAGGAAGGGCAACGCCGGAAACGCAGCCGCGCTGATGAACAACTGGGTCACAGAGTGGACAGAGCAGGTGACGCTGTACATAGAGAAGGTGTACGAGAACTGCTTCAGCGATTCGCGGGGGAACTGGCGCGACAGGCTGACGTACATCACAAAGCTAACCGCACACCTCTACATGGAGAACCTGCTCAACCAGGAGGCCCTGCTGGCGTGGATAGTGCGCAGCATGCGCAAGATCGTCAGAAACTCGCTCGACACGTCGTTCTCGCCGTCCAGCGTGTCTCTGCTCGACTTCAAACACCTGGCCACACACATCATCTTCCTGCGACTGTTCTGGTTCAAGATCATCAACGTGGACTACCTCTCGAAGGAGCTTGCAGAGCAGCTGCTTCGCGTGTCCTCAGCCCTCACGGACACAGTGGCCACAAACAAGACTCAGAAACAGCTACACGAGTCGGCCTGCAAGCTGCTTGCATCCGTCAACTTCTTCATCACGTACCTGTTCTACTACAACTCGGACTCGTTCATCATCCCAACGACGTGGGTGCGTTTGCGAAGCGCCCTCAAGAAGGTGATCGACCTGAACAACACCCAGATCAATGACCAGTTCAAACTGGTGTCCTACAGAAACGAGTCTCTCATGATCGACCTGTCCACCAACGGCGAGTCTGCTGTATGCAGCGGCTCAGTGGTTGTCCGGAAGCTCGACGATTTTGGCAAACCAGGAATAAGCATATCTGGGCTGTCCGATCTGATATTCTACTCGACCGACTCAAACGAGGCGTGGAAGCACAACCTGAGACTGATGCTGGAGTGGTCCATAACAGGTTTCAGGGACAACGATACCAAACGGGTTTCTCTGGTTGTGACCATCCTACAGTGGAGACTACGCCAGATGTCCGCAAATGGTAGGGGCAAGAAGTTCAAGGCTCTCAAGCTGGAGCTCGAGGTTCAGATCCTCGACTTCATATACGCGCTCAACGACAGGGTCAAGGTGGACATCTCTCAGACTTTGCTCATGTCACCGATGAGTGACACGGATAGCGGGCGTTTCGACGTCAACTTTGAGAACGTCTTCGTGCTCGTGTGCGAGCTCTACTACCACGATCTGTTTGTGGTATCGTCGTACGTGAGGCGACTCATTGCGTCTGGTGTGATATACCTGCAGGACGCTGCCAACACATGCGGTTTACACGCTCTGATTCTGCGCTCGTTGCCCGTGATGAACGACACGAATGTGAACAACATCATGAAGAGTCTCACGGTGAAGCGCACAGACCCAAGCGAGCAAGTGCGGGAGGTGAGGGAAAAGATAAGGGTTTATCTGGACAGCACCAAGGAGGAGCTGGTGGATTTTGACCTCGATGAGGCCATGGAACAGATAGACCAGCTTGAGACTGGTCTCCGCTTCATCGTTGCCGCAGATGCCTCTCAGAAACTGTACGATTTGGCAACACAGTGCAGTGGAACGCCAAACAGACTCAAGTTCAGCGTCGACATTGTCTCCTCGCTTTACCGTCTGTTTGAGAAGCTATACGGCCTGTACCAGTTCCTCGACAGGATCGTGCTCATGCTCGACAAGTACGGCGACTGTTTCGACATCGATATCGAGACCGTGAACTTCATCGTGTACCTGGTTGCGTCCAACGACGATATCCTTGCGCGCCGTATCCCCAACTCAGAGCAGTACTCCAGTGCGTTTGAGGAGAAGGTGACACAGATCATCTCGATGACCGGAAAGTACAACGGCAAATTCTCCGCCGTGGACTTGAAGTGTATACGGGAGACGTACCTGCCAGATGAAGTCAGAAAGGAGCTGCAAACGCTGAAGAACGAACAGCACAGAGACCAGAGCGACAAGGTTGATCTGTGTGGTGTTTCGCTCGATCTTCTGCAGTCCCTGGGGATCCCATCCGTCGAGAGACTCATGAACCCTTCGGAGTTTGCACAGCACACCGTCCAGATAATCAGCCACTACTGGAGCGTGGTCAAAGCTGGAGACAGAGACACGAGGCTGGAACTGTTGAAGCTGTTGCAAGTTCTGAAACTCTCCAAATCGGCCGAGTTCAACTCTGTGCTGAACGGCCACATCAAGAAGACCATTGCTCCAACGATCTCCATCGAGTTTGACGTGAACGTGAGGTTCATCACGCGCATGATTGTCGATGGACTACTCAGATTTGAAGATGCGTGCGAGGCGTTTGCACCCAGTGCCAACAACGATGCTTTGGACATGAACTCTGGCCAGAGACTGGTGTGGAACCTGTTGCTGAACCCTATCGTGGCGGTCACGAGGTACAAGAAGAACTTTTTCGAGCTGGAAGGGTATGAGTCCATTCTGTTTGAGCTGCTGAGACGCGAGTTCCACGAGAGGGGACCCGATGAGTACCTCAGCCTCCTGATCAAGATCTGTCGTTCTCAGATGATGGACCTGTCCAACATCGATGAACACACTCCTGGGTCCGACCAACACCGCTCTCACGCCGGTACGCTTTCAGGGACCGTCGATCACTTGCCCACACCTGTCTCGAACACCATGACGACTCCCATTCCGATGATAGCGAGTCCCATGGCGGTTGAAGACAACCTCACCGAGATACCTCCTGCTTACCGCGATGAGCTCATCCGTGTTCTACGCATACTCTGCACGAAGGACACACAGCGCGCGCTGCAGTGGATCCAGTCCGAGGCCAATGGCATTTCGCGCGCCCAGCTGATAGACGTGTTCAACCAGATGCTGCTCGAGCAGACCCCGGTGACGAGCGCCAAGGATATATACAAGCTGGTGGGGATGCTCAACTACTTCAACCTGCCGATATGCCAGGTGCTTGTGAAGCTTCTGTTTGACGAGGAGTTCAGAGAAACGGAAAACGAGGAGGAGCACTCGACGTACCTGTACGACATCATCAACTCCATTCTCGGCGAGGCTTACAAGTGGACAGAAAACGACTACTGGAAGGACGAGCTGAGTCTACTAGGGGACATGCTCAAGTACGTCGAGACACATCTCAAGCTGACACTGCTACACTGCTGCGAGGAGATATACCTTGGCTCAGACCTCTTCCCCAAAGTCGTGCTCAACGGCACGTCCAACGTGATTCCGTTCCTCGCGAGTCTCATCAGCAGCTGTTCGAACTTTGACACCGAGGATAACTACAAGCCGGGCTCCATCCCGCTCACCGACTCGCTTGTGTTCTCGCTGAACCTGTCGGTGGAGAAGCTGATGTACTACTGTCAGAAGTACAAGCTGAAGCACGAGGGGAGCGACGAGGAGCTTGAGACCTCGATAGCGCTGCTGGCGAGGATCATCCTCATCCACCGTGTGTTCCTGGTGGACCTCGTTCTGAAGCGCTCGGTCAACCTCCAGACAGACGTGTTTCTGCAGAACCTCACCAAGCTGTTCACGATGGACGTGATCGACTCGAGCTCAAAGCTCAAGAACCTGCTGTACGACATCCTGCTCTCCATCAAGATGCTCATATCCGAGTCGCTGTCCACAAACCCGTCGGCTGCGTCCAACGTGCGGCTACAGCAGCTGTCGACCCCGACGCCCACCGCCTCGTCGCCCTTCAACAAGTCGACTCCCGCGAGCTTCCTGTCTCCGGCAGCGGCCAACCGCGCGCCTAACACACGGAACAGCAGTATCATGAACATCGTGCCGCCCAGCTACAACAACAAGCTGAGGTACATGCTCCGCGACATACGGCTGCGCGACGGCCTCGTCGCTCTCGATGCAACGCAGAGGCTGTACGTCTACGACTCGAAGAACGAGTCGTTCCACAAGTTCTACCTCAAGCCGTTCGACATGCTGGAGGACGCCAGCCCCGTTGTTGGCATCAACGACTCGGCCATAAGCCTGCAGCTGTTTGACGCCTCTGTTGATAAGAAGAACCCGCCATGAATAGACCTTAACGATAAGCAACGCATCCGCTATTATAGCACCCTACCCTACGTCTTGGCGACGATAAGCTGCACCCCCATCTCGGCAAGATCTCCGTAAATCTGAAACACCGAGCCGGCGAGCCTGAAACCGGCGAGTCACACCCGCGAGTCACACCGGCTCAAACGAGAAACGAGCAATTTACAGTAAACAATCCCATTTCAGCGGGTTTCACTGGTTAGAATGCCAAAAACGGCCTAACAATGGAAAAAGAGCGGGAGGGGCCCGAACAGCTGCAGATGAGATGATGCGATTTTTGACGCCCCTTGATGCCTCCTCCCTCCAGCAGCCCCATCCCCACCAATGGAAGTCGACGAGAGAATTGCGTCTGGGCGCAAGGAGTCCAGACAGCTGATCGCGCACATTTCGCGCGCCAAGCAGAGCGCCAGAGACACCTCGCTGCCGCAGGCGGCTGGCGGCGTCCCGGGGCTAAGCGCCGTGGGCCTGCGCAGCCACCGCGCGCTGACGGGCCACTTCAACAAGGTGCTGGCCATGGACTGGTTCCCGGACAGCCAGCACGTGGTTTCCGGGTCGCAGGACGGCTTCATGATCCTGTGGGACACGCGCACCGCGCGCAAGATCAACGCCGTCAAGCTGTACGACCCCTGGATAACGGCGCTGGCGGTGTCGCCCGACGGAACGCACATCGCCACCGGCGACCTCGAGAACGCGTGCATCGTGTACCAGGCGGGTGTGAGACCGCGGCGGGCCGACGGCGAGACGGTCGGCGCCGCGCGCGAGATCCGCACCGTGTTCAAGGGCCACTCGGAGTACGTCTCCGGGGTGGCCTTCCTCGACGCCGCCACGGTCGCCACCGCCTCCGGCGACCGCACGTGCTCCGTGTGGGACCTCGAGACGGGCAAGCGCAGCGCGGTGCTGCACGGCCACCTCGGCGACGTGCTGGCGATCGACGCCGCCGCGCCGCAGACGTTTGTGTCCTGCGGCTCGGACCGCATGGCCAACGTGTGGGACACCCGGTCGCGGTATCCGGTGCGCCAGTACCCGCTCTCGGAGCACCACGACGCCTCGGCGGTGCGCTTCCTGCGCGGGAACCCGTCGTTTGCCGTCGGCAGCGACGACGGCAGCGTGCGGCTGCTGGACACGCGCACGGACGGCGAGCTGGCCCGGTACGCGCTGCCCGGCGCTCCGCCGCGCTACTCGGCCTCGTCGGCGTCGTCGCCGCTCAACGCGCAGCTCGACAGCCCGGGGGTGCTGTCGCTGGACTTCAGCTGCTCGGGCCGCCTCATGTTCGTGAGCTACGCCGACTCCGGCGTCCAGGTCTGGGACGTGCTCAAGGCCAAGGTGGTGGGCTCGCTCAGCGGCCACTCCAAGGCCGTCAGCGTGGTTCGCACGGGCCCTAACGGCGCAGCGGTGTGCACGGCGTCCCGGGACACCACCCTGCGGGTGTGGGCGCCCTGAGACCGGGTATGGCCCCCCTGAGACCGGGTATGGCACGGTCTGCTACGGCTGGCTAAGACAAAATCGATTTTCTAACAAAAAACACAAACAGAAGGCTTATTGGGCGCGTTTGGACACGTACTCAAACAGACTCTTCAGTAGCTGATCCGGTAGAGTGTAGAGGTCCATCGTGAACTCTCCGCCCTCAACGTCGTTCTTGATGTTCATCTCCGGGGTCCTGTTGTCGTTGACCATCTGCACAACGCCCAGCAGGTCGTCCTCGTTGAGTTTCGTGAGGCCCTCGGCCAGTCTCTCGAGATCCACGCCTCCCTTCGAAGCCGCGCTCTTTGTCTTTTTGGTTCTGCTCGAGTCCACCGGGGTGCCGTTCTTGCGCTTGTCGCCCGCAGACGCGCTGTCGTCCGGCATGGGGCCCGTCTCGGCCAGCAGTTTGTTCAGGTTGGGTTTCGTCGTTGGTATGGAGATCGTGTGGTCCACTGTGTATTTCTCCTCCCGGAAGTTCAGATCGTGTGCCACCTTGCGCTCCCCTGCGCGGTCGATCAGCGTCAGCGCAATGGGTATGTCGAACTCTCCCCAGCCCTGCTCCTCGATCTTGAACGGAGGCTTCTTGACCGACTTGATTGGCTGCACAAACGTGGGATGCAGGTGGTACGTCACCTTGTCGAAAATCGTGGCCGGGACCTCTTTGCCCTCGGCGTTGAGCATCGATATCTGGATCGACCACTTTCTCATCGGGAAGTTATCGTGTTCGGGCGGAACATCCTTCAGGATCTTCTGCACCGTGGTGATTCTGATCGTTCTCTTAACCTGCTGTTCGGCGTTAGTCTCCCCGCCAATCCCGCGCGCAATCACCGCAAACGCAAACTCACCTCTGCCATGATGGATTGTCCTTCAAACCGATTAATTGCAGGCGTAAGGACAGCTCGCTTCCTCGTCCGCAGGGGGGCGAGTGCCAGCAAAACGCCCCTTGAAAAAAACTCGAAAGAGGCCCGTTGGCGTGCACAGACCCAAAATGGCCGCACGGTTGGCCGTTGACGAGTCACCAGAAGCACGCTTTCGGGAGTCTGGAGGGCGGGAGTTGGTGGTTTTTGAGCCGGTACGGAAGGTGCACGGGGGTCATGGAGGCGACGTGTTTGCGGTTGCAGAAACGAGGCTCTGAAAGCGTTATGACGGCGCACTTGCACATCTACAACGGTGGGAGTCTGAACGTGAGAGTCTGAACGTATCGGGAGTGTAGATCCGTAAAGCAGGACGAACAGCCTCCAGATCTACTCCGGATCTACTCCAGATGGACCGGGTGGTGGATAAATAAATGGCTTCCCTTCTAAATAAGTTACAGGTCCTTGAACACTCTCTGAACACTGGCGGAAACAGCCGTCTTGGAAGCCTTCCAGTCGCCGTTGATGCTCTTCCATGGGATCTTGGCCATGAGATCGGATATCTTGTCGAGCTTTGCGCCTTCCTCCTGGGCCAGCTGCGCTATCGCTGTGACTCTGGCGTCGATCTCCGCTGCAGACGCAACGGGAAGAGACTCTATGTACTTCTGGATGTAGTCGACCTCTCTGAGCTCGTTGAGCCCAACCTGGTGGAAACGGTCGGGCTGGCCCTCCTTGAGGTACTCCTTGGCAGATTCCTGTCTCTGCTTGACCATCTTGGAGAACAGGTCGTACAGGTCAAACTCGTCGTGCACTTTGCTCGGGTTGTCGATCTCCTTGTTCTTGATCTCGGTCAACATGCTTCTGATGACGTTCTTTCTGGGTCGCGGTTAGCGTGCTGTTGCCCACGCTGCCAACAAACAAACTTACTCTATGACATCGGCCTTGAAGCGGAAGTTGAGCTTGAGGTCCTCTCTGATGGCCTTGAGCGCCTCCTGGTAGGCAGCAGAACTCTCCCATCTGCACTGCTGGAAGGTCCTTCTGGTAACACCGGAAACAATACCGCTAAGTCTGAACATTTTTTATCCTGTTTGCTGAAAAGACTGCGACGACGGCGGATTGTGAATTGGCGACTTTTGATTGGATTTCCCCGAGGGGCCCGGGTCGTGTCCCAGAACAAACACAGGAGGGCGTGTCCCGACAAGAGAAACACAACACGGGAACTGTGATACGTGCGGGTTTGGACTGGGCGGTTAACAGCTTTTCCAAACCAATTCTTGGAGAAACTCTAGAGCAACTCTTGAGTCAATGGAGAGCACAATCTGTTGTGTCCAGCTGCTGGCCATCAAGGGCAGCACCGAGTGGTCGCTGAGGAGCATCGAACAGCTGCTGGAGTCTTTCAGACGCACCGAAACACACATCGTCTACGCAAGTCGCCTGGACTCGGAGCTGTTCCGTCTGTCCTGTCTTCTTGCAGACCAGATTCCCTGTATCTCAGCGTCTGTGTGCCGGATCCTGGCGGATCCCGAACTCTGTTTCCAGTTCGAGGAGTTCGTGGAGGAGATCGCGAGAGATCTCAGGGAGATACTCGCCAGCATCTGCGAGATCAGGTCTACGCTGTTCAAGATATACGGCAACAAGCTGTATCAGGCATTGGCATAGATCACGCCCTTCTCGGGGCCTACAAACGACACTTCCAGCACCTGTTCCTGCTCCGTGGGTCTGCCCATGGAGAGTCTTCCGTAGTGGTCGCTGGTGTTGACGATGAAGGTGTAGCAGGTCTTGATCCTGGAGCTCGTTCCCTGCGCAGACGGGTCGTTGGCCCTGTTGATGGCGTTGGGGAAGTTGGACTCGTCGCTGCAGAGGCCGAGGTACTTGTCGAAGGAGCCCGGCTGGTCCTTGTTCTGCTCCAGCAGCTCGCGCATCCTGTCGAGCCGGTGGTACGAGTCCTTCGACAGGTTGTTGATGTGGCACCCGGCGTAGGGCTGGATACAGTGGTTGGAGTGCGCGAGTCTCTGCTGGTCGTTGCGGATGATCGACAGCCCGTAGGGCGAGGTCTCCACAGACACCACGCCGTCTTTGTCGGCGATCATCAGGTGCACCACAGCCGCACACCCGTACTCCTCCATCTTGGCCAGCGCAGCCTCCACCGAGTCCTGCATGAGGATGATGCGCCGGATCAACGTCACCGGGATCTTGGAGTTGTCCAGGTCGCTGGCGTACAGCGCGTTCACCATCTGCGCAACCCCGCGGTCGTTGAAGCCGGTCTGGCCGAGCAGCCCGGCCTCGGCGACAACCTTCATGCGCGGAACACCGGCCTCCGCGGGCTCCAGGTTCAGATACACCAGGTTGTCCTGGATCTCGTTCTGCCAGTCCCAGTTCTGGCCAATCCACTGCTTGCCGCCCACGCGCTCGGAAAACGTGGTGCACCCGTCGATCGAGTCAGCCAGCGCCGCGCGCTTCTTGGCGGCCGCGCCGGAGAGCCCAATCTCGTAGCGCGAGTTCATCGTGACGATGTCGAGCACGTCCACATCGGCGCCCTTGGCGATTCCCTCGATCTCCTCGAGCAGAAACGGCGCCTTCGCCGCCAGCGTCTCCCGGATGAGCGCCGCGTCCGTCTTCAGCTCGCTCCAGGTGCGGCCCGACCACTCCAGGTTCCACTCGGAGTACAGACCGATCACGTTGCGGATCTGCGCCTTGGCAGCGCATCCGTGGGCGTATCCCATCTGGTGCGGTTAGTCAGCCATCCTCAGGCTCCACATACGCGACATACCTCGAAGGGGGTGCCCTTGCAGTTCACGATAACAACCATCGTCTCTGGGTCTGGATGTGAAGGCGGTGGCGGCGGATGTGTGTGTTAAATAGGGAGGCGCAACACGCCCCCTGGCCTATTTGGGCGACTCTAAGCGCGCGGCTTTGGGCATCCGGACACGCAGAGATACAGGTGAACGGATAAACGGATAAACGGATAAATAGACAATAGAAAATGGATAAATAGAACATGGATAAATAACCAAGCGCCAGCTAGAAAATGTAGCGGAAGCCCTTGTTCTCGAAGTCGGTCTGGTCCGCGAAACCGGCCAGGATCTCCTCGCGGTCTGCAACGACGTAGCCCTTGCGGTCGCGGCTGCGGTTTCTCAGGTGCAGGTACAGCGCGGTGGCCAGCGGACACAGGATCAGCCACGTGTAGCAGGTGAGCAGGCCCTCGGTGGCGGGCTTGAAGCGCGGGGCGTCCTTCTCGTCGAAGAAGTGCGGCGAGATGATGTTTCCGGCGGCGTAGATCACGAAGCCGATGCCGACCACGGTGCCCCGCTTGGTGTGGCCGGTGATGTTGACGGAGGGAATGGACCACGACAGAATGATACTGGCCCCGAAGGTGCTCTGGAACCAGGTCATGGCGGCCAGCGCGTACTTCTGCTTCATGGAGATGGTCATGATGCCGATGATGCCCACGAACCCGGGCACCGCCGCCAGCGAGATGGACACCATGAGCATGTTGGGCACGTTGGAGGCGACGAAGCCAAACGCAAAGCAGAACACCAGCTCGAACGCGCCACCGACAACCTGCAGCCGGGTGGAGTTGAGCCCGGTGAAGCCAAAGGCCTTGAAGAGCGTCGAGGTGAAGTTGGCGGAGCCGCCGTTCAGCAGGCCGATGGACAGCTGGATGGACCAGAACAGCCACGCGAGCGGGTCCACAAAGGCCTCCTTGACCTGGTACCTCTGGTAGTGCCTGTTCTTGACCCCGGCCCTGTTCTTGGCGATCCGGTACACGGCAACCACCTTCTCGTACTCGCTCAGCATCCTGGCGTTCCGGGGCGTGTCGGGCAGGAACAAGAAGATCACCACCGACCACGCACACGTCACCGAGCCCACCACCAGGTAGATCAGCTGCCAGGACTCGAGACTGGCGTCTGCGTGGCCGCAGCCCCACGCGATGACTCCCCCGAGCATCGAGGCGATTCCGTTGCAGCCCAGCCACAGCGACATCCGCAGCGACTGCTCGGACCGCTGGTAGAACATGGCCGTCAGCGCCATGCACGCCGGCGCGATGATGGCCTCGACGGCCCCGAGCACCACGCGCGCACCCACCAGCCCGCCGAACGACTTGCTGGCCGCGGTGCACATGGACACCACCCCCCAGGTGAACACGAACACGGACAGCGTCTTGCCGACCGGCACCTTCTGCAGCATCATGTTCATCGGGTAGGCCGCCGCCAGATACCCGAAGTTGGCGGCCGACGCGGCCCACGAGTAGTCCTGGCCGGCCATGCCCAGCTCCTGCTGCAGCCCGTACGCGTTGGAGTAGTTGAGCGTCTGCTTGTCGAGGAACGACAGCAGGTACGTGAACATCAGCATGGGCATCAGCAGCATGTCCAGCTTGCGCTTCACCTTGAGCGAGTCGGCCTCCAGCTGCTCGACGGGGTACTCCTGCGACTTCACGTACAGGTCGTACAGCTGGTCCGTGACGGTGAAGCCGTTGGTCTGGCTCTCCGCAGACTCCACCTCGTTGACACTGGCGGCGATCTCCTTGGTGTCAGCCATGTTTGTAGCGCAGATCGCTCGAACGGCCGCCAGGGGCGAGCAGCCCCGTTTATGTATCCCGGGCACGGCGCGCGCCGGCCAACTGTCAGAAAACAGAGATAAGGAGCCGTCTCCTTATCGTCGCAATAGCTTTCCGGTTCCGGCCACTTCTTATCGGAAAAGTTTACCCGGACTCTCGGACACAACGCCGGATCCCGCCCTTTCGCGCCCTGCTGTACCCCATCTGGATCTGCGGCAGAACAAGCTTCTGGCGGCTAAACCAAAGGGCGGAAACGCCAAGAGGCGCGGAGGTGGTGAAAAAATATTAGTGGGTTTTACTGACTGGTTTCCTTCTCCAAGAACTCTGTCCACAGAGACACAAACGACTCCGATCTGGCCTCGCTCGGAGACCCAGGCACCAGGATGTTGCTTGCGCTGGACACGCGGGAGTGCTTGCCCGTGGTTTTGGCGTTGGGGTTGGCCTTGAGACCCGCCTGTATCTTCTTGTCGTCGTCCCAGTTGAGGAAGTTCGAGATCAGCTGTAGCACCTCGAACTTCTTGGTGTCGGTTCTGGGGATGCTCAGGAAGCTGATGAACAGGTTCGAAACGAGCTCCCGGTCCACCTGCTCCGTGTTCGAGTCCTTCTTGATCAGCCGCAGCGCCTTGGTCAGGTGCTCGTTGAGCACCACGTTGTCGTGTCTGAGCTTGCCTATCTGTAGTTGCTTCTCCTTGACGTCGCCCTCCAGCGCGGGGATCTTCGCCGCCAGCTCCTCGAGCTCGGCGATGCGCCTCTGGCTGGCCTCGCTGCCCTCGCTGTTCTGCGCCATCTCGCCTTGCAGACGCTCGATCTCCTGCTTGAGCCGCGTGAGCTCGCCCTCGTACCTCTCCACCGTGTCCCTGAGCTCGCTGTGCACCTGCGACAGCTGCTCGATCAGAACAGACTTGCTGTCCTCGACGGACCCAATGCTGGCCTCGAGCTGCGATATCGTCGCCTTGAGATCGGATATCTCCTGCACCGTGTTCTGCTTCAGCATCTTCTCCTCGTTGAGCATTATGAGCAGGTCCTCATGCTGCGACTTGAGCTCTCCGTTCTCGATCAGCAGCTTGTTGCGAGAGCTCACCAGCTGCTGCTTTTCCTGGCTCCACTCGTCGTCCTTGTCCTGGTACTCTGTGCGCAGCTCCCGCAGGTCTTTGCTCCACTTCTCGCACTCGTTGTTGAGGGTGCTGGTCTCCTCCCTCAGCTCCGCCAGCTGCTCCTTGAGCCTCTTGTTGTCCCGGTTGGCGGTGTCCAGCCTGACCGTCAGCTCGCTGTTTATCGTATCCAGCCGCGACACTTTGTCCTGGCTCTCCTCCAGCTCGGTCTGTGCCTCCTTCATCTTGCTGAACACGGACTTCATGGAGCTGAGTCTCCCGAGCAGGTTCTTGTAGTCTGTCTCGTGCTTCTCGGACTCTTCCGTGCGCTCTCTGAGCTGTTCTTGGAGGTCTCGTATAACCGCATCCTTGTCGTCTCCCTCGGGCACCTCTGTGGCATCTAGTCGCAGCGTCAGCTGTCTCACCTGCTCCTCGAGCTCTTTCACCTTGTCTGCTCCCTCGGTTTCTTCCTCTGCTTCAGCCTCTTCGGCCTCTTCTGGTGCAGCCTCCTCGACCGGATCCGTGGGCTTTTCCGATCCATTGGCCGCATCCACCTTGGCACCGTGGCCGTTCTGCTTCTTTTTATTCTTGCTGCCCTTGGCCATTGTCTCGGGATACGAATATATTGCTGGAATCCGCCGGCCAGCCCAACAACGGGCAGATCGCCTCTCAGAAGTGCCAGGTCACATGGTCGTGTCCAGAACCGAGACGCGTGAGAGGGCATTTTGGGGGGGGCGAGTTCTTTGCTTCCGCGTTGCCAACCAACGGAACAAGCAAAAATGGTGGATCTGACGGATTTCTTCCAGGTCGCGAAGACTGTGCGTACTCAACACGGTGCCGCCGGGCAGATACTAACTTTACAGCCCAAGCCAGCGGCGAAGCGCAAGGTGGAGCGGGCCGTCGCTGAGAAGACCGTGTCACCCGCCGCCAAGAGGCAGAAGACAGAGCCTGCGAAGCCTGCGAAGCGAGCGAAGAAGAAGAGCGTTGTCATTTCGGACGATGACGACGATGGCGACTTCAAACCGGCCAGCGAGCCGGACGACGACGACTTTGGCGGGCTGGACGACGACGATCTCATGGAAATCGAAGAGCTCAGCACTCCCAAGAAACCCGAGCCCGTGCTTGTGCAATCGTCTCCTGTTGTCGTGAAATCGTCTCCAAAGAAGACACCGAAGAAACCGGAGCCCGTTCTGGTGCAATCGTCTCCCGCCAAGTCTCCAAAGAAGACCCCCAAGAAGGCGCCCAAGGTGGCTCCAGTCGATGTCGGAAGTGGCATGACCGCAGAGGAGATGCTCAAGCAGATCCCAGACGCCGAGTTGCCAGACACTTCGCAGACAGAAGGCCTCAGTTTCTTCCAGCTGAAGCAGAGACAGGCTGGCGCTCCCCAGCCAACGGGTTCGAGAGAAATCCCAGAGGGATCCCCCAACTGCCTGGCCGGTTTGACCATCGTGTTCACCGGAAACCTCCCCTCTCTCGACAGACCCCAGTCCGAGTCTTTGGCCACGAGGTACGGCGCCAAAGTCACCAAGTCCCTCAGCAAGAAGACCAGTCTTGTCGTGATAGGCGCCGAAGCGGGACCTTCCAAAGTGAAGAAGATCAGAGACTTTGGCATCAAGGCTATCGACGAGGATGGCTTCATACAACTGATATCGGGAGTTTCTCCAAACGGAGGCGGAAGCGAGGCTGCCGCAAAGGCCATCGCAAAGAAGCAGGAGGAGGAGAGAAAGGCGATCGAAGAGGCAGAACAGGAGATGAAGGAAGAGGAACAGAGACAGAAGGAAAAACTCGCCAAACTCGCAAAAGACACTCAGGGCGATGCGCCCGTGATCTCCAGACCTTCCGACAAACCAGACTCTGAAAAGCTGTGGACAGTCAAGTATGCACCTACCAAGGTCGAGCAGATCTGTGGTAACAAGGGCAACGTTGCCAAATTGACAAACTGGTTGTCGAACTGGTTTGAGAATGCAAAGACCGGATTCAAAAACCCAGGAAGAGACGGAACAGGTACTTTCAGAGCCGCTCTCATCAGCGGACCTCCAGGCATTGGTAAGACCACCGCTGCTCACGTTGTTGCCAAGTCTCTTGGTTATGACGTTCTGGAGAAGAACGCCTCCGATGTGAGATCCAAATCTCTGCTGAACTCCGGACTCAAATCTGTCCTCAACAACACGTCTCTTGTTGGGTTCTTCAACGGTAAGGAGTCGGGACAGCAGCACAAGAACGACAACAGGTTTGTCCTTATCATGGATGAGGTTGACGGTATGTCAAGCGGAGATCACGGTGGAGTTGGCCAACTTGCAGCTTTCTGCAGACAGACATCCATGCCGTTGATCCTCATCTGTAACGACAAGTCTCTGCCCAAGATGAGACCTTTCGACAGAGTTACTCTTGACTTGGCATGGAGAAGACCAAGTGCACAGGAGATGAAGTCCAGATTGATGACCATCGCACACAGAGAAAGGTTCCAACTTGATCCTAACGTGGTTGACCAACTCGTCGAAACGACGCATAACGATATCAGACAGATCATCAACATCCTGTCACAAGTCTCTAGAACGCAAAAGAAACTCGGGTTCCAAGACGCGGCTGCTATCAAGAAATCATGGCAGAAACAGGTATCGCTGAAACCTTTTGACATCATAAGCAGACTGCTCTCCGGGTCTACCTTCTCAGAAAGTTCACGCCTGAGTCTGAACGACAAGCTGAACCTGTACTTTGACGATATCGACTTCACCCCGCTTATGGTTCAGGAGAACTACATAAGCACTGCTCCCTCTAAGATGAGCGGCGCATCACCTAAACAACAGAACTTGAGCAAGCTCGAGCTGTTGGAGAAGGCATCAAACACCATTTCGGAATCGGATCTTGTCAACAGCAAGATCAGAAGCGGAGAACAGCAATGGAGTCTGTTACCTTTCCATGGACTCTGTTCTTCGGTACTCCCATGCAGTTACGTTGCAGGTCAGGTGCAGTCTCGTATCAACTTCACGTCATGGCTAGGTCAGAACTCCAAGCGTATGAAGTACTCGAGACTGTTGCAGGAACTGCAGTACCGAACGTCGATCCGCACATCCACCAACAACATCGAGCTGAGACTCTCGTACATGACTTATCTCATCGACAAACTCTTCAAGCCACTGCTGGAGAAACAGCAGGATGGTATACCGGATGTGATCGCCATAATGGACACATACTTCTTGACCAAGGAGGACTGGGATACAATCATGGATTTCGGAGTTGGACGCTACAAGATGGAAGCAAACGTCAAAAAGATACCAACGGCTGTCAAAACTGCATTCACGAGAAAGTACAACTCAACAACACATCCTGTATCCATCTACAAGACGGGTAACTCCGTCGCCTCGATTGGTAAGAAGGTTGTTGCTGATTCAGAGGACGTTGTCGTTGATGATACGGCAAAGGAGGAAGAGGAGGAAGTTGTCGACGATAGTCTGAAGAAGGACAAACTGATCAAGGAGATCAAACCCAAGAAGAAAGCAGCCCCGAAGAAGACCAAGGCTAAGAAATAAGAACAAAAAAAATTAGTACTCCCCCTAATCATAATATACAACTGTTATACAATGTCTTACTCTTTGACGCTGTTCTCGAAGAAAGCAGCAGCAACGAGGTTTTTGAGTTCAGTGGCAGCTTCCTCGCCTTCGGCCTCTTCATCACGAGCTTCTTCTCCGTTGGCCTCTTCGATTACCTCCTGCGCAGAGGCTGCAACCTCAGCCTCAGCCTCAGCATCAGCCTCAGCCTCAGCCTCAGCCTCTTGTCTTGCCTGGTCTCTGAACAGGTTGTTGATCAACTCATCATAGTTATCGTGCTGAGATTGGGCATCCTGCTCGACAAGTTTGTCAACATCCATTTCAACATCGACGTGGCTCTCGCTTTCCTTGGCGGCATCCATGATCTCAGGAGTGAGATTAGGATCGATGCTGTCCTCGGCGGGAGCCGGCTCAGTAGCCGCAGTCGTCGTCTCGGCAGTGTCCTCCTTGGTCTCGTATCTCTTGGCCCTAGACTTGTCAACATCGCTCTTGAGCATCTTGGGTCTACGCGTAGCAGACCTTCTGTTGTTCTTCTCCTCCCTGTCGAGATCACCAGTAACGGGGAGCAAGAACTCAGGAACAGGAAGGTTGTACCTGAGGTAGAAAACTTTCCAGTTTCTAGCCTTGTCCTTCAGCTGAAGTGCACTTCTGTTTTTGAGGGCTTCGCTTATGGTACCTCCTGGGCCATGCAGGGACAAAATGGCAGACCACTGGGTGCCGCATGCTTTGATTCCCTCACGTAGGGCATTCTCCTCTTCTTTAGTCCATGCCATTCTGCCCGATCCGTTTCTGGAACGGATTGGCCTTCCGGTAGTTGCATACTGGTAATTCCTGATATCGGAGGGCAGAAACTCGTCTGAGGTAGTCCTGATAGGCTGCTGCATGTCTCTGGTGACAGGCGGTGCGGGTCTGTGCCTCTTTGCGCCCGACTCGGACTGGGACGCACTTCTCTTTGTCTGTTTCTGGTTTTCGAACAGGGAAGCAGACAGCTTGCTGGTGTACGAGCCCTTGGCCTCCGGACCCCAGATCAGGAATCCAACGTGCTTGCTGACGTAGTCGAGAATATCAGCGAGGAACTTGAGCCACTCGTACCTCTGCAAAAGCGACTCGTCGTTGGCTGCGCTCATGAGATGTCTCTTTCTGTGTTCGCACTTCTCTAAGAAATCCAGCTCTGCCGGCGTGAACATCGACGCGTTGCGCACCAACGGCTGTGTGGCAGGGTCAAAACTTGGGTCTCTTCTTCGTATCAAAAGCTCATCCAGGTTGGATGGGAACAGATCGTCCACAATCTCCTCTTTAGACCTATCTCCAAGCTCGATGGCCGAGATGAAAGCCTGCGTCTTGAGGTCCAGGAACAGTATGGCCTGCTGCTTCAGCAACTTTGTGGGTTTCATCGTCAGCGAGGGTCCTGCACCCGTGTTTGACACACCAAAACTTGTCTGGTTGGACATCGCCTGCGACGAGTCCAGTCCCTGTGGCGGACAAAACACGTCCAGAAAGGCTTCGTTCAGGAAGAAGAAACCCATGTCCACCATACCAAGCGTGGCGTTGAGAAAGGTGGCGAGGTTGACCTTTCTCAGCGTACTCTCTATCGACTGCTCCTTGCCCCTGAGGAAGGAGGGTGCTGGAGACCCGTACTTCCAGAACCCATACGTCACGTTTTCCACCGTGAAGAAGGGACTGTCTTCCGAGTTGTAGATCCTCTTGGTCACCTCAAAAAGCTCCACGAGGTTTGAGAACGCGATTGAGTCGAGCGAGTCCCTGTTGGAGACTATCTCCATGATGGTCTCGTACGGGGTCTGTGTTACCGTTCTCAGAATCTGCGTTGCCAGGTTGTCCAGCACGGGGATGGTGTTTATCAGTAGCTGTGCGTTCATGGGGATGTCTGTGGGCGAGGTGATGTTCAGCGGGAGCGCCGCCAGCTGCGGATTGGTGGTGGAGAGCGAGTTCGTTAGCGTGGACGTGATGGACGTCGAGTCAGACATCAGCTTTCTGTACTGGTCCAGAGCAGAGGAGCCCCTGAGCAACTCCGAGTTGGCCGGAATCGCACTGAGCGCCTCGTCGTTGCTTGTCTTTGTGGCCTCGCCTATACTGCTGCCGTTGAGTATGTCGGATATCTCCTTCTCTATGCTCTCGTTGGACGCGTGGTTTGTCTGGTTGTTGCTTTCGCCGTGGCCCGCATCCTCCACCACAAACTGGTGCTCCGTGAACACCGCATCCGTTGTATCGAGAGACATGTCTGGTCGACTGCGGGATAAACAACAAGGAGAAAACAGACGCTCCCAAAATTTTTGCCCTTTCAAATTTTTCCCTCCCCTGCTTACGTAAAATTACACTTATTCTTATGTAATGTCATCTCCCACGCGTCTGAAACGCCACCGCGCTCTCACCAACGGGAGATGAGAGCAAATGTTGCTGTAGGCGACAGGTCGCTTGCGCCCGCGATAAACGCCTTCAGCCAATCACAGCGCAGAACGCACCAGAAAGTTTCGACATGTCGTGTTTGGGGCGGGCTGAGGTCGTGTTCCAACCACAACAGCGAGAAAGCGTGTTTGTTTTGTTTTTGTTTATAAACTCTTTGTTGTAGCGCCCGGGTTCTCCTGACTCCTTCTTTCTTCCTCCCTTCGAATCCCCAGAACCACCGTTCAAATCAATCAAACTAAAATCATGGCTCCAAAGACCAAAGTTGCTGCGCTCGCAGAGAAGAAGTCCTACAAGGGTACGTTTGAGTTTAAGCAGGAATAATATCCGCTGTGTTGCTAACCCGTTGCAGACCTCATCACCACCGCCATCACCACTCTCAAAGACAGAACCGGCTCGAGTCGCCAGGCTATCAAGAAGTACATCCTGGCCAACACCAAGGCCATCGGTGCCAACTTCGACTCCCAGTTCAACCTTGCGCTGAGACGCGGTGTTTTGGCCGGCTACTTTGTCCAGCCCAAGGGCGCCTCCGGCCCAGTCAAGCTTGCGCCCGCCACCAAGAAGACCGTTGCGCCAGCCAAGAAGGCCGCCGTGGCTCCAAAGAAGGCTGCGCCAACCAAGAAGGCCGCCCCAGCCAAGAAGGCTGCCCCCAAGAAGGCCGCTCCAGCTAAGAAGGCCGCTCCCAAGAAGGCTGCTCCCAAGAAGGCTGCCCCCAAGAAGGCTGCCCCCAAGAAGGTGGCTCCCAAGAAGGCTGCCGCTAAGAAGGTCGTCCCCAAGAAGGTCGTCCCCAAGAAGACCGCTTCCAAGGTGACAAAGCCTGCCCCCAAGAAGGCCGCGCCAAAGAAGACCGCCAAAAAGGTGACAAAGCCAGCTGCTAAGAAGGCCAAGAAATAAGCCGTCCGCCCCTCCTCGTTTTCATGTACACTAGCCCCTGTTGTTTTCCCTTCTCTGTTCTACCTGTCTTTTACCCTCTCCCTTCCCCTTTATTATGTTTTAGTTTAGTGCGACCTCTTAATTTTGTCAGCATCAACGCGTAGGAAAGCCATGTGGCCGTGGCGTGTCCCAACGAAACCAGCGCTTCCCGCCCTGCCCCAACAAACACCGAACAAGCGCCTTCTGCCTCCCTTCAGGCCCCTGAGCTCCCACCAACAACCGATGTCTGCTGCCGTTGCTAATTTCCACAGGCTGAGAGCGGTGTACGCGTACGACGACCCATTCAGCTGGATCAGAATCCCGCTGGTGGATGAGTATCTGCTGCCGCTGACGTACGGGAGGATCTCCGTCCACATCCACGAGATCATCGCCACGGTGCTGCTATACCAGGCGATATTCCTGCTTGCCCGGCTCTACCTTCTGCTCAATCCGTCGCTCAACAGGGCGCTCTCGCTCAAGACGCGTGTCGACTTCTGCATAAGGTGCGTTTCGATGATCCAGAGCGTGCTGATCCTGGTGTTGATGATCCCGGTGTTCAACAACGAGCACCTCTCCAAACACACCATCTTCGCCACCACGCCCTACTCCGGTATGGTGGCGTCCGCAGCCGCGGGCTACTTCGTGTGGGATACGCTCACGTCGCTGGTGTACGTCAATCTGTTCGGGGTGGGCTATCTCATCCACGGACTGGTGTCGTCTGTTGTGTTTCTGATCGGGGTGTCTGGCTACATCCACTACTACGCGCCCACGTTCCTGCTGTTCGAGATCTCCACCCCGTTTCTGAACATCCGCTGGTTTGCGCTCAAGTTCCCGCACAGGTTCAGTCCCACGCTGGAGCTCGCAAACAACACCGTGCTCATCCTGCTCTTCTTCTTCGTGCGCATCCTGTGGGGCTGGTACCACGCGTACCACCTTGCCATAGACTTCTACGCCAACAGCGCAGACCCGCGCTTCAACGCGGTCTACTCGATCACCATCATGACCTGCAACATCGTCCTCGACGTCCTCAACGTCTACTGGTTCAGCAAGATGCTTGTGGTGGCCATCACCACCCTCAAGAAGATGTTCAAGGGCGACCAGGTTGACGATACCAAGCTCAAACTCATGTAATAAACACTACTCCGCTAACACCTCCTTATAACGCTCGTACGCCTCCTGGGCCAGGTACTCCTTGGCCGTGTCAATGTCGAGCTGTATGTCCTTGATCAGCGCCTCGACCGTGGTGTACGACAGCTCCGGTCGTATGTACCCGAGCACCACAAAGCTGATGCCCGCACCGTAGAAGTTGTCGCTGAACCTGTGCATCACGTGGAGCTCGGCAGCCTTCTCCTTGTTCTTGTAGAACGGGTTCCATCCGATCGACATCACCATCGGCAGCACCTGTGTGTCTGTATCGCTCAGCCCTGCCCCGTTGCTGAACACCACCTCGGTCTTGCCGTCCTTCCGCAGCTCAACGTGCGACTCCGTCTGCACCGGCCTGATTCGGCACCAGCCGAAGTACACGCCTGTATCGAGCACCGTGGTCTGCGGGATGTCCTCCACCGGAACGTTGGCCGTGGGGATCCCCATGTCCGAGGAACCGCGCCCAAACCCGGCAATCACTCGCGTGTCCTTCACCAGAATCGGATACGGCCCCTCTGGCCTCTCTGGGATTTGATTTCTGATCATCTGATTGGCCAGCAGGAAGAGAGACGGAACAGAAGGGAGGGGAAAACGCTAAGCCTTCTCCCCTCATCGGGGCTCCCGCGTGGCGATTTTTCACCGAGTTTCTCGAAAACTCCGCAAATGCTCTACCGTATGACTAATTATATTACACTATGCTATTTCGTGCATCTCCATGGGCTTGAATGACTTGATCGCGCCAGTCTCCAGCCAGTCTTCCTTCTGTAGGATCAGCCTGGCGGCACCGGGGAACCTCTTATCGGCAACAGACCCGGTCCACGCTCCGGTCATCAGCTCCAGCGCCTTGCGCGCCTGCTTCCCGTACTTCTGCAGGAACTCAGCCGCACACGCATCCCACCAGCTGTTGGCCACCGCAAAGTGCGTGTTCTGCAGCAGTTCCAGCGGCAGGTTCAGCATGCGTGCACAGAACCTCCACGAGTGGGAGATCGGGAACGGGTGCGCTGCACCTTGCACTCTGGGCGTCAGCGACGAGTCCAGCTTGAGTCTCGTCATCGTGGCGAAGAGCGTGCATATCCCGCCAACCCGCTCGTTGTACTTTGTCTCGAGTTCCCACTTCCCGTCAGACGAGCGCTTCCACCCCATGCGCTGTCTGCCCTCGTCTGTGTCTATGGCACAGCTGTAGCCGATGATGTAGGGACACTTCTTGACAAACCGCGCCTTGAGGTAGTACTCTAGCTCGGGGAACACAACCGTGAGGTGCACTGCAAGCATACCGAGCGGAATGGCCGCGCTCGGCGAAACGGTCACCTCGGTCTCGGACTGTGACACAATGGCCTTTGCCATGAAGTTTAGAATCCACTTGTATGCGAGCTCGCTCGATCTGGTCTCCTCGACAAGCGCAATCACCTCACCGGTGATCTTGCGCAGTTGCGGAATCGTATGCGTCAGCTGTCCGAACTTCGGGTTAATCTTGCGCTTGTGGCCGCCGACAATCTTTTTGAGATCCCTGTCTTTGTTCATAGCCCCAACCACGTCTGTCTTGATGTCCACGATATCCTGTTTGTACTTGGCGTACTCCGCGGTTATCGAATCCATGCTGTATGCATTCTTTCTAGCCTCAGCCTCCTTCTTCGCCGCTGCAAGCTTGGCCTGTTTCAGCTCTTCTCTCTGTTTGGCCGCCTCTTCCGCCTTCACCCTCTCCTCTTCGTGTTTTTGCTTCAGCTCCGCCTCCTCCTTGGCCTTGCGAGCAGCCTCTCTCTCCGCCTCTTCCTTCTCCTTCAGCGCCCGCAGTCTCTCCTCCTCCTCGCGCTTACGCCTTTCCTCCTCCTCTCTCCTTCTTCTCTCCTCCTCTTCTCTCCGGCGCTTCTCCTCGGCCTCTCTTCTGGCCTTTTCGCGAGCATCGCAGATGCTCTGGATGTTTTTCTTGTGCATCTCCATCCTCGCCCTCGCCTGCTGGACAAGAAAGTCGTGGTTCCGCTTGACTGGCTCCTGGGCCACATCTTCTATGGCAGCAGGCCCACGCACAACCTTGGGCTGGACTGGCTCCACCTCCTCCTCCTCATCGTGACGGAACGCATCCATGGCGCACGAGTACCGGTCCTGGAGCCCCAGGCCTGCAAACACCTCGGAAAGCCTGCCATCCTCGCCGGAGATGCGGATCTTCCCAAACTCCTCCTTGTTCTTGTAGTCGGAGGACTGTATCAGAGACTTTATGAGCACAGACTCGTCCTGTTCCCCGTCCGACTCGCTCGAGTCCGAGTAGTAGTACTCAAACGGCGCACTGTTGTGCTGCAGCACCGGATCCGGATCAGGAACAAACCTCATTCGTGTTCTGTGGGCGGCTATCCTGGGAGAACAAGCGCTGTTCCGTTGTTTGGATTCGCTCAACAAGGGAGTGATCGTGATTACGAAGCCCTGGCCGTTGGGTCGTGGTCCCACAAAAAATCAGGATGTGTTGCGAGCCCTGAAGCAAAAGGTGAAAAAACGATCGAAGTTGGACGAACCAACCAAATCAACGGAGCCCATCGAACAAGGGCCAAGTCGGTGTACACAGCGAGAATAATGATCGGAGTGCGTTCCTTCTCCACGACGAGCGCCAACATGAAGGTTGGTTGCGCGATGGTGAAGCCCGTTCACCACAGAGTCAAGATTGTCAAGAAGTTGCTCTCTCCCAGGTTCCCAGAGCTCAAGTATGCCCCAACTGACATCAGGTCCCCCCGTTTCAGACCGGAGATCACACACCAGGACCGTGTTGCCGAGCACATCAACAACACCCTCAAGTCCGACCTGATGCTGATTAACTACGTGCACGGCGAGAAACCGGTCGAGGGACTCAAGCGCAGACAGTGGGACTTCACATCTCCATACCACATCAACCGTCCGGCCAGGCCACCCAAGGGAGAGAAGGTGCCCACGCCCACCATCTACCCACAGACGTGGAAGAACATCCCGGGCATCGAAAAGGTGGTCGTGCACTCCTTTGACTCCAAGTGTGCCACCGACGCCAAGCTCAGCATCGGTGTCAGCCTGCAGCTGCAGCAGATAACAGGATGCAAGCCAGAGTCTGTCTACGCCAAGACCAACCTGCCATCGTTCGGCCTGAGAAAGGGTACCAAGATGGGCGCCAAGGTTGAGCTCACTGGAAGAGACGCCTCGCAGTTCCTGTCCACGCTCACCGAGCTCGTGCTGCCACGTATCACCACTTTCCAGGGTGTGAGTAACAAGGCTGGTTCCAGATACGGTACCATCTCCTTCGGTCTCAAGCCAGAGGATGTGCTGTACTTCCCCGAGGTCTACTACAACCAGGACGCATGGTCCAGAAAGTTCGGTATGGACATCACCATCCACACCACTGCACAGCTTGACCGTGAGGCCAGAATACTCCTCTCTGGTCTCGGTATCCCATTTGTCGGTACAGAGAAGGAACCCAACCTCAGAAGGTGAAAACCACATAGAAGATTACATACTCCTGTAAATAAGCACTTTTGATCCAAGTACACGACCCAAAATAGGAGACGCGAAAACGCTGTTCCCCATAAACACGGCTCCGTTGGCACCACTCTTCCTATCGATTATGTCTCAGGAGGCACTGACGGAGGAGCTGAAGCACATCCAGGCGTTGAACCGTGGATTTGACGCGTTATTGGAGACCGTTTTGAACGTCAGAGACAACATGGAGCGCACGTTAGAGACAAGCTCTACATCACATCAGCTACTGGACTGTTGGTCCATGATACTCTCCCAGGACAAGTCCATCAGCGATTACCTGAACGATCCAGCGTGGCAGGGGGTTTCAAAGTGGCGCAGGGCACAGGAGGATGAGGCACAGCTGCTGGAGGCCGAGAAACACGCGTTGATAGCCGAGAGATCGCGGATACTCAAGCAGCAGAACGAGAAGAGGGCTCTTGAGGAGCAAAAGGCAAAGAGGATACGCGAGAGAGAGTCTCGTCTTTACGGAAAGAGGAGGTGAAGTGTATACTGATTGAATAACTTAGGAAGAAAGAAATACAGATAAAAAAAGAACACAAAACAGGTAGAAAAAATCATCTGATGATCTTGCACACCAGATGACCGGCGTCAACAGAATGGAGATCTCATTTGAGGATCTTGCAGATGAGATCACCGGCGTCAACAGAATCGTTCTCCTTGACTGGAACATCACCGACCTTTCCGGAGACAGAGGCAGAGATGACCATCTCCATCTTCATGGCAGAAAGGACACACACTGGGTCACCCTTCTTCACCTCGGTTCCTGGGTGGACTCTAACCTCGATGACAACACCAGCCATTGGAGCACCAACCTCGTTAGGGTTGTGTGCATCGGCCTTAGGTCTGGTAACGGTCTCAACAGCAGCCAGCTTGTCCTCAACGGTGACCTTACGCATCTCACCGTTAAGCTCGAAGTAAACCTCTCTTGTACCTGTACTCAGAGAAAGATCACCAATGGCCATAACCTTGATGATCAGAGTCTTACCCTTTTCGATCTCAACTGCGATCTCCTCGTTGAGCTTGGGTGCACCAAGGAAAAATCTTGTTGGGAGAACAGACAGATCACCGTACTTCTCCTTGATCTTGCGGAAGGCTTCGTAAACCTTAGGATACATGTTGTAGGAGGCAACATCGCACTCTGTGATCTTGTCGAAGCGAGAAGAGAGCTCCTGGCGAATGGCATTGAGGTTGAATGGCTCAAGTTCGAGACCTGGTCTCTTGGTGAGCTTTCTTCTCTTACCGCTGATGATGTTGGTTCTGAGAGGCTCTGGGAAACCGCCGTATGGAGTACCCATCAAACCTTCGAAAAAATCAAGAACCGAATCTGGGAAATCGAGTTCAGAAGCAAGTCTCTTGACATCCTCGCTGTTGAGCTTGTTGGAAACCATGAACTGGGCGAGATCACCAACAACCTTAGAAGTTGGAGTGACCTTGACAATGTCACCGCACAGCTTGTTGGCTTCCTCGTAGGCTCTCTTCGTCTCGAGCCACTTCTCACCAAGACCAACCTGCTGGGCCTGGAAGATCAAGTTGGTCAACTGCCCACCTGGAATCTCGTGCTGGTAAACCTCTGGATCTGGACCCTTGAGATCGGCCTCGAAACACGAGTACAACAGTCTCATCTCAGCCCAGTAAGAGTCCAACTCTCTGGCGTTGCGCTCGTGAATGGCACAGTCAATCTCACCATCACAAGCAGCAATGAAAGCACTCATGGATGGCTGAGAGGTGAGACCGGAGATAGAGTTGAGAGCACAGTCGACAACATCTGCACCAGCCTTGGCACAGGCAACCATAGAAGAAACACCAGTTCCTGCAGAATCGTGGGTGTGAACGTGGATTGGAAGCGATGGGTACTTGGCCCTGATCGAGGAGATGAGGATCTTAGCGGCGGCGGGCTTGAGAGTACCAGCCATGTCCTTGATACCCAAAAAGTGGGTACCCATCTCAACAACCTTATCAACCATCTCCATGTAGTAGGCCAAGTTGTACTTCTTACCTGGCTTGAGCATGTCACCAGAGTAACAAACGGTTGCCTCGATGACACCACCGGCCTTTCTAACAGCCTCAACACCGACTCTCAACTGTTCGAGATCGTTAAGGGCATCGAAGACACGGAAAATATCAACACCTGCATCCTTAGCCTGCTTGACAAAGTGGTCAATGGCATTGTCTGGAAGAGAAGAGTATGCAACACCGTTGGCACCTCTCAACAACATCTGGAAAGGAATGTTTGGAACAAGTTTACGCAACTTGCGAAGTCTGTCCCATGGGTCCTCGTGGAGGAATCTCATGGAAACATCAAAAGTGGCACCACCCCAACACTCCAAAGCGAAGGCGTATCTCATGGCATGTGCAGTGGCTGGTGCGATGTTAACCAAGTCGATTGTTCTGACTCTGGTAGCCAAAAGAGACTGGTGGGCATCCCTCCAGGTGGTGTCCATGATAAGACATCCGTCAAAGGCGCGGATCTGTCTGGCAAAGTGCTCTGGACCCTGTTCCAGAAGGAAGGATCTCCAGCCTTCAACCGGTGGCTCAGAGACATCAGCAGGCCACCCGTTGATATCGGTGACCTCTGGAATATCAGCCTCCTTGGTGAGCTTGGGCAAGCCAATCTGACCCTTGATGGAGGAGCCGTTGACACAGAGATCGGCAAGGTATGCCAGCAACTTCTGGGCTCTGTTCTGGGAGGTAACCATCTCGAACAGGGATGGAGTGTCATCGATAAAAGTAGTCCAGCAGTCACCCTTGATGAAAGTAGGGTGCGTGAGAAGAGCCAACAAGAAAGGAATATTGGTCTTGACACCTCTGATTCTGAACTCGACGAGGGCACGGATCATCTTTCTCCTGGTGATCTCGAACGAGGAACCGGAGGTGGAACACTTGACCAGCATGGAGTCGTAGTGTGGAGAGATGATAGCACCTGCAAAGCCGTTACCACCATCGAGTCTCACACCGTTACCACCGGAAGAACGGTACACCTCGATCTTTCCGGTGTCTGGCTGGAAGTTCTTGGAGGGATCTTCGGTGGTGATACGACACTGGATGGCGAAACCACGGGTGGTGATCTTGTCCTGGAGCAGGCCGAGCTGTTCGAGACTGGCGCCCGCGGCGATCTGGATCTGGGCAGCCACGATGTCAACACCGGTGATCTCCTCTGTGATGGTGTGCTCGACCTGGATTCTTGGGTTGATCTCGATGAAGTAGTGTCTGTTCTGGTTGTCGACGAGGAACTCGGCGGTACCTGCGTTCTTGTAGTTGGCAGACTTGGCCAGCTTGACCGCGTCGGTGAGAATGGCGTCTCTCACCTCGACCGGGAGGGTCTGGGCAGGAGCAATCTCGACAACCTTCTGGTGTCTTCTCTGGACGGAGCAGTCTCTCTCAAAGAGATGGATACAGTTGCCAAAGCCGTCTGCAAGCAGCTGCACCTCGATGTGCTTTGGTTTGTCGAGGAATCTCTCGATGAAGCAGGTACCGTTTCCGAAGGAGGTCTTGGCCTCGGAGGTGGCTCTGTTGAAAGCGTCGCCGAGATCGTCTCCCTCTCTGACCACTCTCATACCACGACCACCACCGCCAAACGCGGCCTTGATGATGACCGGGTAGCCGTACTCGTTGACAAAGTCCTGAGCCTCCGCGACAGTCTCGATGGGGCCCGGGGTTCCGGGAACAACAGGCACGCCGTTGTTGAGGGCCAGCGTTCTGGCAGACACCTTGTCTCCGACCGAGTCGATGACGGTGTGGGAGGGCCCGATCCAGATCATGCCGTTCTCCTCGACTTTGCGGGCAAACTCCGAGTTCTCGGACAGGAAGCCGTAGCCCGGGTGGATCATGTTGACGCCGTGCTCCTTGGCGATCTTGATAATCTCGTCGATCTGCAGATAGGCCTGGACCGGCGAGAACTGGCCGCGCTTGCCAATCACGTACGCCTCATCGGCCTTGAGACGGTGCATCGACAGCCTGTCCTCGTGCGAGTAGATGGCCACCGTCTGCATCGAGAGCTCGTGGGCCGAGCGGAAGATTCTGATGGGGATCTCGCCTCTGTTGGCCACCAGGATCTTGTTGTTGGAGCCCAGCACCGAGGAGTTGTCCCTCAAGTTCTGGAGGGTTTGCTCGTTAGCCGACATTGTTGATTCGAACCTGTATCTGATGGAAAAGCAAAAGGGTTCGCAGAAACAACACCAAAAACACAAATTGCAAGGGAAGAACAGCTGGGAGGAAAAAAAAGCCCAAGGGGGAGGAGGTCAGCGGCCCAGTCTGGGGATTGTGAGCGTGGCGTGCGCCAACCGACCAATTTGTGACCTAAAAATTTTTTCAGGGCTGACTCAGAGCGTGAAAAATGATAAGAGGTGATTGGGTGGGTTATGCGGTCTACGGTGTAGTTTATGTGGTCGGGTGTGGTCTACGGCGTCAATTGGCCGGGTATGTATGTGTAACTAGGGGTTGTTCGGGTGTGTGTCCAGCATTCCCACGATTGCCAGATTACCCAGCACTCATTCTCCAGGACTCCCATGCTCAGGCACTCCCATTCTCCAAGACTGCAGTGCAGAGTGGACAGTCCGTGTTTCTGTTACAGATTGCCTGGCATTTCCTGGCTGTTTTTCCGTCCAGAGGGCGGGATGGACCCATGTAGCTCGGGTGACGCCATTGTAGAAAAGAGAGAAAAACCGTTTGAACCGGCCCGGAGCTTGCAGCCAAAACTTTGCAGGCTGTCTCCGGGGCAGTCTGCCTCGGTGGATTAATGCTCCTTTCGAAGATTGCGGCCCAACCGACTTTCAGTCTGAGACTATCAGCGTGACACTTTCGGCCAAGCTTTAGTCTAAATGCTTCAGCCTGAGTAGCTTCAGCCTGAGTAGCTTCAGCCTTCGTGCTCTCAGGCCCGAAACTTCCCAGCGTTAAGCCCCGTCTGTTCGGGTTAGTCTGTGCGGCGGTTCTTGTGCAACACACACTAACGATCGTCTGAGGCAACGTCACCCTTTAGCCCCGGGGACCCACCGCAGCAATATATCGAATCTGCAGCGATGTTCCATCTGGCAAAGGGGCTATACGAAACGTGGAACAAGAAGGGCCGTACGTAACTGATCGCACGGCGGCGAAGCAGCACTAACCACCCGCGCAGAGTACTCGGTGCTGATCCTCGGGCTGGACAACGCGGGCAAGACCACGTTTCTCGAGAAGCTCAAGTCCATATACACGCCGAACGTGAAGACGGTTCCGCCGAACCGCATCCTGCCGACGGTTGGGCAGAACGTGGGCACGATCCCGCTGGACCCGGCCACCACGCTCAAGTTCTGGGACGTGGGCGGCCAGGAGACGCTGCGCGAGATGTGGAGCGAGTACTACGCCACAGCCCACGGCATCATCTTCGTGATCGACTCCACCGACAAGGACCGGCTCGTCGAGTGCCAGCGGGTGCTGAGCCAGATCGTCACCAACGAGCTGGTGGAGGGCATCCCCATCCTGATGCTGGCCAACAAGCAGGACATCCCCATCGCCGACAAGCTCGAGGTGGAGGACATCAAGGAGATCTTCAACGTGATCGCAGAGCACCTGAGCGCCCGCGACAGCAGGGTGCTGCCGATCAGCGCCATCACGGGCGACGGCGTCAAAGAGGCCATCGAGTGGCTGGGCGTGAGACTGTCGCGCAACAAGGCCAACCGGCCGCCGATATATAGGTAGACCCTCTTGTACACTATGCATTTGCCCCCGGGCATCTCCCAAGCCCATTCGGTAGCCGCTCACAGCTGCTGGTCGGTCCACGTGATCGGGCCCACTTCTCCACTGCGCCGAAAACCCCAGCTTTGCGCCCCTTCTTCCGCACCAGGACGATGACAACCGCGCACAAGATCGACCAGCTGGCCCAGTTCACCACGTGCGACGTGTCGGACGCACTGGTCAAGTTCGGCGACCCGCACGGCGGCTTCGTGCCCAACCTGACGCACTTCTCCGGCGCCAGCGCCGCGGGCGCCGCCTACACCGCTCTGTTCGCGCCGCTGGACGACCCGCGGCCCGAGATTGCAGGCGGCTACATCGACGAGGTCCCCGCAGGCAGCGTGCTCTGCATCGGCCTGGCCGAGGCGCTGCAGACGCCACACGCCCCGTACACGCTGGTCAGCAACGCGCTGTACGGCGGCCTCATGTCCACGCGTGCGCGCTACCGCCACGTGCGCGGAACGGTGGTGCTGGGCCGCATCAGAGACGTGGCCGAGCACAGGCAGCTGGAGCACCCGGTGTGGGCGTTTGGCACCGGCTCGGCACCACACAAGCCGGTGGTGAAGCTGGTGGGCGTCAACGTGCCGCTCACGCTGGCGGTGGCCGACTACCCCGCCACACGCACGGTGACGATCAGCCCGGGCGACGCGATCCTCGCAGACGACAACGGTGTCGTGGCGCTGCCGCTGGCCGCGCTGGACCGCGCTCTGGCCTACATCCCGCTGCGGGTGGCGGCTGACGAGCTGGTGGCAAAGGATATCCTTGCGGGCCGCGGCGCCGCGGAGTCCCAGAAACTGAGGCGCCAGGCTTTATGAGAAAAAAAAAAAAAAAAAAAAAAACCTTTTGCCTCCTTGTTTTACTTTGTTTTACTTGTTTTACTTTTCTTCTCCCTGTTTCCTTTTGTTTCTCTCTTCTGTATCCTTTTCCCTTTTGTTTCCCTCTTCTCCTCTTGGATAAATCAAATGGTTGTGGACACCACGTACTACGATCTGCTCGGGGTGGCCACCACGGCCACGCAGCTGGAGATCAAGAAGGCGTACCGCAGGCGCGCCATCGAGTGCCACCCGGACAAGAACAAGGACGACCCGACGGCCGCAGACCGCTTCAAGGAGGTGGCGGAGGCGTACCAGATCCTGGGAGACAAGGAGCTCAAGAGCCGGTACGACCAGTTCGGCAAGGAGCAGGCCATACCGAAGGAGGGCTTCGAGGACCCGTCGGAGCTGTTCGGCATGATCTTTGGCGGCAACGCCTTCGCAGACTACATCGGCGAGCTCACGCTGCTGAAGGACCTGAGCAAGACGTACGAGATGCAGGCGGACTCAGAGCCCGAGCCGGCGCCGGAGGGCACGCTGGCCATAGACCAGGGCACGGCGGCGGCACAGACGGACGAGGCCGAGCGGCTGAGGCTGATAGAGGCGGAGAAGAAGAAGAAGAAGGATGCGGAGATCGCCGCGTACGAGGAGGAGTGCCGTGTCAAGAAGGAGGAGATGACCAAGGAGCTGGCGCAGAAGCTGATCGACCGCATATCGCTGTGGACCGAGACGGACAAGGCCGAGGACGTGACCCGCTCGTTCACGGAGAAGCTGCGGTACGAGGCCGAGGTGCTCAACGTGGAGTCGTTCGGCCAGGAGATCCTGCACACGATAGGCGCCATATACAAGTCCAAGGCCCGCACGTTCCTGAACAAGCAGAAGTTCCTGGGCATCTCCGGGTTCTTCTCGTCCATCAAGGAGAAGGGCGGCGTGGTCATGGACACGTTCAAGACGATATCGACCGCGCTGGAGGCCCAGAGCACCATGAACGAGCTGTCGAAGATGCAGGAGCGCAAGGAACAGGCCACGAAGCTCGAGCAGGAGCGCGCGGAGAAGATCGCGCGCGGCGAGCCCGTGGAGGAGCCAGCGGCCCAGGATGCTGCGGAGACCGCTCAGGATACAAAGGAGGAGGCGAAGGAGGCGAAGGAGGAGCCCGTGCCCACGGACGAGGAGATCGCCGAGATGGAGAAGCTGCTGCTGGGCAAGGTGCTCGCGGCTGCGTGGAAGGGGTCGCAGTTCGAGATCTCGGGAACGGTACGCAGCGCGTGCGATCTGGTTCTCTACGACAAGAGCGTCAGCCTCGAGAAGCGCGTGGAGAGAGCCAGGGCGCTCATACTCGTGGGAGATGTGTTCCTGAGCACCGAGCGTCCGCCGGCAGAGCAGGAGGAGGCGCGCATCTTCGAGGCGCTCGTCGCAGAGGCGACGAAGGCACGCAAGTAATATAATGATCTGTTTTTCTCTATCTGGTTATGTACAAGTTTCAGGCCGCAGAGTAGTATGTCTTTCTGAGATCCACCACCTTCTTGCCTCTTCTCGAGGCGATTTCGTCGAGACTCACCTGCTTGGTGAGGGCGTCGAACGCAGCCTTGGCCACGTTCATCTTGTTTCTGGAACGGTAGACGTTTCCCCCGAGGTCCTTGATGCCTGCACACTGGCAGATCTGGAAGATTATGTGGTTGACACGCAGCCCGGAGCCCGGAGGGGCCGATCTGAGCTTCACGATGGACGAGCCGAGCTTCGACTCCACGTTCCCGTAGATGGTTCTGTTCTCGAGCCTCTGCACCTTCTGCAGGTTCTTGATGGCGGCCCAGCGGGCCTTGAGAACGGCAGACTCCACCTTCTCGAGGTCTCTGCCCTCTCCGATACCCACCATGCCGTCCTTGTTTCCGACAACACCGATGGCGTAGTAGGACCCGATCTTTCCGTTACCCGTCTGGTTGCTCACGAACTTGATCTGCAGCACCCGGAAGTGCAGAGACTTGACTGTGTTGGGGTCGAGCCCGAACTTGAGGTACAGGTTCATCGCCAGCGTGGACACAGGGTCGTCCGACAGGTTCTCGAGGATCAGCCCTTCCTGGGGCATGCTCTTCTGTGGGTGTAGCGGTTTCTCGTAGTCGACGATCTCCTTCTCCAGCTTCTCGGCCGGTATGTTGTCCCAGAACTCGTCGTATTTCGTCAGGTCGTCCAGGTACTTGGGTGCAAACTCGATCGTGTTGGGCTTCTTGGCCTGCCACTGCGCCGGGTCGACCGTGGACTCGGCGATCTTGATGCTCTCCAGTATCTCGGGCGAGTAGAACTGCGACAGGTACTTGAGGTGTTCCGCAGACCTGTCGGCCGGCTCGTCTGAAAGACAAGACACACCGGCGTGGAACTGTCTGTACGAGCGCCTCACGACGCCGCTGCGGCCGCCCAGAGCGGCCCTCCTCACTATTATCGAAGCCATGTGTATCTGGTTTGCGTCTTTGGCCGTGCGGTCTGGAAGAAGCGCCGGACGCTCTCATTGGGCGTCGACGAAAAAAACCAGTGAGGTCGTGCGAGGATAGAAATCGGGCTTCTGGAAAAGGCCGGGCTCGCAACTGAAACTACCGGGCTCGCAACCGGAATTACCGGGCTCGCAACCTGAGTTACCGGGCTCGTAACCGCCAAACCCAACGGCGCGCGTTCCTGAGACCCAGTTAATGCGGTCCATTTCCGCCGCAACTGCGAAAACGGGGCTATGGGGCCAAGCGCAGCAACTATACCACGTATGTCCACCGCCAGTGGCTCGGTGTGCCAAGCGGTTCGCCCGCTGCGCTGCACTCCGCGGCAAAATTGGCAGAGACCGGGTCGTGTACCCGTCCCAACAACGTCCCAAAAAAGGAGTCGACGCGGGCTGTGGTAAATAGGAGAGAACAAGCCCTCCAGGCGAGAACACCAGGCCAGACCGAAGGCAGCCACCTAATAGCAGCAGACAAAGCGCACGGCTCCGCAGCAGAACCACCCCTGTCGATCTCCGCACCTGCTTTTCGCGCACCTCCACCTGTTGATCCACCTGTTGATCCCGGCTCTCCCTATTCGTGTCAGCGCCCCCTCCCCCTCCGGTGACCCATGTCCACCACCCACGAAAACCCGTTCGACCTGAACGGGCTGGCGGCCGTCCAGCGCCCCAACTCGCCCTCGCAGAAGTACTGCAACACCTCGGTGGAGCAGACGCTGCTGGACTTTGAGACGGACCTGCAAAAGGGCCTGTGCAACTCGCAGACGATCGCGTTCCGCAGAGAGGTGCACGGGCTGAACGAGCTCGAGTCCGACGAGCGCGAGAACATCGCACTCAAGTTCCTGGCCACCTTCTACGGCGACCCGATGATCATGCTGCTGGTGGCGAGTGCGTTTGTGTCCTTCTACATGGACAACATCGACGACGCCATCAGCATCACGCTCGCCGTGCTGATCGTGGTGACCGTGGGCTTCGTCCAGGAGTACCGCTCCGAGAAGTCGCTGGAGGCCCTCAACAAGCTGGTGCCGCTGGAGGCTCACCTCACCCGACAGGGCACCACCGAGACCGTGTCTGCGTCGACGCTGGTGCCCGGCGACCTGATCCACTTTGCCGTGGGCGACCGGATCCCGGCCGACGTCAGGCTCACCGAGGCCGTGCACCTCACCATCGACGAGAGCAACCTCACCGGCGAGACCAACCCGGTCACCAAGACGGTTTCGCCGGTGGACGGCTCGGCGTCCATCAACGACCGCAAGTCGATCGCGTTCATGGGCACGCTCGTGCGCGACGGCCACGGCTCGGGCATCGTGATCGCCACCGCCAGGAACACCGCGTTCGGCTCCGTGTTCGAGATGATGTCCTCCATCGAGAAGCCCAAGACCCCGCTGCAGAACGCCATGGACAAGCTCGGCCGCGAGCTGTCGATCTTCAGCTTCGGCGTCATTGGCGTGATCGGCGTGATCGGCATCTTCCAGGGCCGCTCCTGGCTCGACATGTTCCAGATCTCCGTGTCGCTGGCCGTCGCCGCCATCCCGGAGGGCCTGCCCATCATCGTGGCGGTCACGCTGGCGCTCGGCGTTCTGCGCATGGCCAACAAGAAGGCCATCGTCAAGCGCCTGCCCAGCGTCGAGACCCTCGGCTCCGTCAACGTGATCTGCAGCGACAAGACAGGCACCCTCACCCAGAACCACATGACCGTGACCAAGGCTTGGACCGTGTCCATGAAGACCGACTCGCTGATCGTCGACAAGAGCACCGCGCCCATCTCCGCAGTCACCCCGGACATCGCGGCGCTGCTGGAGGCCGGCAACCTGTGCAACAACGCCAAGTACTCGGTCGAGAAGGAGAAGTTCATCGGCAACCCGACCGACATCGCCATCATCGAGGCGCTCAACGCGTTCGGGCTCGACGACAAGCGGGGCACCAGACAGAGAGTGGACGAGCTGCCGTTCTCGTCCAGCCGCAAGTTCATGGCGGTCACGTCCCACGGCGGCCAGAAGACCAAGACCGAGACCCACGTCAAGGGCGCCGTCGAGAAGCTGCTCAAGATGTCCACGCAGTACGTGACCAACACCGGCGAGACCAAGCCCCTCACCGAGGAGACCAGGCTGCTCATCCTCAAGATGGCCGACACACTGGCCTCCGACGGGCTGCGGATCCTGGCCTTCGGAAAGAGCCCGAACAGCCTCGTCTACGACGACGACAAACCGGTGCCCGAGCTGACGTTCTGTGGCCTTCTGGGCATGAACGACCCTCCCAGACCCCAGGTTGCGGCGTCCATCGCCCGGCTGATGAGGGGTGGTGTGCACGTCATCATGATCACCGGTGACTCCGAGAGCACCGCCGTCAACATCGCCCGCAAGATCGGCATGCCCATCAACGATCCGGAGAAGGCCATCATGAGCGGAGAGAAACTCGACACCATGTCGGAAGACGCTCTTGCCGAGGCCATCCAGTACGTGTCCGTGTTTGCCAGAACCACCCCGGAGCACAAGGTGGCCATCGTGCGTGCTCTGCAGCGCAGAGGAGACATCGTCGCCATGACCGGAGACGGTGTCAACGACGCACCTGCGCTGAAGCTTGCGGACATCGGCATCGCCATGGGCAAGAACGGAACCGACGTGGCCAAGGAGGCTGCAGACATGGTGCTCACCGACGACGACTTCTCGACCATTCTCAACGCCATCCAGGAGGGCAAGGGTATCTTCTACAACATCCAGAACTTCCTCACGTTCCAGCTGTCCACCTCTGTGGCCGCGCTGTCCCTCGTTGCGCTGTCGACCTTCTTCAACCTGCCCAACCCGCTGAACGCCATGCAGATCCTGTGGATCAACATCCTCATGGACGGCCCGCCCGCGCAGTCTCTCGGAGTCGAGCCGGTCGACCAGGAGGTGATGAACAAGCCGCCCAGGTCCAGAACGGACAAGATCCTGACCCAGGCAGTCATCAAGAGAGTGCTGCAGAGCGCAGCCATCATCATCGTGGGCACGATGTACGTGTACATCGGGGAGATGGAGGACGAGGTCACCGCCAGGGACACCACGATGACGTTCACGTGTTTCGTCCTCTTTGACATGTTCAACGCGCTTGCCTGTCGCCACCACAGCAAGTCTGTGTTCGAGCTCGGCCTCAAGAACAGCATGTTCAACTTTGCGGTTGGCGGCTCGCTCGTCGGCCAGGTGTGTGCGGTCTACGTTCCGTTCTTCCAGAGCATCTTCCAGACCGAGGCGCTTGGGCTCGGCGACTGGCTCGGCCTCGTCTGTCTCACAAGCACCGTGTGGCTCGTCGACGAGGCCCGCAAGTACTACTACAAGAACCAGAACGTTCTGTCCAGGTACGACAGTGTCTAAACTATATACAACAAAACCTATTATTATCGTATCGGTATACACCTCACTTGGACACAGTCTCGTAGGCAGCCTTGCTCAGTCTGTTCATTATGGCCAGCCCCTCGTTCGACTCGTCCACCCCCTCCACGAAGATGTAGTCGACTCCCCGCTCGTCCACCTTGCGCAGCAGCGCAAACAGGTTCCGCTGTATGTCCTCTCCCGTCACGCCCAGGTCCTCCACCAGCTCGATCCCGGGCACCGTGCCGAACCGCTTGGACCGCAGCAACGCGACCCGGGCACCCGGCAAACCGGCCCGGTACTGCGCCATCGCCTCCACTCCGTCACCGCAGTTGTTGAAGAGCACCACCTTGGCCGTGGGCGAGTAGTGTCTGTATTTCATGCCCGGGGTCCGCACCGGCTCCAGCTTGCCCGCAGTCTTCTTGGCCAGCACCACGCCCTCCCAGGCAGGTCCCCCGGCGGCCCGGATCTGCTCCAGCGAGATCCCGCCCGGCCGCAGCAGCATCGGCGGCTGTGTGAGGCCGTCCACCACCGTGGACTCCAGCCCGACGTCGCACGCTCCTCCGTCCAGAATGAGCGGGATCCGGCCCTGCAGGTCCGTGAGCACGTGCGATGCGAGGGTCGGGCTCGGTCTGGTGGACGCGTTGGCGCTCGGGGCGGCCAGCGGGGTGTCGCTCATGGCGATCAGCGCCCGCGCAACCGGGTGCGCCGGCATGCGCACGGCGAACGTGGGCTGGCCCGCGGTCACGAACCGCGAGATCGGACACCCGGGCAGCACCGGCAGCAGGATGGTGAGCGGCCCGGGCCAGAACCGCTCGATCAGCGGCAGGTACACCTCCGGGATGCGGTAGTCGGTGCCCGCGAAGAACTTGTCGTAGATCTGCTGCACCGACGACACGTGCGAGATGAGCGGGTTGTCTGCGGGCCGGTTCTTCGCCCTGTAGATCGCCTGCACGGACTCGTCCACCAGACACGACCCGCCCAGCCCGTACACCGTCTCGGTCGGGAACGCGATGGCCTCGTGGGAGTGCTTCACGAGCTCGGCGGCAAACCGCAGGTTGCGTGCGGTTTCCGGGTCGGAGATCGCCGGCTCGCCCGATCCGGAGAACGCGATGCTCGCCGGGTCGACCTTCAGCAGCTGTGTGGACATCGTGGAGTATCTTCGCGCAGCACCAGTCAGCATATACGCCGTCTCCGCCTAGACAACAGGCGGTGGGGCGGAAACCACAAATTTTCCCGCTCCGTCTGCCATTTCGGCGCGGGTCCGCAAACGAATACAACGAAACGCGCGTGTTGCACCCGGGCCCACACACCGCCCCGCCAGCACCGCGGTATCTGTGGTTTGTGCGGGCCGCAGCAGCTGGAGGGAGTGGCAGCGGACGCAGTAGCGCTGTCCAGTGGCGCTGGAGCGGTCTGAGCGGTCTGAGCGGTTTGCGGGAGGGTGCGATTGGGCTTAACCGGCAGATCACCCACGCGGCCAGCGATAAGCCACTGCTAGTACGTATCTCCACCACCACGCGCGCGATTTCGCTGAAACCTGGCAGATCCGCCCGCCACGCCGCTGCGAGCGCACCAGACCCGCAGCATCCGCACCCACCGCTCTGCAACCTCAGAAAGACGGGCGTGTGTGGTCTTAGTAATGGGGGTGGTGCACGGGCCAAAATGGCAGCCGGGATGACGTTAACGGAAAAGCCTCCTTAAACCACCACAAGGCCGACGAAGCGCCAGCACGCCCACCAAACCCGTTGATCCTGCTACGTGAGCCGGATATTTGCCCGCTTTGCACCCGAGAACCGCCACGTGTTCGCAGCCGAGAGGAGAATCCATCGATACCGCTGCTGTTTGAGCGTGTGCGCACCCTTGTTGTTGACCCGTTGCTTGCGATCACCAGGCCGCTTCTTTGATGTCCCCCAACAGCCCCTTTGCACAGTACTACAATGGAACACAGCCAATCGACCCGCACGAGATAGAACAACAGCCCACGATGCAACAGAAGCGCCAGTACTCGCAGTCGTACGTGGCGCAGGGCGCCGCCAAGAGAGGCGCCATAGCGTCCAGCCAGGGAGGCGTCGTGGCGACGGGAGAGTCGCCCACCCCGAAGGCCACACCGGCCCGCCGCCAGAAGGTGGTGGCGGCCAAGACACCGACGCCCTCGCTGCCCAACGAGCTGCCCGGCAGCCCCAACACAGGCTCGCCCAAGCTCAAGTCGATAGCGCGCGTGTTTGAAACAGACGTGAGCGTTGGCGGATCCAGCGAGATCAACGAGCTCCCCAACACACAGTCGCCGGACTCGGCTCCCGAGCAGCAGTCGGAGGACATGGCCATGGACCAGAAGACAGAGGCCTCCGAAGACAGACAGTCCACGGTGTCCGACCAGAGCGCCAAGGTGACGGAGGAGGAGCAGTATCTCTTCTCCCGGCTGCAGGAGCCCTTCAAGGAGATCGTCAAGCTGGAGGTGGAGTGCCGGAACGGCTGCTTCGACCTCAACAAGAAGCTGCTCGAGGGCGAGATTGGGCCCGGCGTCATCACTCCGCAGATATGGAACGCATACAAGAACATATCCACCCTGCTGGACCTCTACTACGAGATCCTCACCAGCTGCCTGAAGCCGCCGCTCTCAAAGACCGGAAAGCAGCTCATCACCAACTACAAGATCCCCAGAAGACTGTGGGTGTACGGCGTGGTGGCCTTTCTGGAGGTGCTGAAGAACGTGTCCACGGTGTTCATCGACCACGAGATCTGCTCCTGCTTCATCTCCAGGGCCTTCAACATCATCAGCTGTCTGACAGACTCTGTTTTCGGAATGGAGGGCTACTGGGCCGAACGTCTGGGAGACCTCTCGCGGATGGCCATCGCCCTCTACCCCTCAAGACACATCGACTGGAAAGTCTCTGCCAAGTACTGGTTCGACGTTGCGTCCAGAACGCAGTTTGGCCACGGCAAGATCTACTTCCACATGGCCTCGGTCGAGACAGACTCTCTCGAAGCACTCGTCAACCTCGCCAAGTCGGTGTCCTGCCGCGATGCCTTTGCGCCTTCGCCGCAGTATCTGTACGGGCTCATAGAGACCGCTGGGAACCAGCGTCACATACAGGCCACCATCGAGGTCTCCATGATCGACTTTGTGAGAATCCACAAGATACTGCTGATGCACAACGACCACAGAGATGCAGCGGCCGTGATCTCTAACTTTTCAAACAACTTTGGCATGGACGGTAACCGCGTGGACTTTTTTGCGTTCCACGGAAGCACGCCGATGTTCCCACCTGACAAGCTAACGTTCTGGTACCAGAAGGGCCCCAGCTTTGCCCTCTGCAACATCACACACATGATCGGGTTTGGCGATAGCAGGAATCCGTTTGCCAAGTTGTTCGGATTGCCAGAGGCGCTCAAGGAGCGCAAGGACAAGCGGGACAAGAAGACAAAGAAGAGCGCAGAGCCGGTCCCAGCCACCGAAGCGCAGTCCAACGTGGATCTTCTCTGCACGGAAGACCTTGACGAGGACACATGGTTTGCTCTCATGCAGTACATCAACACAGGGTCTGTCGAACTTAGCATGAAGATGCTCAAGAAGTACATCGCTGGTCCTTGGCAGAGCTCCACTCCACACGCCATTGTGTGGCTGTACTTCTTGGTTGCGCTTGGCGAAGGTTACAAGAGACACCCAACGTCCAAGCCTATGGTGACTTACTTTGTCAAAAAGTTCTTCCCGTGGATGTCTCTTGTGAGGTACCTCAACGACATCCTTTTCCAGGTTAGGAGCGACGCAAGTGGATTGGATCAGCTCATGACTTTCTCGAGCAGGTACTTTGAGGTGCAGAACAACGGCGATCCGCTGTCGTTTTTCGCCACAAACGAGACTCTGTTCGAGGTGTGGAGATCGTGGGGTACCCTGTGGTTCGACTACGTCAACTTCAAGGGCGACTATGCATACGTTGCCGATACGGGAGCCAACCCTGGTCTGTTTGACCTGCCCACAAGCGGGCCCAGGTACGATGGCAAGGAGGACATGCAGCGTTTTGTCAGAATTATGGTTCTGGCAAACACCATTGCCGACCACTACGACTTTGGACTGGTGAGACAGGACAGCTACTACAGGTACTCTGCAGATGTGCAGTCTGAGATTGATCACATCGAGCTGACCAAGTCTGGCATCTTTAACATCCACCTCGACTCGAAGTTCGACAGCGTCATCGAGCCGTTCCAGTCTGAGATCCTCACCTCGAACACACAGAACGCCATAGACCTCGGTGTTTGGTGCAGTCCCGTCTCTAACTGGATGGTTCCCGATCTCGCGTACCACTCCCAAGGGTTCATAGACAGTCTCACACCCATGCGCGAGAAGCAGGACTCCACCACCGGCGCCGACGACAGCATCGACTTCCTCTATGCTGCCGATGCCGAGGCTGACGACTCGGACGATATCAAGGAGGAGAACGAGTACATGAGTGCCATATCACACCCGTCCCCCGATAAGCTCATTGGGGATCTCGGCGAGTGCATGGACACTTCCCTTACTCTGATCTCGCTCGATACAAACACATGGCTGAAACACTGCGGACGTTTGTACAACTGCATCAGGAACGACGTGTTCAAGCTGTCGATCCCGCTCACCGTGTTCCAGGAGCTGCGTTCGCTGAGACGCTCGCAGGATGCGCTTGTGTCTGACTCTGCCACGAGGGCCGTCATAACCCTCAGACAGCTGTACAGCGAGAAGAACATATGGGCTCTGCGTGCGGACGGTGGACGTGCCACCAACCTCCACGAGACCACTGAGTTTGAGAACAACAGTTCGTGGCGCTCCAACACAGACGAGATCATCCTGAACGCCATCAAGAAGAACAACGACTGGAGCCGCGCACACGAGCTCGGGGCCAACGTCAAGATCAACAAGGACGGCAAGGTTCTGAGCAGAGACGACGCCAAGCGGTTCTGCTACAACATACTGGTGACGGACGATCAGAACATGAGACTGCGGTCGCGTGTGCTCGGAATGAGCAGTTTCCAGAGCAAGTGGCTGTTCTACCAGGTGGAGAAAGTTGGCCAGGGCAAATGCACCGATTGAAACCTATTTACCTAATACAAACGATGCCCATCTAATCCTTATGCTGCCATTGGTACAGCGCTTGTCTAATCCTTACGCTGCCACTGGTAGTACAGCGTCACTCCATGCGTACGGATCGCATTGGCCCCGAGCACAACGCTGTCGCCTTCGTGCAGCTCCGTGACTGTCTTGAGCTGATCCTTGAACCCGGCCAGCATCACCTCTGTGTCGTCGGAGAGCGCGGCAACACACGCATACGGCGAGACATGCCGTATTCCGCAGATCGTAACCGCGTGCCCCTGCGCTCTTCCCGGGAAGTGTGTGAACTTGGTGGCGTTGTACCACACGTTGATCTTCTGCACGTGTGTCGACAGCTGGGCCACAAGCGTGCTGGTGCCTGCACTGGTGCCTGCACTGGTGCCCATCAGCCTCGGTATGCGTGCTGGTTCTGCGCCCTCCAGCGCCTCGTGGAACTCCGCAAACGACGTGGTTTCGTGGGGCACATCGTCGTCCCGGGCCGATTCCAGCATATCACGGTGCACCTTGGAGAGATCCACCCGCTCGGGTGGCTCCTGTGCTGCCGTCCACGTCCGTGACGCCTGCTGGCTCACGAGCTCGCTTATCGGCGTGTGGTTTCTGTGCCTGGCAAGCGGCCTGCCGCTCACCGCCTTCGCAAACAGGCTCCGCCTGTTGCTCTTGTTGACAATCTCGCTCAGCGGCAGCCGCTTCTTCGTCCCGCTCATGTTGCTGGGGAAGAAGAGCAGGGACGGTGGCGCCGAGAAACGTAAACAAAGGGCTTCGCGGGGCTCTGCGTCACGTGACATGTGACATGTCTAACTACAGTGTGAACAGAGACGAATATGTAGGGATGGAGACGAATATATACAGGGGTTCAGCTGAACATGAAGGAGGCGTTGACGTAGAGATCGAGCATCGGGTTCTCGCCCGTCTTGGTGGTGGTGGCGTCGATGTCGGACCACTGCTCCAGGAACCCGCGGTGGGTCGAGGTTTTGCAGATCTTGCCCACGATCTGGCGGTACATGTCGTTCATCAGCTCGAAGTCGGTCGGGAACATGATGTCGAAGTAGCCCTGCAGTACCATGTACGAGTCTGTGGTGACCATGCGGTCGTTCAGCATGGTCTGCACAACGGGCGACATGTAGCCCGGCGTGGAGTCGGGCAGGCTGTGGAAGTCGGACGCCAGCAGGTGGTGCTCTGGGAACTTCTCCTTCAGGATCAGGAAGAACTGCAGCAGACGGCTCGGGATGTACTCCGGCTCGCTGAGCTCGGCCCGCAGCGGGTTGAGCGAGTTTTTCATCTGGTTGAGGAAGAGCGGTCTGTGCAGCGGGTGCTTGCCCCAGAGCTTGTTCGACGACAGCACCGGGTACCTGCCCTCTTCCCTCAGGGTGAGGAAGGCCTCGGTCCAGCCGTCGAGGCTGGGGCGGAAGAACTCCTTCATGTCACCCCGCTCGTCCACCACGACGTAGCCCTGGTGTGGCTGTTGCGTGTTGATGTCGTACCGCACCACGTCGTGTGCAAAGTTGTCGAACACCTCCAGCGCGATGAAGAAGCACGGCTCGTTCACCACCTCCTTCCACTCGAAGATCGACTTGTTGATGATCTCCACCTTGCCCCTGTGCTCCCCGCCCTCTGTGTCGAGCCTGTGCTGGAGGGCCGACTGCTGCTGCTTCGCCGCGAGCCTCGGCGAGATCTCGATGATCTTGTACTTGGTTCTCGCGTACACGTCGGGCTGCTTGTCGCGGATGTAGTTGAGCACGTTCAGCATGAGCGTACCGTTACCGCCGCCCATCTCGTAGATCACCAGGTCGTTGTACGGGTACTGGGTCAGCTTGTAGTTGACCAGCAGGTATCTGGCCAGCGCCTCTCCGTAGTACGGCTGGAACAGCTCGGTCGGCGTGTGCCACAGCTGCAGCGAGGGCCTCGTGATGCGCTGTTCCTTCGCGTCCGGCGACGGCTCGTGCTCCTTGTCGTACTTGTCGTAGGCCTTCAGCCAGTGCGACATGAAGTCCTCGTGCGACCGCAGGCTCTTGTAGTCGAAGGGCCGGGCCGGGTGGAAGATCTCGGCCTCCTTCGAGAAGTACCCGTAGTTCGGGTTGTACAGCGAGTCCTCGATGAAGTCCCGCGTCAGCATCTTGCACGCGCGCGGTCTGTCCTTCCGCCTCGCCAGCCGCCTCGAGTTCGTGAGCGGGTACTCCAGGAACGCCGCCAGGTTCTTCTGCAGCTTGAGCGACTCGACACCGCCCTCCTCGAGCACGGTCTTCAGCACGTTGGACGTGAGCTGGATGGCCCGCTTCGGCTCCTCGACGGGCTCCTCGTTCTCCGGCAGCCGGTACTGCAGCGACGACGGGAACACCGAGTAGTCGTGCACGAACTCCTCGCCCTTCTTGTCCGCCAGACGCACCGCAGACGTGCTCAGACGACGCAAACCTCGCAACATGATGGGCCAGCACGAGAACAAGAGACCGTGCTGGGTGGCGCTGGCTTTGGCCTGGCTTCGGTGGACCGTTTTTCGTGTATCGCACAATAACGGGCTTCGTGTATCGCACAACAATGGACGTCGTGCGCCGGCTGATACCAAAAAGGTCGTGTTCCGGGCCCAGCTGCCTCGCTCCTAAATTTTTCTGCCTTGTTGACGGGCCGTGACCAACCAGACAGCCCAGCCAACATGGGAGTGCCAGCGCTGTTCAGATGGCTTTCGCGGAAGTACCCGAAGATTATCTCGCCCGTGGTGGAGGAGGAGACCGTGGAGATCGACGGGATAATCCGCCCGCCCAGCTACGCCAACCCCAACCCGAACGGCGAGCTCGACAACCTGTACCTGGACATGAACGGTATCGTGCACCCGTGCTCGCACCCGGAGCACAAGCCTGCCCCCGAGACCGAGGACGAGATGATGCTGGACGTGTTCAAGTACACCGACCGCGTGCTCAACATGGCACGGCCCCGCAAGGTGCTGATGATCGCCGTGGACGGAGTGGCGCCGCGTGCCAAGATGAACCAGCAGCGGTCCAGGCGTTTCAGATCCGCACAGGAGGCCAAGATCGCCAAGGAGGAGCGCGAGCGGCAGATCGCCGAGCGGGAGACCCGCGGTGAGGAGATCGACCTCGCCATCAAGGGCAAGAAGTCGTGGGACTCGAACGCCATCACCCCGGGAACGCCCTTCATGGACATCCTGGCCGCCTCGCTGCGCTACTGGGTTGCGTACAAGCTTGCCAGCGACCCGGGCTGGGCCAACCTGCAGGTGATCATCAGCGATGCCACCGTTCCCGGTGAGGGTGAGCACAAGATCATGAACTTCATCAGGTCCCAGCGGTCGGACCCGGAGCATGACCCAAACACATCGCACTGCATCTACGGCCTGGATGCCGATCTCATCTTCCTGGGACTGGCAACCCACGAACCGCACTTCAGAGTGCTGAGAGAGGACGTGTTTGCCCAGGACAACAGAGCGATGCGTCTGAAGGACCAGCTCACCATAACGGACGAGATGCGCGCCAGAATCGAGGAGAACGACGCGAAGAAGCCCTTCCTGTGGCTGCACGTGGGGATTCTGAGAGAGTACCTGGCGGTGGAGCTCAGCATACCGAGACTGCCTTTCAAGTTTGACATCGAGCGTGCCATTGACGACTGGGTGTTCATGTGTTTCTTTGTAGGAAACGATTTCCTGCCGCACCTGCCCTCGCTGGATGTGAGAGACAACGGTATCGACATCCTCATCAACATCTGGAAGCGTTGTCTGCCGTCGTTTGGCGGGTACATGACCAAAGACGGCCACGTCGAGCTGAAGATCGTCGAGAAGCTGATGGTGCAGCTAGGTCAGCAGGAAGACCAGATCTTCAGGAAGCGCCACGACCAAGAGAAGCGGAGAGAGGACAACGACAAGAGGCGCAAGGTGGAGCGCGAGCAAAACCAGGCCATTCGCAAACAGTTCCTGTCGAGCGTGTCGAAGGGTCAGGACAAGGCACCCCTGCAGCCCAACCAGAACATCCCTCTGTACACTCCAGGCGGACAGAGTGTGGGCCAGACCCAGATGTCAAACCACGATCTGGTGGCCAACCGTGCTGCGGTCACCATGGCCAACATGGAGAACAAGAACGTGGCCGAGCTGCTCAAGGCGAACCTGGTGAAGAAGGAACCCGTCAGTGCTGCAAGTCAGGTTGTCAAGGAAGAGGCCCAGCCCATAGATGCGTCAGAACCTGTCCCTGGCGACAAGAGACCCGCGTCCGAGATCTCGTCGGACTCGGAGGATAACAACGGCGACGCAAGGCTGTGGGAACCAGGTTACCGCAAGAGATACTATCAGATGAAGTACCACACAACCGACGAGGCGGAGATCGAGAGAATCAAGCGCGATATGGTTAGGTGTTACTGCGAGGGTATTTCATGGGTTCTGCTGTACTACTACCAAGGCTGTCCCTCGTGGACATGGTATTACCCATACCACTATGCGCCGTTTGCCGCCGATTTCGAGGGCCTGGAGTACAGAAAGGTTGAGTTCGACCTCGGTCAGCCATTTGCCCCCTTTGAGCAGCTCATGAGTGTGCTGCCCGCTGCCTCTGGGCACAACGTGCCCGAAGTGTTCAGGCCGCTGATGAGCGATCCAAGCTCCGAGATCATCGACTTCTACCCCGAGGATTTCGCCATTGACATGAACGGTAAGAAGATGTCGTGGCAGGGTATTGCGCTGTTGCCGTTCATCGACGAGACCAGACTGCTGACCACGGTGAGAGCACAGTACAAGTACCTGTCGGACGAGGACCGCGAGCGAAACACCCTCAAGCACGAGGAGCTCTTCATCAGTTGCCACAACAAGAACTTTGCCAAGTTCAAAGAGGTTCTGTACGATGAAAAGTCTGCTGACAAACTCCACATCCCATCCTCGAGGTCTGGACTGGCCGGGGACGTGTATGCAAACGAGGAGTATGCCAAGAGCGACATTCTGCCCTTCAAGCTCAAGGAGGGCAACCTGGAAGACATACCAAACACAGCGTTCATGCGCATTGGGTATGAGATGCCGCCAAAGATTCTCGGCAAGTCCATGCTGTTGACCGGGTTCATTCCTTCGTTGTATGCCATCACCCAGGAGGACAGAGACGCCATCATGTACTCGAACGGAGGTGGGTACTACAGGAACAACCGCGGTAACCAGAAGGTCACGGAAGACTACAAGAAGTACGTCGGGCCGGCTGCTGACACCATGTACGGTCTCCGTGTGGGTGGCTACAAGGCCTTTTTGCAGTTGTACCAGCAGCAACAGCAGCAGCAGCAACAGGCGCCGGCTGCATACAACAACAGCCAGGCGTACGGTAACAACAGCCAAGGTTACGGACACCATAACAGCCACCAGAACAGTGGCTACGGCCATGGGTACAACAACCACCAGAATAATGGCTACAACAATCACCATGGATACGACAACGGATACCAGGGCAGAGGCGGCCACCGTGGTGGACGTGGTGGGTACAACGGAGGAAGAGGCGGGTATCAGAGACGCGATAACCATAGGAGATATTAGGTCAATGAACTGTACTCTATCGAACACGCAGTGAACACGTAGGAGGCCATCCCAACAGACACTTTTAGTTGTATTTGGCCGAGTCTGAGGCGTGCGGCCCGTTTTGGGCTGCCCCTCTCCTCTCGGTGGTAACTTTGGGTCTGTTCCTGTCCACCGAGCATCACAACAAGCGTGCGAGTCATTGCCGACGATTGTCTTGTACGCATCAGCACACGTCCCAGCTCTGAATATACGCAACCTGTAAGTTCATGACATGTCTGGTGACATGTCTTTGGCTGAGACCTGGGGCCTTTGCTGGATTCCCCGGATTCCATGGATTTTCTCGAATATCTGAAGATTAGACTCGCTATGAGACCAATTGGCTTCCAATCGAGCCTATAAACCGCCAGGAAATCATTCTGAGTGGATCCCGGCTGGAATAACCGTGGATCCAAAGGCTGGAGACTTCAAGGCTGGGAAACTTAAGGCTGGGAAACTTTAAGGCTGGAAACTCAAAGGCTGCCTAACAGTTTTTCCCAGCCGTTTGGCCTTCCCCACCCACTCCTTCCTAGCAACCCCACTTGATCTGCCACCGTCTCCTACTCACCACCAAGATCACCACCAATGGCTGAAACCGTGATATCCATCTCGAAAACCCTCCAGGCAACCGTGCTGGACGACGGATCGCGCTACGGAGTGTCCTTCAACGGCACCGGCGGCTTCCAGGTGCCGCCCCAGCTGGACCACTCGGCCCGCCGTATATACGTGATCGACTCGATCATGTCTGGCTCGGGAAGGTCCCCGGAGCGCGATCTGTACCCACAGGTGCTGCAGCCGCTGTTCGAGAGGCTCGGGGTGGTGCACGAGTACATCAGGCTCGAGGACGCCACCGCCTCCACCCGCCTATGCCAGCGGTTCTCCGAGTCCACCGCACTCACGCTGCTCTTCCTCTCCGGAGACACGACGCTGAGCGAGTTTGTCAACTCGCTGGCGCGATCCGGACCGGGCGGTCGCGAGGTGGCGATCCTGCCGGTGCCGCTGGGAACAGGCAACGCATACGCGCACTCTCTTGGCATACACACCCCGGCAGACGCGGTGCGCGCGCTGTGTGGCGGAAACCTGAGCAGTTTCAACCTCTACAAGGCGTGTTTCTCCGGCGGGAGCACGCTCGTGGACGGGAACCCCGTGTCCGAGCTGGTGTTCTTCGTCGTTGCCTCATGGGCACTGCATGCTGCGCTGGTGGCCGACAGCGATTCTCCTGAGCTGCGCCGGTTCGGACTGGACAGGTTCAAGATGGCGTTCCAGGACCTCATGAAGGAGAACCCGGCCTTCCATGGCGAGCTGAGCATATCCAACGGCCGCACGGAGGTGTTCCGCTCCACGGACACACTCTCGTACTTTGTCATTGCTGCCGTGCCGAACTTCGAGGAGAAGTTCTGCATCTCGCCCAAGAGCGACCCTCGCCAATCGACTCTGTACATTGTCAGCTTCGACTACCAGGAGGACACACAGACGTCCATGGCCATCATGGGCGAGGCCTACAACAACGGCGCACACGTGGAGAATCCGCTGGTGCGGTACGTTGCCGTGGAGGCTCCCCAAGTGATAAAACTACGTGTTCTCGAGGACTCCGACCGGCTCAGCCGCGTGTGTATCGACGGTACGATAGTGACACTGGGTGACGACAAGGTGGTGCGCGTGCAGTCCATCGGATCCAGCGTCAACGGCTGGCAGATATCGCATATCTCGTTGTAGCAATGCTTACTTTCCTGTAATCTTGACATACTCCGCCATCTTGTCCGGGTTGTAGGGAGGCTCGATCTCCAGGTCTGAGTCGGAGTCTGAGTCACCACCCACAACGGGGGCCTGCGGCGCCTCCTTGGACCTCTTGAGGTCCTCGATGTTCTGCTTCCAGCTCTTCTTCCTCTTCCGGATGGCCTCTTCGGTGGGCGTCAGCACCTTGTTGTTGCTGATCTCCTTCTTCAGCTCGTCTGCTATGGCGGTCGCAGCCTTCTTTCCCGAGGTGTCGGCCTTCTCAAACACCCGTCTTGTGGGGTTGAAGCCGATCTTGTTGAGAGCAGTGGAGCTGAACGCAACCTTCTCAGCAGCGGCCTTCAGCAGCTTCTCCTCTTTGTTTTCGATGCTTGCGTCCTTCAAGGCATATCCGTCAACCATGCCAACGAGCTTCCGCCGCAGTGCCAGCTCCTTCTTTCTGCTCCGGACCCGCGCGAGATCCCGCTGTGCCTCTGACAGCAGCGTCGGCGACTGGTACCGCTCGTTGAAGAACGCGGAGTTCGGATCGTCGCTGGCAGACACCACCCGGGAGTTTGTGGTGGTCAGGAACGCGTCTCCCACGAGCTGGCCCTTGAGATGGCCACCCTTCTTGGACGTACTGAGGTACATGTGCTGGGTCTGACCGTGCATCTTTGGTGGCAACACACCAGCTGTGGTGTTGAACTCCATTCGGCGCGAAGTTGTCTTCTTCAACGCATGCTCTCTGTGGTAGTCACACACATCAGTCCTGCTCTTGTCGATGGCAGTCTTGCACTGGGTGCCATCTCGCGAGCGCGACGTACAGTACCCAAAGTCCCGGGACCTTCCGATCTCCAGTATGCTGTCAAAGTCGTCCTTCAGCGCCAAGCTGAAGCCGTGCTTGGTCTCTCCGCCGTTGATATCGCGCTCCTTCCAGGCCCACACCGTCGGATTCAGTACGGCAATCACGTCGCCAATGCGGAGCTTGTAGTACTTCTCGACGGCCTTGCCCATCAGCACCACCGGCAGTCTCTGCTTGAAGTTGGATATGTTCAAAGTGACGTACCGCGAGGTGCTGTTCGAGGTCGTCTTAGCCTCGTTCTTGGAGATTATCACCCCCAGCACCACCCAGTTGGCATACTTGGGCTGCGTGTACTCGGGAGGCGATATCTCGGCCAGCACCTTCTCTATGCGCATGACCTTCTTCTCCAGCATGCACTCCTGTATCGTCTCGGGATCCAGGTACCTCTCGTTCAGGTACAGCCCCGAGTACCGTTCTTTCTCGTCGCAGGACTCCCGGATCGTGGTGAACGTCTTGCCCTCGAGAAAGGAGTACACCTTGGTGGCCAGGATTTCCTGTTTCTTCTGAAACGCGACCACCGCGTTGGCTCTGTTCTGGGTGAACCTATCGGCAAACGACGAGGCCTGGCTCGCCTGCTTCGCGGCCTTCTCCTTGGCGATCTTCTCTTTCAGCATCTCCTCGTTCTTCAGCTGCTGGAAGTACTCGGTGCTCCCCTCGGGTTTCCTGCGCGATTTTTTCGGCGATCCGGGAACCACAACGCGCGCCCCGTCCTTTGGCTGTGCGTTCTTCTTCTTCAGCATCTCTCTTCGTTTCATCAGCTCCATCTCCAGCTTCGCAATCTCTGTTACGTGTTAGCACTGAGTGCAACCCTCCAGTGGAGCACATACCTCGCTCGTCCGCGCTGTCACCGCTGTTGGCAGCCGCATACTCATCCTCAGAGCCAACCTCCCTGGGATCCCCAGAGAAATATTCAGACATCTGCTGGCCAAATCAAACAAGGGGGAAGCCACAGAGAGAAACCGGCTGAAGGCTGACGCGTGCTTGAGCGTGCACTGCCCAATATCGAGCCGCAATCCGAGAGCACGATTCCATTGGCTGACCACGGGACCAGGTTGGTTCTGCCAGGGTGCTATTTACGAGCCCAGTGCAGGGTCACACTGGTATCGGCGGATATCCAGGAGCAGATGTACAGACGAGGATGTGCGCACCAGACGCTGGAAATCGTTTAGCCCGCATAGCCGCCCATGCGGTAGCCTATCACGGGAGCGAGTGGAACAACTCCGATGGAGCCTATATCCGCCCCCAAACATGACTCTTGCATAAACGCAGCCTATTATCTCCCCACACCATCACCAGGTCGAAAACGTGTCAAAAACCGCGCTGCCTCCGTTTAAACGCGCTGACTCTGCTGAAACGGCGCTGACTCTGCGCAAACCGTTCTGACTCTGCCTGACTCTGCGAAATTGATGCTCAGATGAGGCAATTCGGTGCACACACTACGGCCTCAACGAATTTTTTTTTTCCACAATTTTTCAAACTACCGTTGCTCTATAAACAGAGCTTCTTCCCCCCCCTTTTTCGTGCTATTCACAGCCAAGTTCCCGACATGCTACACAGCTCAGCTAGAAGTGCAATCAGAAGAGCCGGTTTGGTGCGCCTGACGGCTCTCTCCAGCAGATCCATCTCCAGGTCTGCTCCATCGTTCGCTGCACAGGTGCTATCCGGTACAGCTCTGGCCAAGAGAATACGAACCAAGGCCGCCGAGGAGATCTCTGTCAAGCAGCAGAGCGTGCCCGGGTTCCAGCCCTCGCTGGTGATCATCCAGGTGGGCTCCAGACCCGACTCGTCCGCGTATGTGCGCATGAAGCTGAAGGCCTCGACCGAGTCCAACATCCGCTGCGACGTCAGAAAGCTGCCCGAGGATGTGTCCCAGCAGGAGCTGCTCAACCACATCGAGGAGCTCAACAACGACACCAACGTCCACGGTGTGTTGATCCAGCTGCCGCTGCCCAAGCACATCGACGAGGTCAAGATCACCAACAGCGTCGTCTCGGAGAAGGACGTGGACGGATTCGACCGGTACAACACCGGAGAGCTGGCCAAGAGAGGCGGAGAGCCGCTGTTCCTGCCATGCACTCCCCACGGCTGCATGAAGCTGCTGGAGGAGTCCGGTGTTGCCCTCAAGGGCAAGCACGCGGTTGTCATTGGCCGCTCCGACATCGTCGGCACCCCGGTGGCCGCCATGCTCAAGAACGCCGACTGCACCGTGACCGTTGTGCACTCCAGGAGCGAGAACATCCCGGAGCTGGTCCGGTCCGCCGATATCGTCGTGGCTGCTGTTGGCAGACCCAACTTTGTCAAGGGCGACTGGATCAAGGAAGGCGCCGTGGTGATCGACGTGGGCATCAACTACGTGCCCGACGCCACCAAGAAGACCGGCCAGAGGCTTGTGGGCGACGTGGAGTACGAGACCTCCAAGGAGAAGGCCTCGTTCATCACTCCGGTCCCCGGTGGAGTCGGGCCCATGACCATCGCCATGCTCGTCGAGAACGTGAAGCTTGCCGCCGAGCGCCAGCTGAAGAAGGAAAACCAGCTGGCCAGGATCACCCCGCTGCCACTCCGGCTGCTGGACCCAGTCCCCTCCGACATTGAGATCTCCAGAGCCCAGACCCCCAGACACATCACAGACATCGCCTCTGAGCTCGGCATCCAGGAGTCTGAGCTGGAGCCCTACGGCCACTACAAGGCCAAGGTGTCGCTGGAGGTGTTCAGGAGGCTCGAGAAGAAGCGCGAGAACGGATACTACGTGCTGGTGGCCGGAATCACGCCCACCCCGCTCGGCGAGGGCAAGTCCACCACCACCATGGGCATAGTCCAGGCCATGGGCGCCCACCTCGGGCTCCCGGCCATCGCCAACGTCAGACAGCCGTCCATGGGCCCCACCTTCGGTGTGAAGGGCGGTGCTGCCGGCGGCGGTTACGCCCAGGTGATCCCCATGGACGAGTTCAACATGCACCTGACCGGCGACATCCACGCCATCGGCGCCGCCAACAACCTGCTGGCGGCCGCCATCGACACCCGGATGTTCCACGAGGCCACCCAGGGCGACAAGGCGCTCTACAAGCGTCTCGTGCCCGTCAAGAAGGGCAAGCGGTCGTTCACCCCGTCGATGCTGAAGCGTCTGCAGAACCTCGGCATCACCAAGACCGACCCGGACACCCTGAGCGAGGAGGAGGCCGCCCGGTTCGCCAGACTGAACATCAGCCCGGACTCCATCACCGTCAAGAGGGTCCTGGACGTCAACGACCGGTTTGTCAGAGGCGTGACCATCGGCGAGGCTCCGACCGAGAAGGGCTTCACCAGAAAGACCGGGTTCGACATCACCGTGGCCTCCGAGCTCATGGCCATCCTCGCGCTGGCGAGTGACCTGCAGGACCTCAGAAGCAGGGTTGGCCGCATGGTGGTGGGCTCCACCGCCGAGGGCGTCCCCGTCACCACCGAGGACGTGGGCTGCGCCGGCGCCATCACCGCGCTGCTCAAGGACGCTGTCAAGCCCAACCTCATGCAGACGCTCGAGGGAACGCCGGTCTTTGTGCACGCCGGGCCGTTCGCCAACATCTCCATCGGCGCCTCGTCCGTCATCGCCGACAAGGTGGCCCTCAAGCTGGCCGGCAGACCCGCGGGCTCCGACCAGAGAAAGGGCTTCGTCGTGACCGAGGCCGGTTTCGACTTCACCATGGGCGGCGAGCGCTTCTTCAACATCAAGTGCAGAGCCTCGGGTCTCAAGCCAGACGTGACCGTTCTCGTGGCCACCGTGAGAGCCCTCAAGCTGCACGGCGGTGCGCCCGACGTCAAGCCGGGCCAGTCGCTTCCCGAGGAGTACACCCAGGAGAACGTTGACCTCGTCAGAACCGGGTGTGCCAACCTGGCCAAGCAGATCGCCAACGCCAAGGCCTACGGCTCTCCGGTTGTGGTTGCCATCAACCAGTTCTCCACCGACTCTGCGGCCGAGATCGAGGCTATCAGACAGGAGGCCATCCGCGCCGGTGCCCTGGACGCCGTTCCAACCAACCACTGGGCCCAGGGCGGTATCGGTGCCGAGAACCTCGCACACGCCGTCGTCAAGGCCGCGTCTCTGAACGAGTCCAACCAGCCCCAGTTCCTGTACGATCTCGACCAGACCGTGGAGCAGAAGCTCACCACCATCGCTCAGAAGATGTACGGTGCTGCCGGTATCGAGCTCAGCGAGCTCGCCAAGGAACAGGTCAAACTCTACGAGTCGCAAGGTTTTGGCAACCTGCCAATCTGCATTGCCAAAACGCAGTACTCGCTCAGTCACGACCCCAAGCTGAAGAACGTCCCCACCGGCTTCACAGTCCCCATCAGAGAGGTCAAGATCAGTGCTGGTGCCGGATACCTCTACGCTCTGGCCGCTGCCATCATGACCATTCCCGGTCTCCCTACACACGCCGGCTTCATGAACGTTGAAGTCGACGACAAGGGAGACATCGAAGGTCTCTTCTGATCCAAATAGATCCAATTACAATACAATAACACCCACATGTCCAAATTGGAAAGAAAACACGTAGAGAACGAACCGGGCCACGTGCAGGCGGTGCTGGCGCTTAACCCGAGACGGCGCTTCAGGAACGGCGCTTAATCTTTTATTTTTTTTTTTTTTTGTTTTTGTTTTTGCGAAATTCCTCTGCAGTTGTGCAAGAGAACGAGCAGAATTACAGGCTGTAACTTGTTTCAGATGCCATGGCGGTGGGATCGCAGCAGATCCGAAACGCCGCACCATGTACGGCGCTTAGAGAGAACGTGCTCGAAATGGTGCGGCGCTCACAAGGGGAACGTGCTCGATGGGCCCGTGGCACCTTAAGAAAAGCTTGATTCCCCACGTTGCTTATCCCGAACCGGAAAATTTCCTAATGTAGTAACATAGACCCCTCGGTGAGGTATAAATAGACCCTTCGGCGCTGTACAAATAGAGAGCAATCCGGCCCCTCCAATTGCTTGCTCTCACCAAACCAACCATGCACTTCACCAGTCTCGCAGCCATTGCGCTCACTCTGTCCACCGCGTGCGCCAAGAACATCCTGCTGACCAACGATGACTCTTGGGCCGCCACCAACATCCGGGCTCTGTACCAAGCGCTCAAGGCAGACGGCCACAATGTCGTGATGGCCGCGCCAGCCGTTCAGATGTCGGGCCAGGGTGGAAGGTTTGTCATTCCAGGCTCCAACCTCCTCGAGCAGGACTCGATCTTTGGCTACAAGAAGCTGGGCGATCCGGCCTGGGGCTACGAGGAGGACGACAGCAACATCTGGTACTTCAACGGTACGCCAGCCGCCTGTGTGGCCTTTGGTCTCGACTACATCATCCCCAACTACTTCAACAACATGAGCATCGACCTCGTGGTTGGCGGTCCCAACGAGGGCAACAACCTCGGCGCCAGAGACTTTGTGCTCTCTGGAACCATCGGCTCGGCGTTCTACGCCGCAGAGAGAGGGTATCCGTCGATCGCCTTCTCCGGTGCCAACTCCAACAACTCCTTCTACAAGGACAACCTGAACGGGGACGAGACCACCGCTCCGTATGTGTACGCCAAGGCTGCCACCAAGCTCATCGGTGCGCTCTTTGACGCCCAGGGCGACAACGAGAGGGTGCTCCCGCATGCCACCGGTCTCAACGTCAACTTCCCCGTGGCCGGTTCGGACCTTGGTTCCAGCTGTGTTGAGATCGAGTCCTTTGAGCCCACCAGGTTCTCCGGAAACGCGCTCATCTACGACATCAAGTACAACTCCACCTCCGGGCTGGTCAAACAGGGCACCATCCCCGGTGTTGGAACCAAGGTTGGTCTCAACGGAGACTTCACCCTCCCCACCGACTTTGACGTGATCGGCGCTGAGAACTGCATCGGCTCCATCACCGTCTTCACCGTTGACGTCGACGTTCCTCTCGAGACATACGAGGAGACAAAGTCCCTCTTTGCCTCTGTCCTCGCTTAGACAACCACTTCCCCTTCTCTTCCGATCCCCTTCTCCTTCTACAGCCGCATTCGCCGGAATATCAACAACATGCTTCTCAATTGACTATCCTAATAGATTAGAAAGGCTCGGTTTCCCTCCACAGCCACTTGGTGGCCCTCTTGTCGCCGCATGCCTCGAGGTACGGAGTCACCTCCTTGCGGAGAACCTCGTTGTAGGTGTTGAGCCACGAGATCTGCTCCTGTGTCAGCAGCGACACGTCGATGAGCTTCTTGCAGTATGGGACTCTCGTAATGTAGTCGAACTCAAGGAAGTCCTTCTCATCGGTGTCCAACTTGCGGCTCAAAACAAGCATGTCGCTCTCGACTCTGACACCAAACACCTTGTCCTTGTAGTAACCGGGCTCATCGGTGATGACATTGCCCTCCTTGAGGGGTTTCGAGTTCTTGATACCAACACCGCATGGACCCTCGTGAACACAGAGATACGAACCGATCCCGTGGCCCGTTCCGTGGTTGTAGTCCATGCCCTCTTTCCACAGAGGCTGTCTGGCCAGAATGTCTAGCGTGACTCCGGATGTGTTTGGAGGAAAGCGGGCCATGGCCAGCTGAAGGTGGCCCTTGAGCACAAGAGTATAGGCCTTGACCTCCTCGGCAGATGGCGTGGTGAAGTGTAGTGTTCTCGTGATGTCGGTGGTACCTTCGAGGTACTGTCCACCCGAGTCGCACAGATACACTTGCTTCTTGTCGATCATGCTGAAATCCGCAGGCGTGGGGGAGTAGTGGATGATGGAAGCGTTGGCTCCAGTGGAAGAAATGGTGTCGAAACTGAGGCCCTTGAAGTTCGAGAGAACAGACCTGTAGTAGAGGTTCATGTTGACAGCGTCCAATTCGCTCACTGCTTCGCCCTTCACCACCAGCTTGTGCTCGAGCCACGCAAAGAAGCGCGCCAAAGCAATACCGTCCTTGAGCTGAGCCCACTTGTGGTTTTTGATCTCGATTGCGTTCTTGACTGCTTTGAAATCCTCAATCAGCGACTTGTGAACAACGTTCGAGATAGACGCAGACACGTGGGTGGTCATGGCAAACGTTGCGTTAGCAGGAAGGACCAGAGTGTCGAACGCAGGGTCGCCAGTGGTGTTCTTGAGCGCAGGCAGGTCATCCCAGAACATCTTGTAGTCCCTGATGACCAGAGTCTCAACGGTGGCAAGGTACTCGTGCACTTCAGGCGTGAGCTTTGCGTCCTCCACGTAGAACGTCACCTTGTCTGTGTCGACGATCACATAGGAGAAGAACACAGGGTTGAAGGGGATATCGGCAGCCCTGAGGTTCATCAGCCACGCGATGTCGTCCAGGGCACTGATAACGATGCCAAACGCATTTGCCGTCTTGAGGTACTCTCTGACCCTGCTCACCTTGGCGTTTGTGCTCTCACCGGAGTACTTCAGCTCAAGCTCGAACAGCTTGCTGCTCGAGAAGTTGGTCTTGTCTCCGAGCTTCTCTCTCGTCTTGTCGATCAGATTCTCCATGATGGGCTCGAACTCCACGTTGAAGTCGTAGCACTTGGTCTTGAAGTACTTTCCCACAGAGTCGGTGATCAGTTTCGGGTCCACCGCAAGCTTTCTGGAGAACGGGTTGTTCAGCGTGCGCGAGAGCGCCCACGACTGCCAGGTGGGATCTCTGGCGACGTTCTGCTTGAGCAGGACCCAGTTTTCGTCCACCTGGTTCTCCACCTGGAGGAAGTAGCGCCCGTCCGTGGAGATACACGCCTCGCCTTCAAGCGTGGTGGCATCGGTAAGCGTGATGACGGCAACACCAGCAGAGCCGGTGAAGCCGGAGATGTAGGTCCGGCGCTGGTCCTTGGGCGAGGTGTACTCGCTCTGGTGCTCATCCTCAGATGGCACGATGTACACGCCCACCTTGTGTGCAGCCATGATCTTGCGCAGCTGTCTGAGGCGCTCGCTGGAGTCGAATTTCGTGGATGCGGTGGGCTTCTTGTCGGCGTAAGGCGCGTAGAGCTCGCGTCCCAGTGCAAGAAACACAGAGTCATCCTCGCTGTCATCGCTATCGTAGTCCATGTGCTTCTCGTCGAACATGTCCTCCTTGTAGCTTAGTCTTCGGCCCGAAAAGAACGCCGAAAGACCCGTGAGACACGAGGTGGTCTGCTCCGGGGACGTGGACAGCCGGATTGGTCCTGCTTTGTAAGACATTTGATCTTCAGTAACAATCAAACGCGATTACACACAGAAGAACAAGAGCAAAGTGGCGACTGCTCGTAAACGTGCGAATGGCTCTCCCCTCTGTGTGGCTCTGAGCGCTTATCGTTAGTATCGTGCCCGAACCAGATATTTACGACAGAGAAGCCAGGGCTGCGTAACTGTTGTTTTTATCCCAAGTGCACGACCTTTCTTGCCCTCTCGGTTTCGCGTCTTCATCCCGCTGACGCGTCTCCGCTCTACAAGAGAAGGGTGACTCCCGCAACAACACAACAAATAATGGGAAGACTGGTGGGACTTGAGCTGCACAACTTTAAGTCGTACCGGGGCACGGCCGTGATTGGCTTCGGCACCTCCTACTTCACCTCTATAATTGGCCCCAACGGTGCTGGTAAGTCCAACATGATGGACGCGATCTCCTTCGTGCTGGGTGTGCGCAGCAGCCATCTCAGATCGGCACAGCTGAAGGACCTGATCTACAGGGCCAGACTGTCTGGTGTGTCCCACGATGACGTGGTTGACGACGCGTCCGAGCAGAATCCCACCTCCGCGTACGTTATGGCCTCTTACGAGAACGCAGACGGGGAGGTGATTGAGCTGAAGAGGTCCATCAACGCGTCTGGATCGAGCACATACTCCATCGACGGCAGAACGGTGACGGCGGTGGAGTACTCGGATGTCCTCAGGGCCGAGAACATCCTCATCAAGGCGAAGAACTTCCTCGTGTTCCAAGGCGACGTGGAGAAGATCGCCTCCCAGTCTGCCATCGAGCTCAGTAAGATGGTCGAGGTGGTGAGCGGGTCGGCCGATTTTGAGCAAGAGTACGAGCGTCTCAAGACAGAGCACGAAAAGGCACACGAAGACACACAAGCGCTGTGGTCCACGAAGAGAACGTACAACGGTGAACTGAGACAGTACAAGGAGCAGTACGCCGAGGTGACGAGGTTTGTGAACAAGCAGCGCGAGCAGCAGGAACTGATCCAGAAGCAGCAGCTGCTGAAGATCTACAACTTCGAGAAAGAGGGAAGCGTGCTTGCCGGTAAGATCACAGACGCCCGCAAGAAGCTCGAGAACACAAACGACAAGATCGAGAAGGAGGACTCAGAGCTCAAGAAACTCACCCAGGAGCTGTCCAAGGAGTCGCTGAAGGTTGGAAAGCTTGAGAAACAGATCGCCAAGTGCAAGAGATCGGCTGAAGATCGCAGACTCGAGCTGATCCCAATCGATACCCAGCTGGATATGAGCAGCAGAAAGATCAAAGACTACAACAAGAGAATCGACGATCTCAAGGTTGACCTCGCCAGGCAGCAGAAGTCTACCAAGACCGCACAGAGACAACTCGACTCTCTTCGCAAACAAGAGGCCGAATTCAAGGAGAAGGTGAAGGACCTTGAAAGGCAAGGTCTGAGCCAGTCGGCTCTAGCTGAATACAGGAAACTTCGCGGAGAGTTTTTGACCAAGGCTGGCGACCTGGACTCCAAGAGATCGGAGTTGTACGCTGCAAAGAACGGTTTGCTGACCCAATTTGAATCACTAGAGCAGCGCGAGGAAATCACCCAGGACAGGCTATCCGAACTCGAGAGCATGAAACGCGATGTTCAGGCTCGTTTGGACGATGTTACCACCACTCTGAACGACACAATGACATCCATCTCGAAGCGCAGGGGAGACTTGACCACTGTCAGGACACGTAAGGAGAAATTCTTGCGTGAAGAGCTGGCACTCGCCACTCAGCTCAAGGAAGTCCTGGTTGAGCTCAACGAACTCAATGCCGCTCAAAGAGAGTCTGCACGCGATGCAAAGCTCAGAGAGAACTGTGCAACTTTGAAGCGGCTCTTTCCTGGAGTCAAGGGTCTGGTCCACGATCTCTGCAAACCTAAACAGAAGCGCTACGAGGCTGCCGTTGCTACGATCTTGGGAAAGAACTTTGATGCCATTGTCGTTGACGATGTCAGCACCGCTAAGAAGTGTATTGAGTATCTCAAGGAGCACCGCAACGGTGTAGCATCTTTCATCCCATTGAGCACGATCAACGCCAAACCACCAATGGCGTACCTCCGCAACATACACGAGAAGGCCAAACCGGCGTTTGACGTGATTGACTTCAACTTCGACGTCGAGAAGGCCATGCACCACGTTTGCGGTAACGCCGTTGTGTGTGATGACATGGCCGTTGCGAGGTACATCAGATGGGAGAGGAAGATTGACGTGAAGGTGGTGACGCTTGAAGGATCCATCATACACAAGGCCGGACTGATGACTGGTGGTAAGACGAGAAACGAGGGCAAACGCTGGGGTAAGAACGACGGGCAGATTCTGAACCAGAAGAAGACGGACCTCAGGCTCAAGATTGACGAGATACAAGCCAGCAGACCTAGCGAGCTCGTGGAGAAGAAGATTGTTGATGAGATCGCCGTGCTTGAGGAGCAACTACCAGGCCTCAGGTCGAAGAGATCGGAGGTCGAGAGATCAATCCACGATCTCGATGCGGAGCATAAGAACCAATGCAGGATCAGAGATGAGCTTGATGGTGAACTGGCCGCTAACAGAGCCAAGCTCGGTGACCTTGAAGTGGAAATCTCGGCTTTGCTGGACAAGCTGAATGCAGTGCAGGATTCTGTGTACGGCGAGTTCTGCAGCAAGTACAACATTGTTGGTGGCATCAGTGCATACGAGGAGTCACAAGGTGAGAAACAGAGAGAGGTTGCCAGGGAGAAGGCTGTGTTTGCCAAATCGATCTCTGCCATCGAGAACAAGCTTGTGTTTGAGGAAGAGAGATTGCTTGAGACCGAACAGCGTTTGGCTAAGCTTGAGAGGGATAAGTCCAAGTTTGACAAGCAACTCGAAGAACAGACATCCAAGAGAGATGCTCTCTTTGAAGAGATCTCACGTTTTGAAGCTGAGGCCGAGGTGAGTTCGGATGAGTTGGCCAAGTTGAAATCCAAGATATCCGGCAGGAGTTCATCGAGTGGTGATATCTCTGGAGCACTCGGCGACCTCAAGCTGGAGGTTACGCGTCTGCAGAAGCAGATCGCCAACCACGAAGCCGATCTCGAGAAGACGCTCATCGGCAGACTTGGTGTTTTGCGCCACTGCAAGATGGAGAACATCAGTGTACCGATGACGTTTGGAGATATCGACGACCTCCCGTTCGGCGAGTCCGACGATACGGATCAGGTCAACATAATCCGCGATTTCGAGTATGACTTTTCCTCTCTCGAAGACGTCCAGGATCCAGCTGCGCTTGACCAAGAGTTTACCGATAAGATCCAGGCTCTCAAGGAGGAGTTGTCAACGATAACGCCAAACATGAAGGCGGTGGAGCGTTTGCGGGAAGTCGAGAACAAGATGCAGGACATCGAGCAGTCGTTCAAGCACGCACGTGAAAGAGAACAGGAGCTCGGAGCGCAGTTCAGAGACGTCAAAGACAGAAGACACACCAAGTACATGGAGGCCTTCACGCACATCTCCGACAAGATTGATTTCGTGTACAAGGAGTTGACCAGGTCTCGTGTTTCACCCACCGGAGGATCCGCATACCTCACTCTTGAGGACGAGGACGAGCCGTACCTGTCTGGTATCAAGTACCATGCGATGCCTCCGCTCAAGAGGTTCAAGGACATGGAACTGCTGTCCGGTGGAGAGAAGACCATCGCCGCACTGGCACTGCTGTTCGCCATACACTCGTACCACCCGTCTCCGTTCTTTGTCCTCGACGAGGTGGATGCTGCGCTCGACAACGCCAACGTCGACAAGATTGCCAACTACATCAAGAACAACTGCGGGCCTGAGTTCCAGTTCATCGTCATCTCGCTGAAGAACAGTCTGTTTGAGAGAAGCGACGCGCTGGTGGGCATCTACAGAGAGCACGAGCTCAACAGCTCCAAGGCGCTCACTCTGGACCTGCGGGAGTTCCCCGAGGGAGAAATCGCAGCTAATTAACACGCTTTGGGCTTCGTTATCTGTATTCGTAAGTGTTTTTTAATCTTTTCCTTCGCCGTCACGCGAGCGCAGAGCAGTCTTTGAGCAGCGACGCTGCCCAGAGGTGGAGTCTGACGAAGAAGTGGTCGTCTTCCAGCAGACTCACCAGGCTCTTTGGCTTTGTCATCTGGGCCCTGCGGAAGAAGCGCTCGTTGCCCACCTCGTCCTTCCTGTCGCTCTCGAGCTCGGCCAGCCGGTCCTTGATGAAGGCGATGATCTCCTGGATGTTGCCGACGATCAGGTCCCACGAGTGGATCACCTCGCTCTCGCGCTCGCCCACCACGACCAGCGCGTACTTGCGCTCGGAGCCGCGCGCCACCGAGTCCGGCACCTTGAAGGTCATCGCCACCGAGTAGCCCAGCGTCTGGTCGCCGAACATGATGGGCGCCGACGAGTCGTACGTGGTCTCGACCGAGAGACACTTCATCACCACCTGCCGCAGCGCGCTGTAGCGTGGCTGCGAGGCCGGAAACTGCGTGCTCACGAACGCGGTGTCCCCGTCCACCGTGCGGATCGTCGACAGCTCCGCGTGGCTAGGCGGAACCACCAGCCGGCACGAGGCGCACAGCTGGCCGGACGGCTGGGCCACGTACTCGTCTGCGCGCTCCACGCCAACCGCCTGCGAGCACATCACCACCGACGGCCCGTGGATCTCGCAGAAGTGCGCCAGACACACCATGAAGTTGCCCATGTCCGATCTGCCGGGAGAAGCAAGAGGGAGAAGCAAGAGGAAGAAGCAAGAGGAAGAAAGCCACCAAGGGCGTGGTGTCAAGCCCCCGGCGCAGAGGCGGAGAATTTCGCCGGGACACTCCGCCCACACAAACAAGGGGCAGCACGCCAACCGCTCCTCCGCCGACACAGAGGCGCAACCAGAGATGTCTGCGGTGGCTCGAGGCGAGGGAGGTGCGGAAGCGCCGTTTGCGCTGGATCCACAGAGGGTACGTGGTGTTTGCGGGAGAGCACGCGGCGGGACGCGGGACTAACCGTACAGAGGGTGATACGACATCTGCGCGGGATTGCGATACACGGGATCCGGCTGGGCCAGCACGAGCAGCCGCCGCGCAACGCGGTGCCGCGAACGGCGAAGAGCTCGGCGGACCTGCACACGCTGCAGCTGCGGGAGCACAGGCTGCGGGAGCAGCGCCGACCGCGCGAGACGATCCTCGGGCTCCACGACCCGGTGCAGCGGCAGCTCCGGCTGCAGGAGGTGAACGCGAGCAGCCTGGTGGACACCTTCGTGTCGCTGCACGACGTGGCCAGCGAGGAGCCGTTCTACGTGACGGAGGTGGTCCGCGACACCGCGCACCCGGAGTTCGAGGAGTTCGACCTGCGTGGCCTCAGCGTCTCGCGCAGGTCCACGCTGACCGTCACGGTGTGGTGCCGGCCGCAGGGCGCCCACTGGACGCTGCTCACGCGCACGTTCCTGCGGCTGGCGTTCCTGCAGTGCGTGGGCACCGACCCGGGTGCGGTGCGGGCCCGGCTCCGCCACGCAAACAACGGCATCGTGCTCCGGCTGGGCGACGGCTACTACCTGGTGCCGGGCTGCGTGCCGGAGCCGGAGCTGCCGGAGCCCGCGTCGCCCAGGCGGCGCGCCAGTCACACGCGGCAGCCCACGTGCTCGTTCGACCAGATCATGAAGCTGAACAACATACAGATGAGTCTCGTGGACACACTCGGCGTGAAGAACAGGGCGGCGGCCGAGATCCACAGGCTGCTCGAAACAGGCACCGACTACGACTCGCAGGTCCTGAACCTCCGGATGCGCTCCGAGGGATACAGGGCCGGCATCGCCAAGACAACCGCCCAGGTGGAGGACGCCCGGCGCAGGCTGGCCCGGACCCGCGCGGTGATCCAGGCCAAACGCGATCTGGTCTCCCGCCAACCGGCCGAGCGGGTGGAGAACGAACGCATAGCCGCGGTGCGCGAGGATTACGGCACGGTTCTGAGCGCCCTGGAAGAGACAAAGGAGAAGACCAACGTCGAGCGAGCACGCATCGCCAACGAGCTCTCGCTCGTGTTCCCGATCACCGCCACCGAAAAGCCGTACGAGTTCGCCATCTTCGGGCTCCGCATGCCCTCTGTGATCAGCAGGTCGCTGTCGAAGACGCGCGAGACGGAAATCGCCGCGCTGCTCGGGTTTGTGTGCCAGATCGTGTACATGCTCTCTGCATACCTGCGTGTCCCGCTTAGATACCCGGTCGAGCCGTTTGGCTCGCACTCCTACATCACCGACCCGATCAGCATCATCTCGGGAAGCCGAATGTTCCCGCTGTGGGTCAAGGAGAACATCATGTACCGGTTCGAGTACGGGCTCATGCTGCTGTGCAAGAACATAGAGCAGCTGATGGAGTCTGTCGGGCTCAGGACGGCTGAGCCAAAGAACATACTGGGCAACCTGAAGATCATACTGCTCTGCATCTCGTCAAAGCCGTACGAGGATCTCGATCTGTCCAGGCTGGAGAACGCAAACCTCTACAGGGCGCGGCTCGACCACATCAAGCGACACCTGAACCAGAGGAATATGAATGTAAATTAGAACTGTACTAGTTGACTAACGAGGTGAGCACGCTCAGTACGTAGCTGTTGAACGGATGCAGGTTTTCGGTGCCGAGACCAGCAGGCACGTAATCGGCCTTGTACACGTCGAAAGAGCCGTCTGCAGGAGGTGCCACTCCGTGCTTGTCCTTGTATGTCTTGAGTCCCGAGTAGAACTCGAGTCCCAGCGACACGAGCAGCACAGACGCGATGACGAGCGGGCCTTCGACGCGGTCAAGAGGTCTGCCATCTCTCGCCCTGATCACCTTCAGACGGTAGGTGTAGAGACCGTAGGCCCACACACCCGCAAACAGAGTGAGTGCAAAGTAGATGTATGCAATGGACGTGGCCAGTGTGGGGAAGTGCGAAGCGTGCACCGAGTTGTAGATGACAAACGTGAGTGCCGAGAACATGGTGGTGACGTGCAGCCATCTGACAAACGTTCTCTCGTTGGCCAGCCACACCTTGGCCTCGACCTTGACCGGGCCAGACTGGCGCAGCAGCTGTTTGGGCTTCGTCACCCCAGGCGGGAGCACCACCTCCTCGTCCTCAGACTCGTAGTCCAGCTTCGACAGAGCAAACAGGTTTCTCTTTCTGGCCTTCTTCTTGGACGAGAGAGAAGGCGAAGAGGTGCCTGGTGCAGAGGAGGTTGTTGGAGACTGCACAGTCTCGGGAACGGTGCTCTCCGCCTCGTCATCACTGGACTCGTTGTCGTCCAGATCGGCCTCGCTCTCACCAAGCTCGGTTATCTGGTCCAGGTTGTAGATCGGTCTTGGGGACCCGACAGAAGAGATGATGGGACTCGTGATGGACTTCTTCAAGTTCTTGAGAGTCTCGTCCTCCAGCTTCTGCTTCTTCAGCTTCTCAGACGTGTCCTTGTATGCCTGCTCCGGGTTCTTCCTGATGTCGTGCTCCAGCTCAGGGAGCCAGAAGGGAAGGATATCCAGATTGTCGTCTTCTAGGAACAGAGAAGAGATCCCCTGGATGAACTTGGAGAAGTTGGGCACCTCCTTGACAAGATGGCCGTTGATCAGGTCGGTGACCCACTTGAGGGTCTTGGAGCTCGGGTTGTTCAGTACAGACTGCGCAATTGTGATCTCCATAACGCTGTACGGGAACTTGGAGTACTCCCCTCTTCTGAGGAGAGAGTATGGGTTCTCGATGTTGGCGTCGATGTCCTTTCTGTGCCAGTCTCTTGGATCACGGATGGGTCTGTCTGCGTCGAAGGAGTCCTCTCTGATGAACAAAATGTTCGAGTCGATGATGATTCTCACCTTGTCATCGCCCGGGATCTGGAACGCAGTTCTGGTGTATATCGTTCTCAGGACCGGCTCGAGGTGCTGGCTCTCGATGAAGGACTGCAGTTCCTTGTAGCCAGAAGCGTACTTGTCAATGGTCTCCTTGTTGAGCCCGCGCTTCTGCAGCTTCTTCACAAACTTGTTCAGGTCCAGTTTGGAGTGTTTTGGTCTCTCTTGGAACTGTGGATCGTCCTCGTCCTGGGCTTCGGAACCGGCACTGATGAAGTCGTTGATGTACTTCTCCTTGAGCGTGAGCTTCACGTCAGAAGACTGGCCGGTGTCGTAGTTGAAGGTCTTCTTCTCGAGGGTCAGGTCAGGGCTGTCCCTGAGCTTTCCCGACCATCTGATTCTGAGACTGGGCGTCTTGTTCAGGTTCTTGAGCAGTTTTGTGTTGTACAGCTCGAAGTTCTGGTTGTCAAAGTAGAGGGACGTCATGGTGGGGTCGTTGACATACTCGTCATCGTCATCCTGAGAGTTGTTGTACACGAGCACCGGCAAGTGTCTGAGAATCGTGGTCTTGATCTCCATCAGGTTGTCTGGGTGCACCCAGAACTTGAGCACTTTGTAGTTCTCGGCGCCGTTGGCGAGATGAACCGACGCACTGGGCGTGGACGCAAGCTTGGCCGAGCTCGACAGCTTGTTCATGGACACTCCGAGCGAGCTGGAGAGACTCGAGCTGTCAAAGGAGAAGTTGTCTCTGAGAAACTGGTACAGAACAGACAGTCTGAACAGATAAGGGCTGTAGTCCTCGGAGTGGAACGGCAGGTTCTTGAGCCTGACGTTGAGAAGCGCCTTGACAGAGTACATCTTGTGCAGCCTGTCGTGCTTCTTGACGATCTTGAGAAACCCGGTGAAGTTGAGACGCGCAAAGTGGTCGAGCTCCTGGGCCATGGCCAGCGTGTTCTCGAGCTCTTCCTGGAACGCCTTGACCTGGAAGCCGGACGTCTGCTTCGAGCTGTAGCTCTCGAGGAACGCTTCGGATTGCTCCTCGAGAGCGCCAATCTTGTCGTTCAGCTCGTGGTACTTGTCGTCCTGGAACGTGTACACCTTCTCGAGCTCCTTGTCCAGCTGGGACGCAAACGCACTCTCGTCCTTCTCGGACCACGAGGTGCTCGAGTCGGTCAGCACCACGTTCTCCTTGAGCAGCTTTTTCAGCAGATCGTACCTGATGTAGTACTCCTTCCACGGCGGGAAGATCTCATTCTGGAGTTTGACACCAAACAGCATCTTGCGCGATATCTTGGTGGCTTCGGACATCGACAAAGAGGAACAACTGGACAGAAGACCTATTCCAAAATAAAAAAACTCAGCGGTGGCAGATGATTGGCCCCCCGGAAAGCTCGTCTGTGGCTGCCTCGGTTATCTCCACCTGAAAGCCTCGGATTTCCCTCGGTGTTTTCGTCCCTGCTGCTGCTGTTTTCCAGGCTGGGATGCACACGGGAGGATAGCTGGGTGAACTTCAGCTCGATTGGCACGGAAAAGCGTGATTATATTGGATTAAAAGGTCCTGTGAAGGTTGGCTGTCTCAGGCCAGGGTGGCACGTGGGTCGTGTGCAGCGCCAAAAAGAGCATGTTACAACATCCCTTTTCCGTCGTATTTTGCCAACAAAAAAACAAAAGGTCGTGATCCGGCTAAGACCCACACAAGGAGCGAACAGCGCGTGCTTGTTGCCTCCCTGTTCTTCTCCCCCATTCAACAGCAACCATGGAGGCATCATCACCTTTGGCGGACGTGAAGACCGAGTCGGAGGAGATCCCGCGCAAGGCCACGCCGCGGGGTGCGGGAGCGTCGTTCATGCTGATCACCTCGCGCTTCAGACACCTCAAGAAGATCGATGGCACGGCCTACTGGAGATCGGATATCCAGTTCGAGTTCCTGTGCCAGATCATGCTGAGCGACGTGCGTGCGTTCTCGCTGCCGTTCGACATCGACGAGCACCACATCCCGCGCTTCTCCAAGCGGACGCGCGAGGCACGCGGCCTGGACAAGAGCGCCAAGTGGACGTTCTTCGAGGTGTACCTGATGACGCTGATCAAGTCTGACCGGATATCCAAGATCCTCAGGGACAGACTGCTGATGGACATCAACTACGCGTTCAACTTTGCCACGCTGGCGTTCCTGGTCAACATCGGCAGACTTAACACCACGGTGAACTTTGACTACGAGATGCGCTCGCAGCTGCGGACGTTCCACTCGATACCCTCCCTGCAGGTCATCAACAACCTCCCGCTGCTGGCCAAGGTGTACACGTGGGACGAGGTCAAGGCCGAAAGCGTGCCACCCACGGGAACCGACGACTCGTCGGCCACGGCTGAGGCGTCCGACTTCGAGAGGAACCTGGACAAGAACCTCGAGGTTCTGGTGGACAACTACCGCACGTCTTCGGGATACACGTCTGCCACCGTGAAGCAGCTCCAGGACACCCCGCGTCTCAAGTCGATCCTCAAGAGCGTCAGCAACCTCACCAAGAACATCTCCAAGTACTTTGACGAGTTTCTCGCAAAGATAAGGCAGTTTGACGGTGTTAAGAGCAAAAGCAGTCTCAACGTTGTGTCGCTCATATTCCTGCTGTGCTCCTTTGAGTCTTACACCTTGAACATGTTTCTGACGCCCGACAAGATCTGTCTGGAGGGTCAGATCGACAAAAAACAAGAGGAGAGACGCGCAGAGGGCGCAGAGCCGTACTCGACGAGTGTTCTGTTCCACGACATCTGGTTCCGCGAAGAGATCCACCCAGAGGGCAAGGCCCAGAGGTTCCTGTGGGTGGTGTACAACTTCTTGGAGACAAACCTGTCCCCGGAGCAGATGGCCCAAAACCCGTTCAACAGGCCTGGCGCAGCGCCATACGTCCCGGGCACAGACATGCGCGAGTGGTACACGTCCATCATACCGCAGTACCGGTTTGTGGGACCCGACGAGAAGATCGACGTGGACCTGGAGGGCGAAAAGATCTTTGGCGAGAAGATGCGCAAGAAGAGGCTCCAGTACATCAGCACCGCTGTGAAGCTGGAGGAGTCGAAGCGCGAATCGACAGAGCCCACGGAGGATATCGACATGGACACTGCGGCCGACTACGAGGCTGCGAACGATGGTACCCTGCACGTGGCGATCGCGCCACGCAGACCGCTGACGCCCGTGGGCAAGGCGAAGCCCCGGGTGGCTCCCAAGAAGCTGCCCACCTCGACGCAGCAGGGGCTCAAGGAGTTTGTCACCGAGTACTACCGGACCCAGGACCGCAAGTACCGCCACAAGCGACACCGTGCCGGGAACCTGCAGTACTTCTGGAACACCCCGAGCGCTGCGGACTCCAACTTCAAGGCGGCAGAGTACCTGCTGCGCATCGTCCAGGAGCAGGAAAAGGCAGACTACGCCGAGTACGACACCAAGACCGCGTTCGAGGTGGTCGGCGAGCGCAACAGGCCAGCGCTGTCGCCCACGGCCCGGTACCTCGACTACGGCGAGTTCAAGAGGGCGTACCACCGCAGTCTACACCACGCCAACCACAGGCTCTCGGACGGAGCGGGCATCAAGCCCAACACGGCTTTTCTCGACGACATCTTCGGCCAAATCTCGTAGCACTTATATTAACTCTATCGACAGTATCGAATTCCCGCGTATCACGCTCGTTCCGAGCTCCACCGTCTTGTCTCCCTGGACCTCCACCGAGTCCTCAACCGTCAGGTTCAAAAAGTTGTCGTATCCCCTCAGCACCCCCTGCACCGTGCGCGATCCATTCAGGTGGATCGCCAGCTTCTTGTCCATGTACTTGCGCAGCTCTGGGGCAGACACCATGTTTTCTGAGGCGACTGATGCTATCCGTGGCGACTGGCCGGGTGTTTTGGCTGGGCAGAAGGCTTTTCAGAGGGCAGAGAGGATGGGATTGGGGCCAGTGCACGACTCACATGTGCGGGGGCTTAACGGTAGTGTGTGGCGAATCCAAGACGCGTCTGGTAAACAACCACTCCCCACCACACAATCCAGCAACATGAGCGAGGGGCTGATGGAGCTGGGGAGACACAGAGATGCGCTCATCGCGCAGCGGCAGCAGCTGATGGCGAAGATCGCGGAGTGCCAGCGGCAGATCGAGCAGAACAGCGTTGGGGCGCCAGTGGAGGCTGAGACAGAGCGCGAAGCGCCGGTCGAGACCGCAGCAGAGGCTGGAGCGTCCCGGGATCTGGACCCACACACGATAGAGCGGTACCTGGACCACTCGCGGGTGCTCAGCCGGTATGGCACGCTGCCCTCGAACGACTGGGGCCAGCGACTGGCGCTGCTGCGCCGGTTCGGCCAGATGCAGATCCGCAACGTGGAAGAGGCGGGCGACGAGCTCAGACACGTGCAGTTTGACGTTTTGTATGCGCGGTGGTTCGAGTTCCGCGTCGAGGTGGCGTTTGCACAGGACACAGAGGAGCTGAGGCTGTTCCGCGTGGTGCGGCAGAGCACGCCGACCCCGGAGCTGGAGGACCTGATCAGCCACTGCGAGGCCAGCTTGGACGTTTCTGGGTTCCTGTTCGGGCTGGAGTCCTACCACGACAAGTGCCAGCGCCGGTTTGATGCGTGGTGTGAGCTGGCGGACAGGTATGCCGGTATGCAGATCAACGGCGGCCCGGCCCCCGAGGGCAGACCGCAGAAGTTCGTCAGCCTCAGGCACAGGACCACGATGCGCATCCAGAGCGCCAGCGGCACACACGCCGAGATCGTGTGGAGTCTGTACTTCGACGTCGAAGCAGACCCGACCAGCACGTGTCTGAGCGAGCTCGGGTGCTTCGTGACCGACGCCAGCGGCACCGTGGACCTGACACGGGTGCTGAACGACGCGGTGGTGGCCAGCGGACTACTACAAGCGGTGTCGACGGTGGTCGACAACCTTCTGTGACTAATAGCAACCGATGTAAACGCCTAAACAAATCATAAATATAAAACTGAAACCTAGTACCTGTAGCCCATCTCTATGCCCTCCACCTTGAGGCCGCACTTCTCGTAAAAGCCCACGTTGTGCTCGGAGCAGTCGAGGATGGTCTTGTAGCAGCCGTAGTCCTTGGCCACCTGCAGCAGGTAGCGGATGAGCGCGATCCCGAGCTTCTTGCCCTGCTGTGTCTCGCAGACCGAGATGTCTTCGATGTGGCCCACCTTGCCACACGCGTGGATCAGCTTCTGCTCCACGAGCAGCGTCCCGGTCGCAACAACACGCCCGGTGTGGTCGGCAATCACCATGTTGTGGTACATGTCTCTTCTGGCGTCCCAGTACGCCATCAGCTTCTCAAACTGCGTTCTGGACACGTCGCCCACCGTGGTGAGTGCGCGGAGACAGTCCAGAACGCCGTTGTCGTAGTCCGTGGCGCTGAGCGGTCTGATAGTGTAGCCTGCTGGAACAAGTGATTCAACCATGGTGTGTGTAATTGTGAGTGTGTGTGGAGAAAAAGAGACGAAAACAAAGGAAAGAAAACAGGAAAAGACGCGGTGGGCCGCCCGTTTTATAACAGAATCGAAAAAATTCTAATTTTAGGCCGCCTGACAGCGCGACTTGAGCAGCACACGACGAATTTCACCCCGCGCCGAAAGGAGGCTGGTTTTTAGGGCGGTGCGGCGCACATGCTTCTACGGTGGAGCTTAACAATGGAATGGGGGCCGTGATTATCTATGGTACATTGGGGTCCTCGGTCTTCTGGCGCTTCTCCGTGGGCTGCTCGGTCTCTGTGGCCGGGCGTTTGGCGGTGTCTGCAGGCAGGAACGTGGGTTTGGCGGGGACCGACGGGAGCGACGCAGGCACAGGCTTGCCCTTGAGCAGCTCGTTCTTCTCCTTGGTGAGGTTCTCGACCCTTCTCAGCAGCAGCTTCTCCTTCATCTCCGCGGCCTTGCGCACCTTGGCCTCGATGTCCGTCTTGAGCGCCTCCTTTTCAGACTCGAACTTGGCCAGCAGCTCCTGTTTCTCCTTGGCAAACGCCTCGCGGACAGCCGTTTCGTCGGTGCCCTTGGGGGAGCTCTCAAACTTGCCGATCTTGTCCTCGAGTGCGGCGATCTGGCCCTTGTACTTCTGCTCGAGTTCGGCCCGTGTGGTCTCGACGCGCTTCTCGGCAACCGCGTTGACCTTCTCGCCCGACAGAACACGGATCTTGCTCTTGTGCTCCTCTAGTTTGGACTCGTACTCAGCCTCCAGCTTCTTGCGGATCTCCTCAACGGCGTCGGCTGGCACCTCGGCACTCTGCATCTCCTCGACCTTCGACTTGACGAGTCTCTCAACCTCCTCGGCCTTGGCCTTCTCGAGCTCCTGCTTGATCTTCTCTATAGACTCCGCGGAAGGCGCTGGCGTTTCGGCCTGCGACTTCTCCAGCTTGGCATTGAGCTCCTGAACAGACTGTTCCAGCTGCTTGTTTTGGGCTTCGAGCTTGGCAACATCAACCTTCTCGGCAGCCTCCTTGGCAGACTTCAGCTCAGCCTCGATGCGCTCCTTGTCGGCGGTGGACTCCTTGATAGAGGCCTCGAGTTTCTCACTCTGCTCGATCAATGTCTTGATGCGGTTCTTCGACTGGTTCAACTTGTTCTGACTCTCGTTTCTCAACTTGTTGAACCTCTCTTGGAGAGCACTGTGTTCCTCCGTCTTCTTCGCAAGTGCGTCCTCGGCCTCGTTCAGCTTCTGGTGGGTGCCTGGATCGCGATCGTAAGAGTTCAAAATCTCATCGGCACGTCTCTTCCAGTGCTCCACCTGTTCTCCACGCAGTCTGATCTCCTCGTCCTTCACCTTCAGCTCGGCGGCAAGCTTGGCAGACTGCGCTTCGAGGGGCTGCAACTTCTGTGTGGCCTGCTGCAGCTGAGCTTCCAGATCTTTGATGCGCTCGGCGTGCTTTGAGGTCTCGTTTCTCAGAGTGGTGTTGCTCTCTCTGAGAATGTTCAGCTGGTACAGCTTCTCCTGGACCTCAGCCTCGTTTTTGCTGAGTTCCGAAGCCTTCGACAAAGATGCATGTGCGTTCGAAAGTTCGCTCTTGACAGTCTGCAGCTCAGCGGTGGTAATGGACAGCTTCTGGCGGAGTCTCTTCTCCTCCTCAACGGCAACGAGTAACCTCGAGTCCGAGATTTCCTTCTCACGCCTGAGGAAACTGATAACCTCTGACAAATCATCGCCAAGACCTTCCGGAGTCTCAATGGAACCGGATGAGGCAGACGCTGCCTGTAGCTGGTTCAGCAAGAGTGAGTTCTGTTCGGAAACCTCAGACACTCTAAGCGAGGCCTCTCTCAACTGATCTTCGAGTGCAGACTTCTGTGATTCCCAGCCTTGTTGCGCAACCAGAAGACTCTCCTTGGCCGATTGAGCCTCGCTCTGGTACTGGTTCAGATTGGACTTGATAGAGTTCAACTCTTCCCTCAGACTGGAATTGACACGAGACACTTCGGCGTGTTTCTGAAGTTCCTGCTCGTAGCTTTTCTGGGCATCGGATGCAATCTTAGCCTGTGCCTGCATCTCATCCTGGATAGACTGAACCTTTCTGTTGTAGTCTTCCCTGATAGCATCGGCGGTCTGAACCTTAGACTCGAGAGATGTGATCTGAATGGTGTAGTTGCCAACTTTAGACTCCAACTCAGACTGAACCTCGGCCTTCTCCTTCTTCAAAACATCAACTGCAACCTTCGACTCCTCCAGCTGACTCTGCAGTTCAGCATGCTGGGTTTCCAAGTGCTTGATCTTCTCCTCGATATCCGCCTTGTAGTTATCGAACGAGGCGGTCATCTCCGAAATGTTTTTCTCGGCGTTCTCGGCAACCTCTCTGAACTGATCACAGTCATGACGGCTGTTTTCAAGTTCATCCATCGTAGCAGACAGCTGCTCCTTCAAGCGAGCAATCTCTCCCTCTGGACTTCCATCAGCTGCTTCCACGTTCAGCAGAGTGGCAAGCTTAGTCTCAATCTCGCTATGCTGTTTGGTGAGTCTTTGAACGGTGTCTTCGAGATGCGCAACAGTTGTAGTCTTGACAGCCAACTGTTCTCTAGCCCTGCTGAGATCAACTCTGAGCAGGTCAATTCTCTCCTGGTATCCGGAGGCTTCTGACTCCTTCGAGAGCATCACGTTTCTCAAATCCTCGTTGGCTCTGTCAGATTTTTCCTTGAGTGTCTCAAGTTCCTTCTCCAGAGAAGATATGGCGAGCATAGATCTCTTCTGCGAATCACTATGACTCAGCTCCATCTCGTTTTCTCTGTGTTGCAAGTTTGTAACCACATCATTGAGCTTCCTGCGCTCTTCGATCAAGTCGCTGTTCTCCTTGTTGAGTCTATCGTTGAGAGTCTTGAGGAACTTCACTTCAGAGGAAGCATTGTTGAGCTCGGCTTCCGAACGGGAAACTTTGCTCTTGATGTCTTGCAACTCATCAGTCAACCTCTGGTTTTCCGAGTCAGAACGCTCAAGGTTTGACTGGAGTCTCTGCAACTGCTTGCTTAGCTCATCATTCGTGGACTTGGTGTATTGCAGAGTCTCCTGGACAGACTTGTGTCTCTCTTCTATGAGCTTAGAGCTAGACTCGAGGTGCGACACCTCCATGGACAGCTTGAATTTAAGGTCGGTTAGCTCGGAGTTCTTAGCAGTAAGATCACCAATGGTCTTGTTGCTCTCCTTTCTGAACTTGTCAAAATCTTCCTGGCAGCGATCGAGCTTGGCCTGAACTGATGACACTTTGTCGACAAACTGCGAGTCATCAATGGAGCGCTCGGTGACGCTGTCGTTGAAGATCAAACTCTTACGGCTGGCGGTCATAGACTTGAGCATATCGCGTTCAGACGTCACCACCTTCAGTTTTCTCTCAACCTGCTCGAGATCATCTCTCAGCGACAGAATAGCCTCCTTGGCCTGGTCGAGCGCCTGACTCTCCAGAGCCTCGGTCTTCGTTCTGTTCTCCTGTTCCTGCCTTTCGAGTTCAACAGCCAACGAGCGAGTGATTGCCAACAGCTCCTCGTTATTTTTAGCGAGTTCGACAATATCCTTGAACTTGACCAATCTCTCGCTGATGAGTCTGTCGGTGTCGGTCTCGTACAACTCTGTGTCTGTCCTGATGTGTCTAGCCATGTTGGATACGAGCTCCTGTTCCTCGGACGTCAAACGAGCAGCATTTTCGTTTCTCAGCGTCATTTGGATCAAAATCGTGGACAACTGTTCGCCCATATCGACTCTCTGCTTCTCCAATTTCACAATGGTGTCTTCCTTCTCAGCCAGCTTCTTCTTGAGCAGCTTATTCTCGGATTCCATTCCGTCCTTGTCCTGGTTCGCACTCTCGAGCAGCATACTGAGTTCGCCGAGTTCGATTTCCAGAACCTGACACCTCTCCTTTGTCGCTTCGATCACGGGAACGTTCTTGCTCAATTCTTGGACAAAGTCGTCAACCTGGTTCTGGAGCTTCTCCTTCAGCCTTCTCTCGTTGAGCAACTGTCTCTTGACGAGCTGGAAGTCAGCGAGTAGCTGCGTGAGAGAAATACCACCGAAACTCGAGTTTGACTGAGACACGAAGGACGTTCCGATTGTGGACTGGTCTTCGATACCAGACAGATCAGGGTGAGTCAAGTTCACCACTGTTTCCTGGAGCTCGTGGATCTTGGACTCAGACAGCACAAGCTTGGACTGTGCAGACTCCAGCTCGGACTTGAGAGTGGCCACATCCTTGGCTGTGGAAGATCTAGCAGTTTCCACTAGGGACTCTAGCTGCTGTATTCTCTTCTGCCTCACGTCGTTCGACGCTTTCAAGGAGGTGAGTGTTCTGTCCTTGGCAGACATCTCCTTGGCAAAGTCCTCTTCCTGAACGGCGATCTTGTCGCTAGCCTTTTTGAGCTTGTCCAGACTCTCATCGAGGTTTTTGTTTGTCTGGTTGTACTTGGCCCGCAGATGCTCGTACTTCATGTTAGCGGAGTTGAGCTCGATGGTGAGAGACTCGAGCTGAGACTGTAGTTTGGAGACCTGCGTCCTCTTATCGTCGCGGATCTGCTTGAGTTCGTCCACTTTCTTGTCCAGCTCGTCTTTGTACCACGTCAGGTTCGACTTCACCAGGTCCAGCTCCTGCTGGAAGTTGCTCTTCTCGAACTTGCTCCTGATGTTTTCGCTCGTCGCCTTTTCGTTTTCGGACTGCACTTCCATCAGAGACTTCCGCAGAGTCTTGTTGGACTCTCTCAGCTGGTCAATCTCCTGGTTGAGCGCAGTTACCTCGTTCTGCTTCTTGTTGAAGAGCTCAAACGCAGACTTCTTGTCCTCGGTGAGGGCGGCGATCTTGGAGTGGATCTCCTGCAGCTGCGTCTTGTCAGCCACACCGCTGGAGTTCTTCTCGGCCAGCTGTGCCTGGAGCTTGAGCGATTCGCCCTCCAGGGACGCCAGTTTCTGCTCCAGCTCGGCGCTGGAGCCTCTCAGGGTCCTGATCTCGGCCTTGAGGGCATCGCTCTTCTTGGCCGCCGTTCTCTTGGCCTGCTCGAGGCTCATCGACAGAACATCCTTGTCGGACTTGAGCGACTGGAACTCCCGGAACTTCGCCATCAGCTGTCTCTGTACGGCAAACGGCACCTCCTCGAGCTGCTCTCTGTCCACGCCGAAGAACGAGGACAGCGCGTTAATGTTGATCGAGGGTTCGTCTGACTGCTCACCCAGCCCGGTCTTGCTGACCGCCTCGTTCTCGTCACCCGCCACATCGCGGGCCACCTCGAACGGCGCCTTGGACAGCGAGGTGGTGCTGTTTCCGGCAATCTCCTCGTCCAAGGGCGTCTGGTGCTCGGCCGCTGGCTCGTGCTCCTCGGGCCGTGTATCCCCGTTTGCCGGCCTTTTCGTGGTGTCTCCTTCGTCCATCGTGAGTGTCGGCGGATAAGATAGGCCCCAATTCGGTTGGATCGACGGTGTTCTGCCAGAAATGCGAGTCGAAGCCGTGCTCAGCGCGGGAAACAAGGGAAAAACACAAGAGAAGTGGCTACTGCCGGGTAACCCCCGTAGGCTCGCCAGCTTACGCTCACCACCTTACAAGTGCCAGGTCTACAACGATCGTAAAGCGCACAGGATTACTTAAGGCTCTGCTTAGGCACTTGAGCCAGGAATCGCAGTTCACCACTCAAAGGCTCTTGAGCCGGGAACAGTAGTTGGTCTCCTCGCCTGAGCCAGACATCATGTCCCGGGAGATCTGCGGACACATCTCCATGATGATCTTGCGCAGCTGGTTTCGCCTGATTGGCTTTGAGAGGAAGCCAGACATACCGGCCTCCAGACATCCTTCCTCATTGGACTTGTCTGCGAACGCCGTGAGCGCCACAATGGGCCCGTCGTACTTCAGCTCCTGTCTGATGAGCTTGGTGGCGAGCAGACCGTCGATGTTGGGCATCTGCACATCCATGAAGATGAGATCGAACTGGTCTCCCTCGGAAATGACGCTCTTCAGGGTCTCTATCGCCTCACTCCCGTCGCAGGCAAGCGTGATGTCGGTGAAGCCCTCGAGGTTCAGCATACGCTTGATCACCTCCTGGTTTACCATGTTGTCCTCGGCAACCAGGATACGGAGCCCGTTGGAGTTCTCCCGTTCCTTGACGTTGGACGAATGGTCCGAGTGCGCGGTGCCTGTGGAAGCACGTGCAATCAGCTGTGGCTTGGACAACAGCGTGGTGGGCACCTGTGCGTCTTCCTTGCCTGGGATTGGCACCGACAACTGCAGAACATTGCGCTGTTCGAAGCTGCCCTTGCGCTTGACCTCGTTGGAGGATCCCTCTTCGCTGGACCGTCCCTCCACTATGTGTATATCCTCATCACCGGGTTCTCTTATCGTGACGCGCTTAGTATTGGTCTTCACAGCACGCTCCGGGTTGAACTGGTCGTTGCAGAACTCATCCTCGTCCTCCTTGGCCACGATAATCTCACCGGTTTGCGGCAGTGGAATTCTGAAGGTGAAGGTGGATCCAAATCCAACCTTACTCTGCAACGTAAGCGTACCGTGCATCATCTTGGCGAGTTGTCTGCAGATAGACAGTCCCAGACCGGTTCCTCCGTAGGAACGCGACAGCGTCTGGTCACCCTGGACAAACGCCTCAAACACCTTTTCTTGGAGCGCCTCGTTGATACCGGTACCTGTGTCGGTAACGGTGATCTCGATGACCCACTTCCTCTGCAGTTTAAAGGCCTTGGAGCGAATGGATCTTATGCCCAGCAGGTCATCGTCCTCGTCAGTCTCGTCCATGACAGAGAATCTCTCGTCAGTCTCGTCCGTTGTGTTGTCGGTATCTTGTTTCTCACTGATGTCAGATTCATCGGTAGACGACTGAACACACGACGCAGACTTATCACTGACAACTTTTTCGTAAACAGAAGGCGACAGCGTGTGCAGAGTCTCAGTCTCTTCCAAAGGCGGCAGACTGTCAATTGATCCACGCTTGCTCTCATCGCTCTTCTCCGGTTTGGTGGACTCGCCGCTGTCGGTGTCAAACACGTTGCGGTGGTCGGCTTCAGACTCGATTGTCTTGGGAGTCTCAACCTTCTCGTTCTCAGAGATCATCATGAGCTTTGGCTGCTTGACAAACACACGCTCGTAGTCACACCGTTTCGAGCGTTCTTCGTCGTACTCTCCCAGAACCTTGATCGTCACCGTGACTCTTCCCTCTTCTGGGGTGAACTTCAGAGAGTTGCTGACAAGGTTCATAACAACCTGGATGATTCTGTTGGAGTCTCCAAACAGGACCATCTTGCGCAGCAGGTTGGGCTTCATGGTGAGTGTAAGAATGACCCGCTGGTCTTTGGCGGTTTTGCCGAAGATCGACTGCACCTGTGACACAACCTCGATCATCTGGAAGTTCCTGTTCTCAAGCTTAGACTTGTCCAGCTGGTTCTTTGAGAAAGTCAGCAGCTGCGTCAAGATGTGTAACAACAACTCTCCGCTTCTGAAGATCAGCTCCAGCGATTCCTTCACTTTGCTGACACTCGTTTCGGTCATGGCTATGGCGGTCATACCCAGAATACCGTTGAGCGGGGTTCTCAGCTCGTGCGATATGTTCGCGATGAACACGGTCTTGGCCTCGTTGGCGGCCTCGGCCTGCATCTTTGCAGATTCGGCCTGGATCTTGGCCACTTCGAGCTCCTTGGTACGTTCCCTGACTCTCTCCTCCAGGTGGGAGTACTGTCTGTCCAGCTCTTCGGTCATAACGTTGAACGCGTCGGTCAGTTCGGACAACTCGTCAACGATGAACCTGTCTCCCTTCGGCACCACGATTGGCGTATTGAAGTGGTGTGGGTAAGAGGGCGAGCTGTTCTGGGGGAAACTGGTGTCGGAGCTTGGTGTAAGCATACCAGAGACGTTGGAGTACCGGCTCGTGGCGCTGTTGTTTCTATACCTTTCAAACCCGGGAGACTCAACCTCTCCCTTCTCGTTTGGTCTGTAGTAGTGGTTTTCGCTGTTTGGCGACAGCAGGTCCGGACTGTTGCTCTTCTTCTTCTTGTTCTTCTTCAGTCCACGCCCCTGGGTGATGGCCTCCGTTGCCTTTTGCAGCCGGATGATGGGGCGCACCCCAAAGTGCGCTAGCGGTAGCGTGACAAGACACATGAACACGGCTATTCCGATGACGGTACCCGCAATGATCTTGATCAGTTTGTGCACGGGCTGCAAGAACTCGCTGCGGCCCTGTTCCACGATGGCGCCCCACGTATCGAACATGAGGTCTATCTGGCTGAAACCAACCGCCACGTGCTTCCCGAACGGATTGATGGTCTTTTCCACGTGTCCGATCTCCTTGTCGTCCAAATACATCATCGAGGCTGGCTTGTAGGACTTGATCGGGTGCGTCACGAGAGTCATGTCTGGGTCGGACCGCCTCGGCGAGAACACGTACTGAAACCCGGTGACCGTGGCGTTTGTCCCGTTCGAGAGCTTGAGCGGTTTGATCGTTGTCACCTGCGCATCGTCCAGCGCGGTGGTATCGTTAGTCACGCTCTCGAAGCTGTCGACGTTCATGATCATCGAGAGATAGCCACTCAGGTCCGGCACCGAGATGAGCACGGACTGGTTGGAGAAGATGGGCAGCGACAGCGACAGCAGGTACGAGGTGCCATTTCGCAAGGGGCCCTGGATGTAGCCACCGTCAGATATGATGTTCTCGGGAAACGGCTCGTCGGCCCTGAACGGCGAGAGCTCCTCTGCTATGCTCTCGTTAATGGACAACGCGTTGTTTGTGGCGTTTCCGACAACGTTCAGGTTGAGGTCGTACAGCCCGCCAGACACAAACGTGTCACTGGAGTCCAGGAACTGCTGGATGGTGTTCATGGCGTCCGACAGCACCGAGGACGAGGTGTTTCCCACCTTGTGGTTGAGCAGCGCGGTCTGCAGGGTCTCTCGGGTCGAGAGGTAGTACGCCTGGTAGTACAGGTAGTAGAAACTCTGCTCCATCTGCGACGCCTTCAGCTGCGCGATGATCTGCAGTCTTTCTATCCGCGTGTTCGTGAAGTTCGACGTGAAGTAGACGCCTGTGATCACCGCCAGGATCACCAGCGACGTGAGCGCCACCACACACACCAGCGTTATCAGCTGCGTTCGTATGCTGACCCTCAGCCGGTGCAGTCTCATTGTGGCGTGGGTATCAAGTTGTTTCTGGGGAAAGCCTTCCGGTTGGCCTGTCAGCGACTGCTATGGATATATCCGACGGGGATGAAGGGCCGTAAGAGGGTAAATCCAGAGCTGTGTGTCGTTTTTCTCCTTAAAGCAGTCCGTTGGGTCGCGCACGTCCTGGGTTTTATATAAATAGAAACCGTTGAAACGTCGAAGCTTTATCGTTGGAGCTCTATCGTTGCGCGGTTATGCCTGCTGAACGGATACGGTCATGCAGCGGGGACCATGCAGCGTGGACCATGCAGCGTAGTCCAACAGCGTAGCCCATACCGCCCTTGGCCGGCTCAGGGTTACCAGGTTGACGCACGTGATTACGTCATACCCAGATAAAGATCTGCCTTAGTAAGAATAGCGTGTATATAGAGAGTAATCAACCGAACAACCAAAGAATATAGAAAAATAGCAACCCCTTCCGATAACAACAAAACCAAAGAATTAGAAAAATGAGCAGCGGGTTTAGTCCAAGATGTAGAGGTTCAGAGACTGCGTCAGCTGGAGAATGTGGGAAATGGCAATCTTTGTCCTGCTGACAAAGTACAGCGTCGAGCCAATGAGCAGGTTTCTGAGCCTGTCCCAGTAGGACAGCGCCATGCGCTCGTCCATAGCGGGCGGCGCCACAGACTTGGCGGGCGCGGCGGTGAGCTCTCTCCAGAGCCACACGCACGTCAGACTGACGCAGCCGACGGTGGCTCCTATCAGCAGCTTTATCTTTAGCTGACGGAGGTCGTCCGGTTTGGCCGGGTCCTTGGAGGGCTCTCTGTTGCGCCTGACGCTCTTGCGCAGCGACTCGCACTGCTGCTCCAGAACGAGCGAGTTGAGCTGGTCCAGCGACATGCCGTTCTTCTCGATCGAGTACTTGGACACCAGGGTGAGCGTCGAGTTGAAGGTGCGGTAGTCGAGGTTGGACAGGAAGTTGATCAGCCCAAAGAGGTCCTGGTCGATGGACTTGAGCACGATGGGATCGCACACCACGGAGCTGGTGAAGAAGGAGCGCGACGACACCTCCTCGAACTCCTCGGACTCGCGTGTCTCCTCCAGCACTATGGGGATGCACGGTTTGTCCATCAGCCTGGGAAGCACGTAGTTCTCGGTGTCGACCACCAACAGCACCAGATGCGGGTCCTTGTTGGTGAACTCGCAGTTGCTCAGAAACTTCTTCTTGTAGAAATTGAGCCTTCTGATCAGCAAGTCGGAGTGGTTGCCCAGTACCTGGACCCTCACCACGTTCCCAGACTCGCTCATCGACACACGCGGCATGATGAAGCTGGGCGCAGACTCCTTGGCTGTGGATGCTGTATCGTCCACGGCTTCGCCCTCCTCAAAGTCGAACGCCACGGCCTCGTCGTCGTCGTCGCTGGACAGCACCGAGTTTGGGGTAATTGTCGTTCCCGGAGGGTGTCCAACAGACTGCCACGACGAGAACTCGTTGGGCGCCTGCGACATCTCCAGGTCCGGGTTCTGCAGAGCCTGGATGACAGAGTTGTGTGGAGAAAGCAGGGAGTTACGCTGCATTGAGACACGTCAGAGGGGAGATATGGAGGGAGATAGAACGGGTGGAACGAGATGGGCTGTGGGGCTGAATCGATCACACCAAAAACAGATTCCTAACACGCTGTTGCTGCAGATGCTCAGAAACGGTACGACGCGTTGTTTGGGACGGGAGAAGAGGAGAAGCGAGAGATAAAAAGGGTGCCAGGGAAAGCCCCTCATATCGGCCTAGAGTTGAGGCTCGCACACTCCCTGGAAGAGGGGTAAAGCGGTGACAGGTGAAAGGGCGAAACACAACGGTTCCAGGCCGTTGTGGTTTGTTGTTCTCTGCCTTGTTGGCTTGTTGGCTTGTTTGCCTTGCTGTACTTAGTCCACTTGCAATGTTTCTGTGGATTTGGACTTGGTAGACGCGGTGGACGTGGTGGTCGGCTGGCTGATGGATCCCTTATCTCCGTGTGCGGCTGTTATCGCGGGTGCTGCTTCAACAGCACTTCTGGTACCGTCAGACGCCTGGTGAGTACAAAGCGGAGCGGGCTGGCTGTCCGGTCCATGTGGGCCACGCGTTGCTCGTGATTGGCCGCTTCGCAACGCGTTTCGCAACGCGTTTCGGTGTGCCTCAGGCCGGTCACGCCACTTTGTTCGTCTCCGCCTATTTGCCGACAAGACCGCCTTTGGCCTGGCCTCTCCCTGACCTGGTCTTCTTCCCCATGATTGGGAAGCTCTTACTGCTACTCATCACCGTGGTCTACATGCTCAACACAGCACCAAGAACGTTCATCGTCGTGGGCTCGGGACTCGCGGGGCTGTCGGCCTCCGCTGCCATCCTGCAGTCTGCGCCATCCGCAACGGTCTACATCCTCGAGCGGGCCGCGCGACCCGGCGGGAACTCCATCAAAGCGTCTTCTGGAATCAACGGGGCCGGCACGCGGTTCCAGAGCTGGCCAGACACCGAGTTCGTGGACGATACGGTCCGGTCCGCAGGCGAGAGCTACAAGAACCGCCCGCAGCGAAGACTCCAGCTCATCCAGACGATGTGCAACCGCTCAGCCGACGCCGTGGAGTGGCTCACATCCTTTGGAATAGATTTGTCGAAGGTCACAAGGCTCGGTGGACACTCCGTGGCGCGAACGCACCGGGGCAAGGGCCCGACTCCGCCCGGTGCTGCGGTCGTCTCCATGCTGCTGAAGTACGTGTCGGACAAAGCCAGCCTGAAAGTCGGGTACGAGGTGACCAAGCTGCTGACTGACAAGGGCCGCGTTGTCGGCGTGGAGTGCAGCAACGCGCAGCGACTGTACGGGTCGGTCATATTCACCACCGGTGGCTTTGCCGGGTCTCCAGACTACCTTGCTCGGTACGCTCCGCAGTTGGTGAACCTGCCGTCGACGAACGACCCGAGACCTGGAACCCAGCACCTGCTCACAGAAGTGGGTGCGTCGCTCGTGGACATGGCAAACGTGCAGATCCACCCTACCGGGTTCGTCGACCCCAACGACCCCGAGGCGAAGGTCAAGTTCTTGGCCGCAGAGGCGCTACGCGGAGAGGGCGGCATCCTGGTGGATGAGGACGGTGACAGGTTTGTGGACGAACTGGCGACAAGGCTGGAGGTCACTGAAACAGTCATGCGTGTTGCTAAGAGGGACTCGACGCACATAGAGCAGTACAAGGTGTATCTCGTCCTGAACGAGAAAGCGTACTCTGCGATCAAACCCAGTGTCGACTTCTACATGTACAAGGGGCTAATGTGCAAGACAACCGTGCTGGAGTCTGGATTGCCGAATCTTTCCACCGCGTTGGAGTCCACAAACCCTGATCAGGTGGTGTACATTGGACAGGTTACGCCAGTGGTGCACTTCACGATGGGCGGTGTCCGGTTCAACGCCAACGCGCAGCCGCTCGATGCCGAAGGCAACCCCATTGGCGGAGTCTGGGTGGCCGGCGAAGTAACCGGTGGAATCCACGGCGACAACCGGCTCGGCGGATCGTCGCTACTGGAGTGCTGCGTATATGGAAGAATCGCAGGCCTACAAGCACTGAGCCCAGAATGAATATGTTGATAATATAGAATGTTATAGTTGAGGACCGGCCGAGATCACCTCTGGGGTCACCTCGCTCGAGTACTTTTCAAAGTTCTCCAAGAACAGCTGCGCCAGATTCCTCACGTCAACGTTGAAACCCTCAGCGCCCTCAGCCCAGTTCTTTGAAGGGTTCAAGATTTCAGCAGGAACACCCGGAACAGACTTGGGAATCTGGAGACCGAACGTGGGGTATGTCTCATACTCGGCATCGTTGAGCTCACCCGAGTGGATGGCATCGAGGATGCGTCTGGTGTACTTGAGTGGACATCTCTTACCGCCCTTTGCGGCAGAGGAACCGGTCCATCCCGTGTTCAGCAACCAGGCGTTCGAATGATGCTCGGACATCTTGTCAGACAGCTGCTGGGCGTACTTCATAGGGTGCAACACGAGGAATGGTTGTCCGAAACACGCCGAGAAGGTCGCCTCTGGCTCGGTGACACCATCCTCGGTTCCGGCCATCTTGGAGGTGTATCCAGAGATGAAGTGGTACATCACCTGCTCGTTGGTGAGCTTGCTGATTGGGGGCAGGACTCCGCGCGCATCGCATGTGAGGAGCACAATGTTGGAGGGGTGCCTGTCTGCGAGACACGGGATCTTGGCCGAAGGGATGTAGTCGATCGGGTAGGCGCATCTCGTGTTCTCGGTGATCTCCTTGCTCTCGTAGTCTACCACCTTCGTGAGCGGGTCGTAGACGATGTTCTCGAGCACAGAACCAAACTTGATGGCGTTGAAGATCTCGGGCTCCTTCTCGGCAGAAAGGTCCAGACACTTGGCATAGCAGCCACCCTCGATGTTGAAGACACCGTGGTCCGACCAGCAGTGTTCGTCGTCGCCAATGAGCTTTCTGTTGGGGTCAGCAGACAGGGTTGTCTTGCCCGTTCCGGAGAGACCAAAGAACAGCGTCACATCGCCGTTCTGCGTACCCTGGTTGGCAGAAGAGTGCAGCGTCAACACCTTGTGGCGAATGGGCATGAGGTAGAACATCACGGTGAAGATCCCCTTCTTCATCTCGCCCGCGTACTCGGTACCGAGGATCACCATCTCCATGTCCTTGAAATTTATCTCGACAGACGTCGACGAGGTCATTCCCTTGGTGAACACGTTTGCTGGAAACTGGCCGGCGTTCCAGATGGTGAAATCCGGCTCGCCAAAGTTCTTGAGCTCCTCCTCGGTTGGCTGGATGAGCATGTTCTTCATGAAGAGTGCGTGGTACGCTCTGGCACACACAACACGCACCTTGATGCGGTAGCGTGGGTCCCACCCGGCGTATGCGTCGATGATGAAGATCTTCTCTCTGGTGCGGAGGTAGTCGATTGCGCGAGACTTGGAGATCTTCCACGTTGTCTCGTCAACCTTCTTGTTAACTGGTCCCCACCAGATGTCCTCGCTCGAAGAAGGCTCGTCCACAATGCGCTTGTCCTTTGGAGAGCGACCGGTCTTGGATCCAGAGTATGCGATGAGCGCACCAGTGGAAGATATGCTGGTGCCCTTCTCCTTGAGTGCATCCTCGTACAGGATGGGCACTGCAGAGTTGTAGTGGATGACCGCCTCCGGGTTCAGCCCCAGGTTAGCAACAACAGAGTCCTTGCGAGAGCCAGGCTTGGGAATGCTGGGGATCGACTCTGAGTAGGTGTGGTGCAGATCAATAGCTGTTGGTGCCATGTTTCTGTGTTTTCGGTTGAAACTCGATTCAGAATACACAGAACATGGATTAAGGCTGGGAATCAGCCACGTATTTATATTCGTTAGCTCATTATGAATAGGAACATGATTTTTTGACATTATGTGGGGAAGCGCTGCCCGGGTTTCTCCTTCTCCGGGGTTCCCTCTCCCCGGCCCCCGGCCCCCGGGCGCCGGGGCAAAGGAAAGCCGTTTTTTTTTGGTTCCAGCCGCCCGCCCGCAATCAGCAAGGGAGAAATGGTAATACTAGCAACTTCCCTATGGAGAATCCGTTAGGTCGATAACTTCCCGGGTCCGATTGGCGTCGAGTGGCGTGCTCAAATCGATAACGTCTCGGATGCGGTCTTTCTTAGTTGGCGTGTTGGGATCCGGTTGGTGGAACACCTCCAGCCTCTCGCTGTCGGGTATGGACGATCTTCTGTAGTGGATTGGAGAAGACGACGGGGACCGTCTCTTGGGAGGGGGCGAATCATATAGCTCAAATACCTCGGATCTGCGTTTGGGCGAGTTGGGGGGACTCTGTAGAGGAGGGCTCATCCGGGGAAAAGAGAACATCGTAAAGTCAGTGAGGATCTTCTGCGACTTGTCGAAACCTTTCCCTCTCTTCTTGAAACTCTTCTGGGGGCTCGCTCCGTTCGACTTCTTCTCCCTGTAGTCGTCAAGCAGCGTACCGGCTCCCGACATGGTGAGCCTGTCATTGCTGATCCAGCACGAAGTAAAACTGCCCTCGTCCACGCCAAACACCCCGGAAGGCTGGTATTTCACCCTAACCCGTCCTTCCCGCTCGTTGTCCACATACATCCCACCACGCCCCAAAATCAGCGCGCGGGTCACGTAGTGCTTTGCGTCCTTCACCGTATTCTCCAACTTGTCGAAGTCGCCAAACCAATTTCGGGTATCGGCTCCATCTATGGTGTCGGTGCTCACAAAACATCCGTCTTCTCTGTAAAACAGGGTGCGTTCACCTGTGCTCCGCTTAACAGTTATCCCCTTCTCTGTCACCCCTGCTATGCAAGAGCCCTGAGGTATGTCTGCCATCTTCAGCTTCAGTTCCACGGGCTCGTGTGATGCGTAGTTCAGCTTGTGTGGATCCCACTTGAATAGCGTGTTTGCCAGCGGTGGGAGAAATGCCATGCTGATGCTGTGCTCGTTTGCGTCAAAATTGTAGTCATCATCCTTCGTGTAGTTTCGCCCAAAGTAGTACTTCGAGTCTCTTCTCACGGTTTCTCTGAAGAGGTTCTGGAACTCGTATAGGCCCTCTTTCCGCTCCTCGAGCGACGGAAACTTGCAACACCGGAGCATGTCCTCGGTGGACAGCCCCTTTGGTATGTATATGGACGTGATCATGCTTGAAAAGTCAACAGCCTTGCTGCGATCCTGCGTCTCATCCTTGGGCTCAAAGTGTGGGGTGCCGGAGAGCACGAGCTGGAGGGACTTTGTGGCGCCGATCCTCTTGATTCCAGCAGAATAGTCATCTCCAGCAAGGATCATGAATGCACGCAGTCTGTCTCTGCTCAAACCCTTCTCCTCGAGAGCCGCGGCCTCCACCACGGTGACGAAGTAGTTCTTCTCCTCCTTTGCGGCAAAGAGTGCGTCGTTCTGATTCTTGGAGAAGTTGCGCAACAGCACCCGAGCTCCGTGGACGAGTGCGTCACCGTCGTTGATGATGATCGCGTCCACCAAACCACAGGCGTTGAGCCTCGCCAGCTCGATCTCGGCGTCTGCGGGAGCCTGCACGTAGGATATGTTGAGATCGTCCAGCAATCTCTTCACGTTACTAACGATAACGCGGAACTCCTGGTCGAGACCATACACCTGCCCGGAGTACTCGGCACAGATGTCTGTGTACCTCTGGAAATAGTCGCCCGTGTTGAGCTCGCAGTGGCGTTCGTCGCGTTCGCCGTCGCGTTCGCCCCACCGCCTCTTGAACTCCTTGGCGGGCCCATCGAACACAAACACAAACGAAACGTGCGCGGATATGAGGAACTTGATCCGGGCGGTGATGTGATCCACCGTGCTCTCTCCCTTGTTGAAGCTCCTCTTCTCCGCCACGCTCACCATGGACATGATCCACTGGTAGATGTCAACTCCCACCTTCAGCGGCTGCCCCGAGGCCCTCCAGTGCGAATCCGCATAGTCGGTGAACCGCACGCGACTGGGGTTCGCAGTATCCAGTACCACGTCCCACAGTCCGCTGACACCCATCCTTGTTGCTCTCTGTTGGATCACCTTGGGGGAACACAGAGAGAGCTAAGGTTTGCCCGTTTGGGTTAGATTGGGTCGTGTGGCGATCCAGTGCTTATATAATCGCGGGGAAATATCACATTAATTTACAGTTGTATTAAAGCGGTGTCGTCAGTCGTGTCGTAGTCCTCGTCGCCGGCGGGCCGTTCAAAGTTAAGGGGGGACGTCCCTAGCTCGGAGTGCATCGATGGGGCGCTCCTGGTGGACGTGGCATCGAAGCTTGCAGACAAAAGGCTGCCCACGTCGAGAATGTCGTGCTTCTCCGGCACCTCTATCAGCTCGGTGTTTTCCACGTTCTCCATGTTCAGCTCGCTGAGCATTCTCCTGGCCTGTTCGGTGACCGAGTCATCGTCCGTGACCGGGGATTTGGCGTCACCCCTGGACTTTTTGGGCCTTCCTGAGGTCTTGAGTCTCTCGAGAAGAACGTTGATCACCTCGGTCTGTGAGCTCGCATCGTCATCGTCATCATCGCCGTCCTTCTTGGGACCGAAACTCTCAACCATCTTCTTCCTTATCTCGTAGGCCCTCTCCTCTTCCTCCTTCTGTACGTTCTCGATGTGTACTTTCTTGAACTCGTCCGTGAACACGGTAAACTTGCCAAAGAACCCGTTGCGCGCACTGGAGTCCTGTGGATCTTCTCCAAAGTACACCATCAGCTTCTCGTAGCTCTTCATGGTGCGAGTCAGGTGGGATTTCAGATACTCGATCTTGGTCTTCGCCTTCTGCAGTGGACCCTCAATCACCTCGATGATGCGGTCCTCAGGGTGGAACTTGGATTTGTCCTTGAGGTTACCACGCTCAAGAGAGGACAAGCTGTTCTCGATCTGCTTCACAAAGTCCAAGCACTCAATCTCTAGTTGTTCAATAGACATGTTGGACACGCTGTTGAGTTCTCTCAGATCATCCACAAACTCCCCTAGATCGGGGAAATGTACACGGATGAGCTTCTCGATGTAATGGAGGAACGTCATGGTGTTCTTTGAGTCCTTCATGAACTTCAGTCTCTGTAGTGTGTTCAATCTGAATCCCTGAGCACGTTTGCTATCGTCGTTCATGAAGTTACCCACCATCTTGATCACGTTGAACACCTCGATCAGTGCGCTGGAGTGCTTGATGCTGTCACATGCGTTGTCTATTGTGGATAGCTTCTTCATGAGATCGTGGTAGTCTCTCTCAAAAGTGTTCACGATCAGCAACACACGAGATCTAGATTTCCAGTAGCTGTTCAGGTTGAAGCAGAGCGCAAGGAAAAGCTGATCTGCACGTTCCAGGTCCTTTGGGTCTTTCGTGGGCTTCGAGTCTGGCTTACTGAAGTCTGTGGAGTACGGCTGGAAGTTGCGTCTCAGTGTAGGTGGTATATCCGACAGCTCGTCCTTTGCGAAAAACTCAAGTATGTTTGAGCTCTCCATGATCCGAGGGTCGCAATGCAACACGGCCAAAGTCAGATCTGCCTCGCTCATATTCGAGAACGAATGCAGGTTGATTCCAAACTGCTGCGCTATGTCTCTCGAGAGGAACGATATCTTGGAAGGTTTCACCTCGGTCTTAGCTCTCGCTATCTGCTTGATCTCACGTACTGGGAAGTGGTCCTCAACATCTTCTAGAATGCCTCTTTCTGCAAGTTTGGTGTTGACTTCGTCATCCCTGAAGTTCTTCCAGAAAGTCTGGTCGATGTCCTCCAGTTTGTCCCAGTGTATCTGCTTCAACTTTTGGCGAGGTCTAGGGTAGACAAACACAGGTTCTGGGGTGACCTCTTCCTCTTCCTCAATAGGCTCGTCTTCCCTCTTCTCTAAGAACCCAGGTACGGGTGGTGGAGGTGGAGGTCCAGAGTCGTTCTTCTCCAAAAACTGGGGCACTGGAGGAGGAGGTGGTGGCGGACCGGCATCCTTTTTCTCCAGGAAACCAGGAATTGGTGGGGGAGGCGGTGGTGGACCTTTTTTGTCCAAAAAGCCAGGAATAGGAGGGGGTGGAGGTACCTTCTTGGCGCTGTCCAAGAACCCAGGGACTGGTGGAGGTGGTGGTGGTACGGAACCCTTGTTGAGGAAATCTGGAAGTTTGGGAGGTGGAGGAGGAGGAACAGAGCCTGTGCCAAATCCGTTGCCTGAGCCAGTGCCTGAACCATTGCCCGTGCCAGTGCCAGTACCAGTACCAGTACCAGTACCAGTACCATTTCCAAATCCAGTACCAGTACCAGTGCCACTGCCGTAACCACTGCCTGACCCACTTCCCTTCGTCGATCCAGTCGACGCGAATCCGTAGTCCACTCCTGACCCCGTGCTTGCACCAGATGCAACCCTGTCCGTGGTCGCAAGAAGATCCATTGGACCAATCTCGTAGTGCTCATAGGGCTCAAAGTACGTCGATGTAGCCTTATGAGCAGAGGTACTAGGTATATCGGAGTACATCCCGGAACTTTTGCCCGTGAGACCCTTGCCCATGGACTCCCACCATGCCTCGATCTCTCCGGCCATTCCCCCTCCGTGGTGCTTCTTTTTGACGGATGAGCTTTTCTTCAGCGGACTCGAAACCTTCTTTGTCTCCCTTCTGACAAGTCCTGTGCTTGCATCCTTCTTGGTAGGCTTTGCGGTGAAAGCCGTTGTCTGTGAGAAATCAAGCTGCTCAAGAGGCTCTGGTATGACTTCGGCAGCCTGGCTGAGCACGGGTGTCCTCCTCGAAACGGTTCTGCGTAGCATGTCATTCTCATCTTGAAGAGCCTTCAGCTTCGCAGACATCTCCTTGGACTCCAGTATGGCCCTTCTCGCTAGATCGTCTGAACTGAGTCTGTCAATCAGTCTGTGGAGAGCCACGTTCAAGAACGAATCACTTCCCCCGTTCTGGAATGTAGATTGCGAAGCAACATACTGGACAAGGGTATCTATGGCCTTGTAGTACTTCACGATCTCATCCTCCGACTTGACGGTCCTGAGGAAAAGGAGGTTCCGCAGAATTCGCACGATATAGTTCTTCTCTTCGCTGTCACTCATACCATCCACCTCCCCCATCACAGCGTCATAGTCAACCTCGGACTCGAAATCGTACTCGTCTTCCTCGAGGGCACTGCGCAAGTCGTCTGCCGCTGCTGTGTTGTACCTCTCGATCTCGTCCGTGAGAACGTCGTAGTTGATGGCCAGCATCCTTCTGAAAGTCAACAGCAACCCGGCATCTTCAAACTCGTGTCTCAAACTGATTCGCTCCGGTAGATCTCTGTTCATGAGGAGAGACACAAAGATGAAGACGGTCATTAAACAGAAGTTTCTGATCTCCTCTTGTGGGTGTGTCAGCTTGGACCCCCAGCTGTTTTTGGGAGCAGAGTCCAGAATCTCGTCAACGGCGTCGATCCACGTCTTGAACCTGTATGTGGTGCCGTACTTGGTCTGCAGCATGTCCATACCGCTCAGAATCGAGTCGCTCCCACTGGGCCTGACCTGGATGCTTATGAGAACAATGACCTTCGTGGCCAGATTGCGTGTAGCGATTCTCGAGGACAGCAGACTCGTCAGCAGGGAATACACGATCTTCGGTTTGCCAATCACATAGGTCATCCCGTCCTCGTAGTTGAGCACGTTTTTGAAGCAGCTCAGAATGATAACCTCTTGGTCGAGCTGGAGATTTGACTTGATCGTTCTCCTGTTGATCTTAACCAGCAAATTCGAGAGGAGATCCAGGCCTTGGAGGCCAATGAACTGAGAGGTCCAGCCTGGAAACTGGCTGGCAAGTTGCCTCTCCAGCTTCTGGAGGTATTTCGTAGATACTTTCTCCGTGAGCAGGTGCTTGAGGAACCACTCCGGAGAGTCGCGAACCAGCTTGTCTTGGCTGTTGGCCTTTTTTTTCACTGCGGGCGGTGCAGACTGCGGCTCTTTAACCAGACTCTTTCTGTTCTCGCCTTTGATGTACTTCCACTTGAGGTCAGTGGTGAAGGACTCGAGCGTCTTTCTCTCGGCCACGGTGAAGTTGCCCTCCTCCAGCATCGCGTTGAACTTCTGGTTGATCTGATCCTCGCTGGGTATCGTAGGAGACGCAGGCCCCTCGATCACGTCCGAGTACGACCGCACGGGACTCTGGGTGGCCGCTGAGTCCGGCTCTATGTGGCTAAACTGAGATGAGCGCCTCTTGATGGCCTGCAGAGAGTCAACTGCCGTTGCATTGGAGTTTTTGCGGCTGTGGGAGCCCTCGAAGCTCCTGTCCTCTGGGTTGAGCCCCTTGCCCGCAAGTCCCAGGCCCAGTACCACCACGTTCTTCTGCGACACAGTGACGTGCGAGTTGGAGGCATTTGTTGAGTCCACTGGCGATATGTTAGCGCTTGAGCTGTAGTACGATTCCGGTGGGTCTGCGTTCTTCAGCTGCGACAGCTTCTCGATCTCGATGGGCGTCTTCCCCGCCTGTGCCTCGTCGTACCGCAGCGCGGTGAAGCCACTGGAGGCCTCGCTTGAGCCGGCAACCGAGGGTCTCTTCATGGTGGCCACCCTGCCCAGCTTCTTGAGCCCGAGCGAGAACTTGCCCGTTTCCTTGTGATCTGCCTGAGACGGCCTTCGTGTCAGCGTCGACGGTGAGGCGGAAGCACTCGCGGATTTCATGCTGGAGCTGCTCTTCTCGCTGAGGTGTCGCCTCAGTTCTGTGTTTGAGGCCTCTGGTGTGCCAATAAACCGGTCCAGGTTGACCATCCTGGTCTTCTTCGGGTCAGAGATCGGGCTGGAGGCGTCGAGGGGATTCATCTGGGCGCGAATTGTCCACACGAAGAATGCGTCCCGGATAAACACGTTTCTGAACTCTATACAGCCGCCCGGAGATGCGATCTGGTTCAAACCCGTTAAATCTTACACGTATCACCAGGTCCAAAGAGGCTTCTAAAAGGAGTAAAAAAGAGTAAGAAAAATTGGCTAAGTTGAGCCTCATTGGTCTCGGAGCCCGTGCCGGAATTGGCAGCTCTCCGGAATGGCTGCGGTTTCCAGCCCGTCGGCGTCATTGGCCCGGAGTATTCCAGCTGGTGGATAGTCAGGTTTGTGTATAATTGACAAAAAATAACAGCAAAATGCTTTGGAGTGAATGCAAAAAAAAAAAAACCTGCCCCCTGCCGGAATTGAACCGGCGATCCCCGCATTACGAGTGCGATGCCTTACCACTTGGCCAAAAGGGCAAATTTTACGATTGTGGAGATTTCGTTGTTTGTAAGCGCATCAGACGGTTGGAGCACGACTATCCATTTTTTGACACTTAGTGGCGGCTTCCAACACACTCAAGATGAATTGCGCAGGCTTGAGACAATTTAATGCTTGATTTACTACAGGCGGAACATAGTACAACATTTTAGACATCATTGAACGCTTTTTTAGGCTGGAATACGCCATGGTATCGTGACTCACTTACTCCACCGCCCTGCCTTGCAGTAACAGCGATCAAGCTAGTCAGTGCCACCAATGGGCTTGCTACATACCCAACCATTGACAGAAGCGGCATTGACCGAATCCACTGAGTATAAGGTGAAAACTTTGCATGTTTCGAGGGAACCAACGCAACAAGCGAATGTGGTTGTGTTTTTACTGGTTGAAGCACTACTGTATACGATTTTTTTGTTTTGTTTTCTGATTTAGTTGGCCACCTGGCGCTACGTCAAGGTGTGCAGTTCTCTTCAGACCGACTTTGTTAGAAGCAATGGGCTCCAAAGATGAAGACGTCCTCTCCGTGTCGATGTCTTCCATGAAGATAGACAGGGGCAAACACAGCACCTCAGAGAAGCCTGCGCTGGGATCCAAGTCGTACTCTTCACTGGGCCCTCCCCGTGGTGGTTCGGGTAAGAAGTACGGTTCTCTTGCTCCGCCCAGAGCCTCGACCACTCAGGACGACTTTCTCAAGCCCGTGGCAGTCTCCAGCAAGAGCTGGGGCAAGAGGGTTGACGTGAACAAGCTCTCCAACACATCTGCAACCAGTCTGGCGCCTCCTGATGCGTACGGGCCTGGAATGCAGAAGAGATCCGAGATGGCAAGACACGATAGGTGGGATAAGTTCGCGTCTGTTGAATCTCCGTTCAAAGACAAGGAGGCTCTCAAAAACCACACTGGTGCCGGTTTCCTGACATCTCCATCAAAGTTCACCGCTGAAGACTCCAGCACGCTCGAGCTCCTCTCTGTGGGTAAAGGTACCGACATAATAGGTGACGAGCCAATCAAGCCAGAGGACACAGTCGTGAAGGGTCTGAAGGTGACGCTTCTTCCTCACCAGGTACACGGGTTGCGTTTCTTGAGAGCAAGGGAAGGCGAAGAGTTTGCACACAAAGGTGGTCTTTTGTGTGATGATATGGGTCTCGGTAAAACCGTGCAGTCGATGGCTCTGATGCTGGCGAACAAGCCTAAGGGCACAGAGTTTGAGAACTCGGACTACTTTGAGCACGATGAGAACTTCGACTACAAGATCCCAGAGAGGGGAATCAAGTCTACTCTTGTTGTGTGTCCTGTGGCTCTGGTGAGCCAATGGGCCAACGAGATCAAAGAGAAGGCTCCAGGGTTGTCTGTGACCACATACCACGGACCATCCAGAGAGAGAAACGTTTCCAAGTTGTCGCAGTATGATGTTGTTGTCACCACCTACAGTGTGGTTATGTCCGACCACGGCGATCCTGCGGGATCTCCTCTGTACAACGCGTTCTGGTGGAGAGTGATTCTCGACGAGGCACACACAATCAAGAACCGCAAGGCGAAGACCGCAATGGCGTGTTTTGCCCTCGGGTCTGCAAGAAGGTGGTGTCTCACCGGTACCCCGATCCAGAACAGTCTGGACGATCTGCAGTCTCTCCTCTTGTTTCTCAAGGTCAGTAAGTACGGCGACACGGACATGTGGAAAGTCAAGGTTCGCGATGTCATCAGAAGTGGTCATGCAGACAAGGCCTTGGAACAGATCAAGAATGAGCTGGCCAAAATCATGCTGAGAAGAAACAAGGATACCCTGAACAGCTCGTCCAACGCGCTGAAACTCCCAGAGAAACGCATCCATGTCGAAAAGATACGGCTTAGCGGTCCCGAAGCCAAGATCTACAGCGGTCTGGAGCAGAAGATCCTCAAACAGGTTGACAGCGATGCCAAAAACGGTGTCACAGACTACGTCAATGCGTTGGTCTTCCTTCTGAGACTTCGTCAGGCTGCGTGCCACTGGAAGCTGCTCAGCAACTACGATGACGATTTCTTGAACACCTATCTCGGCAAGAAGACGGGTCCACCATCACCAGTCAAAGGCGCCACGAGAGAAGAGAGCCTTCTCGGCATAGGAAAGGAGGAATCAGCATCCGATGAGCTCATGGACCTGTTCAACAACCTCAGTTTGAAGGAGAACAAGTGTCAGGTTTGCTCTGAGACAATCCCCAAGGGTAGAACCATGTGTCTTTCATGTGAGTTGATCACCAAGGGTAAAAACGAGGATGGAGAGCTTAGCACTCTGGACAGCACCAAACTGTCACGACTCCTAACCATCATCGAGAGTGAACCTTCCAGGAAAACCATCATCTTTTCTCAGTTCACGTCAATGTTGGATCTCATCGCTGGTGAATTAACGAATCGCGGCATAGGGCACGTCCGGTACCAAGGATCGATGACCCGTGCAGACAGAGACAGCTCTCTGGAGAAGCTTCGTCGCAAGAAGAGTGTCACGGTGTTGTTGTGTTCGCTCAAATGTGGTTCTCTCGGACTCAACCTCACCTGTGCATCTCGTGTCATCCTCGCGGATCCGTGGTGGAACCCGCAGATCCAGGAACAGGCAATCGATAGGGTTTACCGTCTCGGACAAACAGTCCCAGTCGACGTATACCAGCTGATATCGAAGAATACCGTGGAAGAACGTATCATGTCTCTACAGGATGAGAAGCGCAACTTGGCCAAAGCCGTTGCTGACGGAGACAAATCGGCAAGCCAGAAACTATCTGCAAACAAACTGTCTTTCGACGAACTGTTGCGTCTTTTTGGTACTTCGAACTGATCTACATAGCATTAATGACATCTTTATATCACTGATACGATCTATCTAGTTTGGTGAAGGGAGAGCCTCGAGGATCTGATCGATGAGGATTCCGGATTCTTCTAGCAGACCTTTAAACTCAGTCGTTTTTGAGATCAGCCCCCTGGCCACAATCTCATTGAGAACGACAAGCACCTCCTTAAAGAAAGACATCCCTGAGATGAGAACAGAAGTCGTATCGGAAGTGGTACTTCTGAAGGTCTCACTCAACAGGTTCTTGGACTTGGCCACGGCAACAGAGTGTGTTTCGGCGTCTTTGGTCTTCAGGTAAGAGGTGAAGAAGAACTGCACTATCAGCCCGATACTGATATTAGGCAGGGATTTGGCAAACGGAATGGAGGTTGCCAGTTTTCTCCAATCCTCGTTTGTCCGCTCATACTTGTTCTTGTCTTCTGTGTTGCCCAACAGGATAGAGAGGAGGTTAACGTTGACCGACTCTGAAGCATCGCCTTGGAGCTTATCAAACAGACAACGGGTTTGGAGGATAGAACGATAGTGGTGACGCGTATGGTAACCCTTCTGTTCAGCAATGGAGATCAGCGAGCACAGCTTGCAGATCAAAATCGCAGCATCCTTCGTTGGAGAATTAGGTATGCCGGTGAACTCATTGGCAGATATGAGATCCGAAGGCTGGATGGTCTGTTTGAACGTCTTGAAATAGCTAGCAACTAGGAATAGCTGCTCGGTGTGCTTGGAACCAGCCATGAGCGGTAGAAGCTCACCCCATGGGGTTAGAGAGTGTGGCTTTGTGGAGATGTAGCCCTGGAGCACCAGCGCTCTGAGGACAGAAGAGGCGATCAGCTCCGAGTCTGAGGCGATGTGTAGCCTCTTCGTCTGGTCCTTCTCGGTGCTCCTGGTGAGGAACTCGGAGGACAGACTGGCAAACACTCTTTGCAAAACGGAGCCCTCACCCTTGAGATCGCCATCCTTGACGAACAGAGAGTTGATCTTCAGGAACACGGGTGGTTGTATTCTGTGAACTATGTCGTAAGACCTCTCGCCCTGGAAGTACGTTGTCAGCTTCAGCTTCTTGACCTGGTAGTAGCGGTTCATGATTCCTGTGACCAAGCTGAGCAACTGTCCCTTGAGTTCCAGTCTCTGTTTGTCCGTGACCAACTTGGTGTAGGTTGGGGTGGCCACACCATCGAGCGGAAGTCTCTCGACAATGGTGCCGAATATGATTGCCTCGTACAACGAGGTGAGAGAGATACCGATGGACTGGTAGAAGAATATCTCGTCTGCGAGTCTCTGGCCGATAAACTCGTGCAAATCGTTTGGCACATCCGAGCGCAGACGGGTGATGAACTTCGTAGGCTCGACATCCGTGGCGGACGAGTTGGACGAGGGGTTCTGCGAGGACTTTGGTGTTGGTTCCGTCTCGTCTGGAGACTCGTTCTCCACACTCGACGCAGGAATGGTCTCTTCGGCGATGGGCTCGACGGTTCCGGAGGTCTTGAGCACAGGACAGTACTCGATCGCAGCAACGCCCTTCTGGAACCTCTCCATCAGTGGTGGCATTGACAGCAGCACGTTGTAGACGGAGGCACCGGTCAAAACGTACTCGTGCAGGTTTCTGAAGGTGGGTGGCGGAGGCAGGGCGTTCGGAACAAGAGCCGGGAAGATGGGGAGCGGTTCCGGCTGCAGGTCAAAGCCAACGGTCACCGCGATGTCCCTGAACTGTCTGTCGGTGAGGTTCAGTCTGTTCAGGACGTGGTGCTTGTCGAGGGCCTTGAACTCTCTGTTGGACTGGAGGTCGAGGTCAAAGATGAACCGGTCGAGCTTGTCGACCAGCAGGAGGTCTGTGGGCCCGAGAATCACATCAATCACACCGGCAGCGTGCATGTAGGCGAGCTGCATCCACGAGGAGTAGGGAGCCACGAGAAACTCGACGCCGTTGTGCGTAAGAAACTCAAACAGCTGCTGCTTGAGTGGCCTGACGTCTGGAGGCGTGTTTGGCTCTCTGAAGGAGTCGCGGTACGACTGGCCCGTGGCGATTCTGTCCCACACCTTGCGGTGGTAGCGTTCGCTCGGCAGCAGGTCCGGGTTCTGCAGCGCCTGGTACTGCTGGGAGATGCGCAGCCCGGACGACACAAACACCGGAGTCACCTCCAGCTCGCGCAGCACCTTGAGGTCCTGCTCGATGAGCTGGTTGAGCGTGATCGGGTAGCCGCCTAGCCCCTCGAGCGTGGACTCGCGTCTGCCGGAGATCAGTCGTGACAGATAGTGGTCCACGTCGATCCCGAGCTTGGAGTAGCGCAGGATGTCCACCTGGTAGTTGGTCAACGCGTAGTTGTCGAACAGATACGACTCCAGAGTTTTGACTGTTGGCGTTAGCGCCGCTCTGCGCCGCTTTGCGCGCAAAATACAAGGGATACTCACTAGGCATTTGTCAGAATATATGCGATCCGCGGTTGGCAATGGGTGGAGAGCGAGAGGAAGAACGGTGAAGCCCCCCGAAGAAGGTCGTCGAGATATCTGCCAATTCTGGCCCGGCTCCGGAGGGCGTCCACGCTAAGTATGAAGGCCACCCTGTCCTTCTGCATGCTCACCTCTGGCCATACGCAGAACCGGTAACAATGCGGGTCTATTCGGTCGTTCTTGCGCTGTGCACACTGGCACAGGCGTGCTTCGCGCTCAGATACAGCGAGCTGGTGGCCACACACAAGAAGGTGACTCCGCTCAGGATCAGCGACGCCAACTACGAGAGCATACTGGAGCAACCGCGCGAGGACTTTGACCTCGTGCTGCTTGCAACCGCCACCAATCCCGAGGTCGGGTGTCTGCTGTGCCACGAGTACGGGCCCATGTACTCGCTCGTGGCGGAATCTTTCCAGGCCAACTGGGACGGTGCTACTGAAAAATCGCTGGTGTTTGCCATTGCCGACTTCCCCACGTCTAGAAAACTGTTCCAGAAGATGCGTTTGAACGCTGTGCCCAAGCTGTACTTCTACAAGGCCTCGGCCACCGCAGATGTGCTGGGAATGGACGCCGAGTACTCCTTCATGCAGTCCGAGAGCCCCGTGAACCTCGCGGCCTGGGTCCAGGCGCAGTCCAGGCTCCCACAGCACCTGTTCACCATCCACGAGAAGGTCGACTACTCGAACATGGCGCTGACCATCGTCACCGTGGCGCTGCTGACCTTTCTGACGTACAGAAAACGCGCAGACGTCGGGCGTCTGCTCAAGTCCAAGGGCATATGGCAGGCAGCCTCCATCATCCTCATCATCCTGTTTGTGTCGGGCCACATGTACAACGACATCAGGGGCGCTCCGTTCTCCAGACCGGGCAGAGACGGCTCGGTCGAGTACTTTGCCCCCGGACACCAGCAGCAGTACGCCGCAGAGACCCAGTTTGTGTCCGTCGTGTACGGTTTGCTCATGATCCTCACCGTGTTCGTTCTCGGAAAGGTGCAGAAGATCAAGAACCCCAAGATAGCGTTTGCCTTCACCGTGGTGCTGGCCATGGCCATCTTTATCACGTACAGCTACCTCATCCACCTCTTCCATAAGAAGAACTCCGGATACCCCTACCACCTCATGAAGTTCTGATAGACACTCTTTTCTCACTCCGAAAGGCCCATGCTTGTAGCTATCCTGTCGACGCGCGTCTCTACCCGCGACAGGGTAGAGTTGATCCTGCCCAGCTTTTCCGTCAGCTCGCTGACTTTGTGCTTGTACTCTGCGAGATCCGCTGGTTGCAGGGACTCCTCCAGCTCAGCCAGGTTGCCCTGCATCTTCAGCAGCGTTCCCGAGAGGATGATCTGCGACTCGTACAGCGATTGCATGTTGAGGTTGAGGATCTCCAGGGGTGTTTCGGTGAGGCTCTGGACCGTCAATTCAACCGGGTGAATCGCCTCGTTCTCGCTGTTTCTGTAATGTGTCTCTGCCATATCGGTTGGATGGGAGTGTCCCTGTGAGAAGAGTGGACCTTGTTGAAGGAGAAGGTGGCGAGAAGAAGCCCAAGAGGAAGACCGATGAGCTTCAGAGCCTCCTTCTTTCCTTCCCTCCTCTCCACCACGCTGCCTATATTAATACAAAACCAAATGCTCAGAATACAGCGGCGGTTGCTGAGCACACAGCAGTTTCTGGATATCCTGCCCAGCAAGAAGATTGTCAACAGACAGCTCTACGACATGAATGCGAGGCTCACCTGGAAGAAGTACGTCCCGGTGCTGAAGGCGCTGTACGAGGCTCCAGACGGTGTGTTGCCCAGCTATGTTCGTGCTGCGGACCTGACACTCTTCCAGAAGGTGTTGAGGGAGATACGCACCACCACACACCAGACAGACCGCCGGTTGGTGAGGCTGGAGGAGACGCTGGTGGAGAGGTCTGCCGAGATGGGCGACAACGACGCAGTCAGCATACTGGCGTTCAGCGCTCTGCGCGATGAGAAGCTCGAGCGGTTCAGTGCGGAGGACAGGGAGTACTCCAAGAAGCTCATAGCCAACCTGCTGGAGATGAAACACCCGCTGGCCCTGAAACTGGCCGCAGACTATGCATACACCAAGGGACGGCTCCTCGACGCTGAGAAACAGTACCTCGCGTTTTTGGAGCTCGACGATGAGAGCTACCTGGCGTCTGAGGCGTTCAAGACGCTGGGACACATCAGTTTCTCTAGGAAAGACCTCGACAGGGCCAAGATCTACCTCGAAAAGTCCATAAACCTGGCCCCGTTGGCCAAAGTGCCGGAGTGTCACTTCCTGCTTGGCCAGATATACACAGACGACCCTTTGCGCTCGCGGTACCATCTGGAGATGAGTGCTACGCAGGGGTTCAAGGAGAGTTTTGCGCAACTGGGGTTCCTGGAGCTGAACTACTTTGGAGACTCGGCAAAGGCCATGGAGTGGTTCAAGCTCGGTGTTGAGCTTGGAGATGTGAACTGTCTCGTTGGCTGTTTCGACTGCTTTGTCAAACAGGAGAGATGGGAACAGGCACACGGAGCGATCGCTAGGATCCGGTCCTTCGTGGAACTGCGTCGCACGTCGGGAGAGGAGCCGGTGGACTTTGACGGTATACGAGCAAAGTCGATAGCCAAAGTGGAGGCAAACTACGCCATAATAGACACACCAGAGGGGGCCACTTCCAAGTGGCGGGTTTAAAGCTTGTATACAATGACATCGCCTGTTCTTCTGTGGTCCCAGTGGAACCTGCTGTTGAACAAACGTGCGTAGGGAACATACTTCTCCTGTAGATAGCCGTTCATGGTGTCTTCCAGAGCACCGAAGAACACCAGATACTCGGGCCACTCGTGTGGGTACCTGGCACCCTCGGGCAGCTTTCCCGTGCTGATGTCCGGCATGTTCTCGCGCATGAACTTGTCGGGGTCCGCGTAGAACTCGTCGCTCTCGTCCTCGTAGCCCGCAAGCGTGAACCCAGGCTCGTGCTGGTGTGCGATGGGTGGCTCGCACGTGAGAAACCAGATGTCCGCATGTGCTAGATCAAAGTGGCTCTGGAAGGGGGTCGAGTGACACGGAGTCAGAAAGCCGATGGACGTCGGGTGTCCATCTGCGGCATCCCGCAACACCTGGACGACTTCGATGACACCGCTCTCGTGAATGCGGGTAAAGTAGAACCCAAGAGCGGCATTCAGGGCAAGCGTGGCAAAGAGAGCCAGCCTGAAGTACGTGCGGGTCGCGAGTCTGAGCATGCTTATGGCCGCTAGGAGCAGAAAGATCGGCTTCAGCGGGTACAGAAACCTGAACTCCTTGTGCTGTATGAAGGAGAACACCGCGAGATACACAACGGCAACGTGCACCAGCAGCTGGACCTTCTTGCGGAGCGCAACGTCTGTGATGTGTCTGTGGACGTAGAGACCGTGGAGGGTGTACGGCAGCAGTCCGAGCAGCAGGATCGGCATGCCCTGCACCAGGTAGAAGCTCCAGGTGTTGACCCCGTAGAACGCAGAGAGCCCCTGCACAACGTTGAACTGTATGAACTTGAGCAGCGGCAGCGCGAGGTGGCCGTAGTACACGTAGTCCACCACCGAGTTGAGCAGCACGCACGCGGAGCCCACCAGCAGGACCTGGGCCACGATCCTCGCGCGGCACCGCTGGCTCCACAGCAGCCGCAGGCCCAGCACCAGCCATACCACAGCGTTCGTGGGTCTTACGAGACACGAGAAGCACGCAAAGCACAGACTCGCCGAGAACGACACCACAGGCACCGTGGCGTGTGGCGAGAGAGTCGCGTCCACGGGCCAGTACGCCAGTCCCCATGCGGTCAGCGCGAGCTCCAGCGTGTTCGAGAACGACCGCGTGATACAGAACCAGTTGAAGGCCGACGCCAGACTCGCGGCCAGCGTGAGGTGCGCGAGAGTCTCGTTGTGGGACCAGTTGCGCACCCACACCCACACGCCCAGCTCGCCCCCGCAGGCCAGCAGCGCGCTCAGCAGCTTGGGTGCGTTGAGGACCCAGAAGTGCGACAGTCCGAGTCGCTGGCACACCCAGTACGGCACGGTGTACGCCAGCGGGTGTGCGAAGGAGCGGATCTCCTGGCGCCACTCCCACGTGAGGTACCCTCTTCCAAACACAGCGTGGTACGCGGGCTCCAGCGCCTGCCAGTACTCGTCTGCCTGGAAAAAGGTGCGGATCAGCACGGCGTTGAGCACTCGGAAGGCCAACACCACCAGGATAACCCACTTTCTCATTGGCTGGACGGATGGTGGCGGGAAGAACAGGCCTGAGGAGCCACGCTGGTCGATTTGGCTAGCTTCGCCCAAATTTCGGGATTTCCCTGCACCTCGGGGGCTTCGCAGTACACCCTGCTGGATACGGTGGACTACTGGGGCGATTAAGAGAAAAGAGTTCGTCAATATCTAGGGGTTTAGAAATGGTGGGATCCCTGTAGGGTGGTTTTCAGAAAAGGTGGGTTCTTGGCGGTTTTTGTAGGGTGGTTTTGTGGGTGGCTCAGATCATTACAGCCGTGCCGATGAGCACGAGCAGAGCCAGAGCAGACGCCACGGGCGTCGACAAGGACGAGGCTCCGCTGCTCTTGCCCGAACCAGAGGACGAAGACGATGACGAGCTGGACGAAGAGGAGGCAGACGTGGTTGTCTTGGAGGAACCCCCGGACGTCGCACTGGATCCAGAGTCACCGGTGGCCGTGATGCGACCGCCGTTGGAAACAGCGGACACAGAGGCATCGGTGGCAACAGAAACCGAGTTGTACGAAGACCACGTCGAGGAGTAGGAGGCAGCGGTAACGGCAGAGGGAACCGAGGAGGAGATCTCCTCGATGTTCTCGCTTCCGCCGTCAAAGTTGGCCTGTGCCAGCGAGATCTGGTAGTTGGCAAGGTCGTACACGATGTAGGCGTTGCTGATGAAGTTGTCACCGAGAATGACAGAGTTTCCCCCGCTGGACGAGACCAGCAACGCACAGTACTCCGAGCTGAGCGCCGTGCTGAAGTTCGCGAGAGTGGCCTCGATCTTGGCGCCTGTGAAGTCAAAGGTGAACTTGTAGGCATCTGCAAGATCGCAGTTGTAGTAGTAGTAGCCAACAGAGGACGCGTAGGACGCGCCGATGGCACTGGCGATTCCTTCCACCACCAATTCTGGGAAGTACGAGATGGTGGAACCCGTGTCGAGCAGAGCCACGAGTCCGCCCTTAAAGATGGTGGCCGAGTTGTCGCCGCTCGAGACCTTGAGGCTCGACATGGTCACGTCCAGTCTGATGGGGTTTTTGTAGTACTCCTCGTAGGTGTTCACAACGGCCACGGTCTGCAGCTTTCCGGAGTACTTGGAGTGGTCGACACCGCCAAACAGCACAGACCCTTCGCTCGAGTCCTGGGAGTTCAGAAACACAGAGAACGCAGGGGTGTTGATGATTCCGTTGGAGGCCATCTTGTACGGCAGGTTCTCGTACTGGTATCTGTTGTAGGCGTCGATGGTGGATCCGACGTATGTGGACTCGAGGCCCGAGAGACCGATGCCCAAAACACCAAACGACGAGTTGGACACGTTGGCAACGGCGAACGACAGGTTCTCCACGTCCACACCGGCTACGTTCACGGTGTCGTGGCCCCAGAAGCCCTCGGCCCCTGTGCTGTCGGCGTACGAGATGGCAAACGCCACGGTGTCGTTGGCCTTCCAGCTCTTCGAGTCGTTCGGGTTGAAGGCGCCGTACTTGTTGCACCCGGAGCTGAACGTGGGCACGGCCGCGGAGCCGGAGCCGGAGCCGGAGCCCGCGGTGGACGTCACCTCGATGGTCTGTGTGTAGCCTCCAAGCTCGCCGGGTCCGATGGTGTCTCTTTTCTCCAGCGCAAGGCCCGCAAGGTCCACCACGCGGCGCTTCGAGTTGGTGGTCTCCTGGTCGCAGTACTCGTTGTCCGTGTCCTGGACCCACAGGTCCGAGGACCCGGTGTCCACGAGCACGCCCATCGACTGGCCCGGGGTGCCAATCGTCACGTTAGACATGAAGAACGTGTTGGCGTTGTACAGCGTCAGCTCTGCGGTTCCGTCGCGCTTGACGAACGTGGGCCGGTTGAACTTGGCCGCGTCGTGCACCGAGTTCCCGCGGATAACATCAAAATCGTGCTTCACGACGCGCTTGGCCTCAGCCAGCGACACTGCACACACTAGCAACGCACCCAGTTTCATTGGTTTTGGTCAAAAAGGGGGGGGCAGAATGAGGGGGAAAAGAGGCGCAGACCAGAAGAGGATTCGCGCCTCTTTTTATATATGGGCCCGCCCGGCTTGGCAGGGGATTTGGCGTGCACCGCCCAAGCCCGCTAACGGTATACGCCGGGCTGTGTTGTATTTTAGGAGTTTTATTGGATTTAGTCTGTTCTGGCGGTCTAGAACACAGGGGCAACCGGTGCCCAGACTGAACAACACGGTGCCTAGGGTGCATCGGTGCACTCCCAGTCGGTCGGCTCGTAGGCCTGCGGGTGGTCCAGCTCCGCGAGCTCCGCGTCCGAGAGGCTGAACGCGTACACGTCGAGGTTGCCCGCGAGACGCGCGACGGTCTTGGTCTTGGGCAGCGGGATGTGGCGTCTCTGCAGCGACCAGCGGATGAGCACCTGCGCGCCCGAGACGCCGTGGCGGTCGGCGATGCTCGTGACGGCCGGGTGGCCGATCTTGCCGCCGTGGCCCAGCGGCGCGTACGCCTGGATCTCGATGCCGAGCGCGTTGAAGTGGTCGCACAGCGGCTGGCGCATCAGCCAGGGCGAGATCTCGATCTGGTTCACCACCGGCCAGTGCCGGAGCCCGTCCCACGCGAGCAGCTCGTCGATGTGCCCGGTGCCGTAGTTCGACACGCCGATGCTGCGCACGAGGCCCTCGTCCACGGCCTCCTGCATGGCGCGGTACGTCTCGAGCCGCTGGCGCGCGCCCTCCAGCGGCGAGTGGATCAGCAGCAGGTCGATGTAGCCGAGGCCGGCCACCCGCTCCAGACACCGCGCGATCGCACGCTTCGCGTTGGCGTAGCCGTTCTCGCTGTTCCACAGCTTGGTGGTGTAGAACACCTCCTCGCGGCGGTTGCCCTCGCCGACCCACCGCAGAATGCCCTCTCCGCACTCGGCCTCGTTCCCGTACAGCGTGGCGCAGTCCACGAGCCGGTAGCCCGCCTTTAGCGCCTCGTACACCACGTTGGCGGTGGCGGAGCGCGGGGTTTCCCAGGTGCCGAGGCCGACGGTGGGGATCGAGTGGCCGGAGGACAGCTTGATGGCCTTGGATACGGTGGCCATGATTGGGTTTGTTTTGTTTTGTTTTGTTTTGTTTTGTTTTATTTGTTGGGTTGGGTTGGTTCAATTGGTTTCGCAATCGCAGAACAAGGAGGTGCAAGTATCAAGCCCCCGCTTGTGTGCTATTCTTATCATTGCTCCACACCACGTCCGGGTAACGTTTCGGGTTAAACCATGTAAACCATGTAAACCATGTAAACCACATAGACTATACAGTGCGCACTACAGACCCCACGAGCCGTCCGCGTGCGCAAAGGGCTCCTCGATCGAGTTGATCTTGATGTCGCTGCACAGACAGCACTTGGTGGTGAGCGCCTGGTCGATCTCGCGCCGCAGCTCGTCACTGCGGTCCTGCTTGAGCCTCTTCTGCAGGATGTAGATGCGGTTCTTGAGCTTGTACTCGTTGGACTCCAGGATCGTGCGCACGAGACAGTCCTGGTGGAACGAGTGGTTGCACGGGAAGACGAAGAACTTGCGGGTGATGAGGATCTTGTGGCATATCGCACACGACTCGGCCGGCTCCACGATCTGGAACCGGGTGTTTGTAAACTGCGCCATCTGCGCGTTGATCTTGTCGCTCGTGCGCAGCGACTCCTCCATCTCCTGCGAGATCCGCATCAGCTCCTTCGAGTTGCGCTCCAGCGAGCCCACCACCTCCTGCTTGAAGTTGTCAATCACGACAAAGTCCGGGAACAGAGGCAGCAGGTCCTTGATCGTGAGCAGATCGCACTTCCCGAGCAGGAACCGCAGCACATCCCGGATCTTGTTGGGCGGCTCGTTGTCGCTGCGGGACCCCTCGCCAATCAGCTTCATCGCCTCGTCGCGCTGGTTGACGAACGTCTCCTCGCTGACAATCTTGGAGATCAGCTTCTCCGCGATCTTCAGCCACAGCCGCTTGCGCAGCCTGCTCGAGTCGATGGGCTTGTCGGCGACGTAGATGGACACCTCGATGAGCCCGTTCTCCAGAGCGAGCCCGACCGCGTTCTCGTAGTCCTCGAGCATGGTGTAGGTGTATATGGCCGACTGGATCTTGTTGTGGCTGAAGCACAGCCTCAGTATGAAGTCGGGATCAAACAGAATGTGCGCCTTGGATCCAGAGCTCCGGCCGAACGTGTCTGTTCTCGGGCTGTGGGCCTCAAGGTACTTCAGCACGATGTTCTCGCTCTGCTGCGGGTAGGTGATGAGCACAGACAGCAGCGTGTTGTGGACCACCGTGTCCTTGCACTTTTGCGTGTCGATGTAGAACCTCAGAAACTTGAGCGCGTGGTTGTGCTCGGGCAGAACACGCGTGTTCACAGAGCTGTTGTATGTGAGGATCGACGGCAGCAGCTTCTTGATGTCCAAAAAGTCGACGAGTCGCTTCCACGTCTCAACGGTCTTGGCAGGGTTGTTGATCAGCAGAACCGTGGCAAACCTGTACACGAGCAACGGGTCATTCTGCCTGGCGATGACCGCCAGTGCATCGTCCCACTTCTGCAGCGCGATGTAGAACTTGAGCACAACCTCGTAGTCGTCGATCAGGTTGGAGTAGAACACCAGCTCCTCCTTTCTGTTGTGAGACAGAATGATCTGGTACACCGTGTCCTTGTCGAGATACGACTTGTACTTCTTCAGGAAGCTCTGGTACTCGCGCTGGACCTGCTCCAGCTCCTGCGTCGCCTCTGCGTCTGGGGCCTCCTCGCTGCCCGTGGACTCCAGGATGTCGTTGGCAAGGTTCGACGTCTTGCTCGACGCAATCTTGTTGTCGAGGTCGTTCAGCCTCTGTATGAACAACTCCACTATCCAGCTGCTGACCATGACCCTCTGCATGTAGTACGACTTCGGAAGCTGCGCTAGTTTAGCGATGAGGTACGCGCGCAGACCAGCGGTGTCGCTCTCCAGCAGCCTCAGCGACACCGTCTCAAACGGTGCATCTGTATCGGCAAAAGTCTTGGCTGCGTCGATGTACCTGCCACTGGCGAGCAGATCCTCCGCCTTCGCCTTTAACACTTTGCTCCTATTGGCCATGTCTGCCGGCTGCAGCAGACTCAGAGCTTCATCGTACTTCTTCTGCTCGTACAGTACCATCCATATGTCGACAGCCTCGTTCCCCACGACGATCTCGTAGATGTTCAGGTTGGTGTACAGCCAGTACGTGTCGCTCGCGTGGTCCGCGGAGAGCCCAAGCAGCTGCTCGCCCTGCTCGCGCGGCACCTGCAGCGTGGACACCTCCTTGCCGTTCAGCTGGTTGTAGAAGCGGATCTCGCTGTCATACAGCAGAGCCACGTGATATTTGGTCAAAGCAACAGCCTTCGGGGCACCGCTCACGCCAAACTTGCGGGTGTCGTGGCTGAACCCGTCTATCCTGCCCAGCGCAACTCCCTCGGGCCCCACAAGCGCAATCCTCTCCGCATCCGCGGCACACCGCTGCACCTTGTCAACCGGTATCACGTCCGGGGGTGCTTTGAACGCGGACGCAAAGCTCGACGAGGACTTGTGGAAGGTCGCAATGGCAGCCTCGTACGCGAGCAGCCTGTTTTCCTCGGTGAGAACCTGCACTGCGTACGTCTTACCGTCTCCGACGCGCGCCACCGCCACCTGTAGCACACCGCACGGGGCCGACCAGATCTGCTTCACGAACCGGTCGGGCTTGGACGCCTCCTCGTCGATCGCACACTCGTAGACCGCACCGTCGCCGGTCGCCACAAGCACGTTGGCGGTCTCGGGCACGAACGCCACACTGGTGGCCCGCAGACCCTTCCACCGGTGCAGCGGTCTGGCCTGCGTGCTCTGGAGGCCCAGGTACACGTACTCGCCGGTGGCGGTCTGCACAATGAGGTGAGTGCCACGCGGATCCACGTACGCGTCCACGACCCTCCCGGGCTTCGACGCAAACACGTTGGTGTGCATCACCTTCTCCGGGCTGTTCAGGTCGATCCTGTACACAGAGCCGGACTCGAGCGCCAGCCACAGCACGTTGCTCGCCACGAGCAGCCTCGCGATGGCGCTCTGGATCTGAAACTGCAGCTGCACCGGCTCCAGCACAAACATCGGGTTGTCGCTCAGATCCATGGCGTGTTCAATTGGCCCCGCTGTTGCCGCTGGGGTGGCGCCTGGTGAAGGGGGCTTCTCAGTTGGGTGTGTTCCGGTTATCGCACGACACTCGGTGCACGGTAAATTTTGGGCGGCCCGCCACCGTCTCGGCTCCTCTTCCGCAAGGACAAGCAATATATCGCAGAATGGCAGTTGGGATCCCGGTCAAGCTGCTAAACGAGGCGCAGGTGAGTTGCCTGTTACGCGTGCCGCCTGGATTGAATACTAACCGCTTACAGGGCCACGTCATCAGCCTGGAGATGACGTCCGGAGAGACCTACAGGGGCAAGCTGCTCGAGTCCGAAGACAACATGAATGTGCAGCTCGCGGACGTGGCCGTCACCGCTAGGGACGGGACCGTCTCGCATCTCGACCAGGTTTTCATCAGAGGCTCGCACGTGCGCTTCTTCTCCGTGCCGGAGATGCTGAAGAACGCACCCATGTTCAACCCCAACCACGTCAAGCCGCCTCCTCCCATCCGCAACCTGAGGCGGAGGTGAGGCCTGTATACTACCCTCATCAAGTTCTCTGTATTATACCACCCTCGTTCTCTGTATTATACCCGTGCAGACACCGCCGTTCAGACTCTGGCTTTGGTTACGGAGCCCGGCTGCTACCCTTGGCCTGGGGAGATCAACCGCCACGACAACACCAGCATTAAAGTGGATCATCAGACCAGCAGGCGATTGGACCATCAGAACACCAGCAGGAGACTGGACCACCACAGCACCAGCGGCAGAGTGAATTACCAGACCAATGGAGTCGGAGTTGCTCAAGTTCTACCAGCTCAAGACGCTGGATCCGCAGTCCTGGAACAGGGACAGTCTGGTTCGCGACTTTGCGTACCCGGAGACGGATGATTCGGAGGAGTGTTTCCAGCTGCTGTCGCAGCTGATGGCCACAGACGCGGCTGAGGGCCCGGGATACACGATTGGGGAGTCCAACCTCGACTACATGGACCCGCTTGGCTTCCACGAGTCTGTGCTCGATGAGCTTATCGACAGGGACGTGATCGAGAGCACCAGAGACCCCACAAGGCTCAAGTTCCTGATTGGATCCAAGTCCTTCAACCCGAAACTGTTCCTGAAGACGATCCACAACGACAAGACGTTCGACCAGCTCAACAGGTCGCTCAAGTACCTGGACAGTGAGATGCAGAAGCGCACCAAAGACCTGCGGCAGATTGTCGAGCTGGAGTTCGCCAGTTTCATCAGGGCCAAGGGGTCCCTCGATAGCATCTACACACAGTTCGCAAAGACAAACCTCGAAGGCACGGACGGCGAGCCGGGGCTCTTGGAGAAGCTCTCCGGGTTCGTCAACACCGCAAGTGCAACGTCGACGAGACTGATGAACCCGACGATGGAAAGCAAGGCGAAGGAGGCGGCTGTGGAGTCCACAATCGCGTTTGTGCGCGAGAACAAGCTGCTGTTCAACCTGCCCTCGAATCTGGAGGATTGCATCGCCAAGAACGACTATGACTCTCTCATCAACGAGTACGAGAAGGGCCGTGCTCAGTATGAGGCTCAGATGAGGACGTGTCCGCCTGACCTGTACAAGATCCTCAACCGCGTTTGGGATGAGGTGGAGAAGATAGTCTCCGAGTACAAGAGACAGTTGTGGCTGCGGTTGGACGCTATAGAACTCGACTCAGTGACCAGCAACATTTCGCTGCCTTCAAACAACAACGAGCGAAACTTCCTCGCAACGACCAACAAGCTCCTGGAACTGGGTGTGGAGGACAACCCTCTCACGCTGTTCATAGACAGGCAGTACGTCAAGATCGCAGAAGAGCCTGTCTCGGGCAAGTGCCGTGCGTTGCTGCTCAAGATGGTGAAGTTGAACGAGAGCATCCAGCAGATGTACGGATCCTCGGCCTCGACTGTCGCCTTGAAATACCTGTTTGGACTGTTTGTCGATAAGCCTCTGTTGGTTGTGGATCAGTCTGCTCTCAACAAGGACCTTCCGCTGGTGCTGGAGATGTGGACCACAATCACCGCGTACGTCCACGAGCTTGTGGATGTGATTCTCACGAAAAAGGTGGTCAGATTCGGCCAGATCGCCGATTACTTCACGAACAGAGAGCTCATCAGTGCAAGGAGACAGATGTACTCCCAGAGAAACCCAGAGTCGATCGCTATGAGAGTGAAAAATGCCAACGTGCACCTCGAACTCGGTGAGCTCGAAATCCAGGAGATCAGGAAGAAAAATGACCTGTTGATCACGTCCATCTGCAGTCAGCTCACGAAACTTTTCACGAGCACGTCAGAGACTCTGGGCGACCTTCTCAAGGATACCGTTACTCCGGAGTCGCCCACCAAGAAAGAGGGATCTCTATCGTCGTACGGGTTTGTGCCGCCATTCTCAAACACGATATCCACGCTTCGCTACGTTCTCGAACTACAGAGAATGATCGGAGAGTCGATGGTCAAGCTCACGTCTGCGAAGGCTTCAGCATGTACTTCCTCGTCTGCCATTGAATCCCTGAGAGCCACCTATAGTACGATCAACGGAAGGTTTGTCAGATGCATACTCGTGCTGATGGTTAAGGACGCAGAGAAGATCAACCAGCTCGAAACATGGGAGAAATCAAAGACAACTCAGGGATGTACCTCGCTTGTGGACTTTATGAAGAGTTACTTTGAGAACTTGCTGCCCCTGTTTTCGGATGTCGTGTTCAACGTTATGGACACTCCGCTGAACGACGAGATGGGACTGTTTCCCAGTTATCCATCCAAAAAGACCTTGGCTGCGATTGAGACCCAGTTTGTGCGTGCTCTACGTTTGATACTAGAGGCGCTGGTGAGAAAGGACCTCCATGACACACAGACTCAGGAATCTGAGGAGATTGCCAAGGAGCACAGAATGCTCAGTCTGGGAAACGTGTCTCAGATGAAGTCATCTGTGTTCCCGGCTATCATCCAGACATACGACCGCTCGTTCCGCTCGAACCTGTCCAGGCAAAACCTCGACATATACCCCACTTTGGAGGAAGTTGGAATCACCCTTTTCAACGATTACATTGTCACCTACTACCCTGCTGTTCAGACCATCACGAAAGACGGTATCGCCAAGGTTGACTGGCAGACGACAAACAAGCCTGAGTCGGCAAGCAAGTATATGCACCAGCTGATCATGTTCCTCATAGTCGCCAAGTCCAGCATAACGTCAACCTCCCACAAGGTCCCGCTGTCGACCGAGATATTCCAGAAGTTACAGGTGTACATCCTGAAGAACATACTGGAGTCACTCAGGAGGATCGACCAGTTCTCAGACGGTGGTTTGTTCCAGTTATGCTTTGACCTCGAGTTCTTCTCCAAGGTACAACAGGGCACTCTCTCCAGATCAGCCGACCAGATGTTACAGCAGATATACAAGGAGATTGTGGACCCTCGTTCTGGAAACAGATCGGGTGTTATCGTCACCAAGCTCTCCGAAAGGGTCAACAAGGCTCTCCATTCAAGCGCTGCCGAGTACGCGTGTTTCAGGTCATAAACCATTTCTCTATGTAATGTACAAAACAACAGTCATCGTTTCCTCCGGAGTACGCTATCCGTCAGCTCCTTCAGCTCCTTGATCTTGTCGCTGATGCTTCTAGTCTCCGTAAACCTCAACCCAGAGACTCCTCTCACAAAACCCGTGGACAGTGATGATCCGTTCATGGACGACATGGAGTTGTCAGACGTTATCCGCACGGGTGTGGAAGTGGATAACACACCGCTGAAACTTCTGTTAACGACTGGTTTCTCCGTCCTGGATATCGTGCGTAGTATACCGCCCGCAAACGACTTGGATGTCCTGAGGCGTGGCATGGATGGAGCCAGTGTGCTCTTGATACGCTCAAGCCTGCGTTTGCGTCTCTCGATCTGAGGCTTCGTCAGCAGATTCGCAAAGCTGTTCTCCTTCGTAGATCCGTTCGATGATATCGTTGACGTGTGCTCAGTAAGAACGGTCGATCTCTCTCTGAATAACCCAAACGCACGGCCCAGAGACTTCTCGAGGCTGACGGTGTCTGTCTTCAGCTCACCTGGGCTGAGGTGGATGATATCAACACTGGCCACCAGGGTCTCCACTTTGGCGATATCCAGGATCCCACGAATGGTTTGATCGGAGAGTAATCCAGAGTCGTACACCATCAGAACCAAGGAGGCAGAGTACTTGGACAGTCTCTGGAGATATGATACCACCAGGTTGAGCACCTTTCTGTCGCCCTTCAGCTTCTCCTCAACAGAATGACCCGATGGCTCAACGACACCAAACTCAAAGACCACTATACTCGTCTTCGAGAAATACTGAATCATGTCAAAATCCTCGGGCAGAGACGACAACTTGACCGACCCGCCTGCAGCATTGGATGCGCAACGTGTCAATGCCGGTCCATCTTCAGCCAGGGAAAGACAGTGTGCGAGATCCCGCGAGTTTGAATTGTGCCAGTCCCTGGCAATCACCAAACACATGGACTCTTCTCTGGACCCGAGGTTTCTGAGAGCCATATCGTTGAGATCCACGGGTGCAGCCTGGACAGGCTCTGGCTCGTGCTTCTTCAAAGGCACAACATCCATACTGGCAACAGAGAACTCTCTGTCTCTCTTCTTCCTGACAACCGGAACCGCAAACTTGTTCGATCTGTGTGTGAAGGCTTCAACCTCAAGCAGCTTCTTGTTCTTGTAGTTTTGTCTCTCCAGACTCTCTGCTGCTCGCTTTGACACTTTTCTCACAACACACCTCTTGAGGGACTTGGAACGCTGGTTCTCGGCTATTGCCTCCAGTGTTGTCTGGTATGTGATCTCGTCAACGAACGCACGTAGAAGTTCTTGCGAGAGAGATTCGATCAGCGTGCTGCGTTCCGCAACTCTCTGCCTCGACATCTTCTCCTTCTGCATAACCTCTTGGGATATCTGATGCAGCGACGACTTCACAATACCATGCATCATCGACTGCAGTACTATCTTGCTCGCAGACGGGTAGTTTGCCCTCTCGGTTAGCCGGAGGGGTTTTGGAGGTGGAGGCGGAGGTGCAACCTGAGGTACAACCTGAGGTGTCTCGACGGGTTTGACCACCGGCTTTGGTATATTGACAACCGGAGGCTGAGCAAACGGTTTGGTTTCCTGTTGAGGAGGAGGAGGAGCAAAAGTGGGTGCTGGCTTTGCAAACTCGAATGCAGGCTTCGATGCGGGAACGCTCTCCGGCTTTGGAGCCGGTTTGTCAAACTCGAAAGCCGGCTGTGAGCTCGTGGGAGGAAGTTCCAGGGGTGCCGGTTGGTTCATGACCTGTATACTGTCTCTGTGGGTGCCTGCGTTGATGATCTCCACGTATGTAGTCATGGACAGTCTTTTGTCGAGGATGGGGGAGAAGTACTGTAGCATGCTCTTCTTGAAAGACGCAGACTTCATGGCGTTCACCTTCATGCGCACACCGGCTGCGTCTGTCTCTGGTGACAGACCATATGCGCCGGTGAAACCGAGAAACTCGTCCACGGAGCTGAAGCCAAGACACTCGGCCAGACTCGACGCCAATGGCGACTTGCTGGACGAGTGGTAGGCCCTGGCCATGGAGACAAGCGCCGAGTATCTGATCTCGTTGAAGTGCGATTCGCACAGAAAAGCAGCAAGCAGCGGTGTCTTTTCGTCATACACCGCTTTGAAGAACACAGAGTACACGTTCAGAGATCCTGGGGCCCGTTGGTTGGACATGATGAGACCTCGCAGCATCAGCGCTCTTTGGAACGTTGTGTTGCTGAACACCTCCGCTGGAAGTCTCTGCGATCTCCTGTCGAGCTCGGTGTCCTTGAGGTTAAGCAGCAGCTCGTAGGCCCTGAACTCGGCCTCGTTGGGACACACACCGCCCCTGGATCGTATATCGTCGTACATGTGCGTCAGTGTCTGTAGGGAGTTGGTGAACTGCTCGATCTCCTGCTGCTGAGAGTAATCCGGGTCGTTCACACCAGCCATTATGTGCAGGGAGAGCAGGTGGATGCGGCAGATCCGCTCGTGGCAGTCGACGGCCTCCGGGCCAGAGTAGTTGTTCTGGAACGTGAAGTCCTGTCTGATGGACCGTGTCCTGTCCCATATGAAGCTCTGCGACTCGGGCAGCTGTTTGAGCAGGTGCTCGATGATGTAGTCCAGGGTGCGTATCAGAACGTGGGGCGGTCTCACGTCCGACGGCAGCGGCGGAGGCTGTCCTGAGGGGCGCACAAACGTCTTGATGGCTCTGTCTCTGGAGATGTGTCCTGTGGCGGGGTCCCTCTCCCACTTGGACACCTGTTTCTTGTATATGCGCTCGACCCGCTCGTACACCGGACACATGTCGAGACAGCTGCCGCGGAAGATGAGCGCGTCCGTGAGCGACTTCTTCGCGTTCTCCTTGTCCACCAGGTTGGCCTTCTCCATCTCCCTGCGCTCCACGTCCCGCAGCTGCTTGAACTGCTCGAACAGGGGCTCGATGTCGCCCGTGTGGCTCTTCTCCAGCTCCAGCAGCCTCAGCTGGTTGGCGCGGTCCCAGTCGTTCTGGTAGAACGGCTGCGACTCAAACTGGTTGTCCTGCTGGAGCATGTAGTCCGGCGGCTCTGTTTCCCGGTGCGCCACCTTGGTGTACCCGAACTTCTCGGGCGTGTCCAGCAGCGGTCCTAGGAACTGCAGCTGGATGTTCGCCAGCCCGGACGCCGGCCGCGCCGACTTGGACCCGGCGTCCACGCTCTTCCGCACGGCCACGGGCTGCGGTCTCGTCTGCGGTGCTACCCTCACCCGGCCGCCCCGGCCGCGGCCGCGCGTGGAGCCGTCGCCGCGCTTGGCGTCGGGCCTGCGTGGCTTGTGCGGCCGCTTCGCCGCCTCTGGCTGTACAGATGCCATCTAATGAACCAGCGCTGATACAAACCGCCAAAAAACACCGCCGGTCAAGACGAATAACCGCCTTCTGTAAACATTTCCGGCGGTGGCGGGTGGGGGCGGTACACGACCTTCACCACCTCGAAGAAAGCGCGCGCGGGGGCTTCGCACTGGGCCCAGCTGCCAGGACCAGAAGCCATGGACTCCAAGGGCAAGCCATACGACTCCATCACGTTTGGCAACTCGCTGTCGCTGCGAGTGGACGGAGCCATCGGCGCGATGTCGCTGTCGCCGAGCGGCCGGGACGCCGTACTGGCCGGGTAAGTGTAAAGCCATCCAAGGGTGGTCCACCAAGGTGCCTAAGGGTGTCACTAACGCAGCAGGCGCCGCGGGTTGTTTGTCATCGACCTGGACGATCCGTTCGCGCAGCCGAGGTGGCTGCACCACGTCACTTCCTGGGAGGTGGCCGACGTGCAGTGGTCGCCACACCGGTCCAAGCCGGCGTGGGTGGTGTCGACCTCGAACCAGAAGGCGCTGGTGTGGAACCTCGCGCGCAACTCCACAGACGCAATTGAGCACGTGCTGCATGCCCACGACCGCGCGATTACCGACATCAACTTCCACCCGGACAACCCGGAGGTGCTGGCCACCTGCTCGGTGGACACCTTCAGCTTCGCGTGGGACCTGCGGACGCCGAGACGCCCCGTGGCGCGCTGGGCCGACTGGCGGGCGGCCACCAGCCAGGTCAAGTGGAACTACAAGAACCCGAACATCATCGCGTCCTCCCACGACAACTACTTCTACATCTGGGACGTGCGGAAGGGCGCCATCCCCGTGGAGAAGATCATGGCCCACAACGGGAGGGTCAACGGCATAGACTTCAGCAGAGAGCACGAAACAGAGATCATCTCGTGCTCCAACGACATGTCCATCAAGTTCTGGAACTACGGCAAGAGCGTGACCGAGCCCAAGCTCACCATCAACACGGATTTCCCCGTGAGCAGAGCGAGACACGTTCCCTTTGGCGAGGACAGCTGCGGTATCATGCCCGCATACGGCGGCAACAACTCCATCTACATCGTCAACTACAAGGGCCAGACCGGCGAGTCGAAGCTGCGGCCCAGCTACGTCTTCAAAGGCCACACAGAGCCCGTCAAGGACTTCCTGTGGAGGTCCCGGCACTCCGAGAACCCGGCTGTGGACGACCGAGACGTCCAGCTGGTGACTTGGTCGAAGGACAATGACCTGCGGCTGTGGCCCGTCAGCGAGGACATCTACGACCGCTTCAACTACGAAAAGGGCAGGCCGCTGCCCGCGGGGAAGCGCCTCACCGACTTTGACTACAGAACGTACCGGGGTGAGCCGCTCACCGGCTCTGAGGAGAAGTTCAAGCGCGCCAAGAAGGACACCTTCGTGTCCAGCCGCGGTTCCACCAGCCGCGACAACCAGTTCAACCACCTCAACTGGATCTCCGGCGTGAGAATAGGCCAGTCGGCACTCGAGCCCTCGGACAGTCCAAACGCCTTCTCGTTCGGTGGTGACAGCATCCAGCCGGCCAACCTCGGCGAGGAGGTCAGTTCGGTTGGCCACAAGTTCCCCAAGCTCAGGTTCGAGAAGATCTCTGTGTCGACGGGCCAGCTGGTGCTTGCGCTGAACGGACCGTGGTCTACGCACAGCAAGGAGGACCTGATCTTCCTGAGAATCGAGATCAACTTCCCCAAGTCGTACCCGTCAAAGTCGGGTAAGCCTTCCTTCAGCATAGAGGAGAACCAGGACCTGGACCCCGAGAAGAAGAAGGAGATCCTCCAGAACCTCAAGGACATTTCTGACAAACTGTGTTCGGCCGGCAGGTTCTGTCTCGAGCAGTGTCTGCGGTTCCTGCTCGGGGAGAAGGTCAGCCTGGACTTTGATGCGTTTGAAGGAGCAGACCTGCCTCTGGATCCGTTCGACATCCCACAGGCTGAGCAGGAGTTCAACGACGATGAGTCTGTGCCAACCAGTGTCACTGACGACTCTGACGACGAGCTGATACCTGTTTCTGGAGAGCCACAGAGTGCTCCGTTCGGAAACTCGACTTTTGATAGCACTCCGGTGGCGAAGGGTTGTGGAGCAGTCTGGACCCCAAGCGGCCATCTTGTGTGTTTCTTCATACCCAAAGCAGAACAGAGCAAGCCGGCGCAGATCAGGTTTGACCAGCAGGGCTTCACGCTTGCTGGTGCGCTCAAAAAGAAGAGGTTTGGATCCTCTGCCGGCGGCGACGCCTCGTCAAAGCAAGAGGACTCCTCGGACGAGTCCAGTGACGACGACTCAGACCTCTCGGATGACAGTTTCTCGAACGACCTCGACATCCTACAGACCGACAGGCCCTATAGGTCTGCGGTAACCGGTCTGAACGTTGGTCTGCGTCACAGGGCCGTGGGCGATGTCAAGAGCGCCACGCTGGGCAACGTCTCTGTTCCAACCGAGAGATCGTTTGGAACGCAAACGTCCAAGGCAAACAACAACAACAACAACAACGTGACGATCTACGATTTCAGCCACCTCATACCATCGAAGATGGAGCTTGCATACGAATATCGCATGCTGGGAGACACCCCAGAGCGGTTGTCGGCCCACAACGCCGCTGTGGCCGAGAAGTATGGCTACAAGGATCTTGCCGACTGTTGGAGGATCCTCGAGGTGATTCTCGTGAAAGACGTGCAGTTGGCAGACGTGCTCAACAACAGCGATCTCTCTGTGATTCTTCAGCACGAGCTCCAGGAGAAGTTTGTGTCAGATCTCAAGAGAATCGACCTGGATAAGAACTACCGCTTCTACTGGGGTGGCCACCCCTTTGGAAGCAGGTGGCTGGCAAAGTCCATCATGCAGTACTACGAGAGGCTGGGCAACGTCCAGATGCTGGCGATGCTTGCGTGTATCATGCACGAGCACTCGATGCACAAGGCTGATCCGACGATCCCCATCCACACACCGTACATGAAGCCTCCCACGCTGGCACACAAGCCAAGCGTTATCGGCAGTCACCCACAGCATGACTACATACTGGAAGGCATGGCCAACCGCTCTGCTACCAGCTCGATGTCGTCGTACGAGGCAGCTGGGTCGCCCAGTTTCCACTCTGGTTCTCCCGAGAGAATAGGCAGCTACTTCAGGAGGGGTATTGGCACAACTCCCTCGTTCCCTGGAGTATCTCCCACAAACTCATCTTCGAAGAAGTCTGTGGCGACAATGGCGTCTCGCACATCGAGCTTCATGGCGCCCCAGGCTAGACCGCAGGTGTTCCACGGTGTACCAAAGGTGAAGATCCAGATGTTCAACGATCCCCAGCTGGATCTCTCCGATGACGTGTATACCATGCCGTTACTGGATCCAGAGTACGAGTCCAAGTACCAGATGTACAGGTCGCAGTATGCGGCTCTGCTGTTCTACTGGGGGCTTCCTGTCAACAGGATCAAGATCCTCAAGTTCAACTACGATGAGTCCATCTTCAAGAGGTCTTCTGTGTTTGACGAGTTCAGAGGCAAGGTTGGTCTCATCGGCGGAACCACACGCCTCGTCAAGGATCTCTCTAAGGCGGAGGTTCTCAGGGAGCAGAAATCGTGCCACTACTGCGGCAAGAACATCAAGAAGAGGCTGGTTGTGTGTACCACCTGTAACCATCTGATGCACGCAGACTGTGGTATGCAGTGGTGGGAGGGTGAGCAGCAAACCGAGTGTCCTGCTGGCTGCGGATGTCTGTGTTTGTCGAAAAAGTTTTACGAATGATACAAGCAGTCTATTCTATGTCGTTGGACTTGTCCATGATCTCCTCCCAGGGAGACCACAGAACGGCAAAGAGCTCGCAGAAGCTGAGTGTGAAGACGCCGATGGCCAGTCCGAGCCAGAGCCCAAACACACCCATGTTCCACCTGAACCCGAAGAGGAGCTCGAAGGGAGTGGCTACGGCGTAGTAGCACACGAGACTCAGAGCACCGCCGAGCCTCTGTCTTCCCTGGCCTCTGAGAATGCCTGCCATGAGGATGTTTGTGCCGTCGAGCAGCTGGTTCAGCGCAAGCACAAAACACACCTTCGAGACCAGCGCAACCAGCTCGGGCTCTGACACGAAAGTCTTCGCGATCTGGTGTCTGAAGATGCAGATCCACAAGAAGTTGAAGGTGCTGATTGCCCACGCAAGCACCAGCGTTGCCTTGACGATCCTCTTGTATCCCAGGTCTTTGGCGCCGATGATGTTGGCCATTCTCGTCGACGCACATATGGAGACGCTGAACGGGATCTGGAACATGAAGCTGGCCAGAACGTCGACGACGCTCTGGGCCGCAAGCTGGTCCGTGCCCATGGTGGTTGCGAAGATGGCGAGGATCTGGAACGCCAGCGCCTCGGACAGAACCATCATGATGCCCGGCACTCCCAGCCTGATCAGCGGCAGCCAGTCAGAACAGAGCTCCTTGAGGGAAACGTCTGTTTTCCAGCACTGGTACCCGTCTATGAAGGAGATGTACCCGACAATGGCCACCGCCATACTCCAGTACGTAAGTATGTACGCTAGAAGAGGACCGTCTAGATACCTCGGCGTGAGATACGCGCTCAGCGCGAACGACAGGGGCAGTGCTCCGACGATGATGCGGGTCGGAGCACTGAACTTGTTCTGTGACTGTAGGAAGTGCTTGGCGCATTCGAAGATGATCGACGCCGGAGACACAAACGGCATGAACACAAGGCATCTGACACACATCTCCTTGAGCTCTTTGTCGTCTGTGAACAGGTCGAAGATGGGACCGGAGTGGGTCCACACATAGGACAGAAACACCATGGCCACGAACATGATGAGCGCGCTCTTCTGGCAGTAGAGCCCCACCTTCTCGTACCTGCCTGCTCCGTACGACAGCGAGCAGAAGAAGTCCATCGCGGTGGTGAACCCGTTGAAGAACACGGGGCCCGTGAGGTAATACGTGGTGAGCGACAGCGAGTACGCAGACATGTTCTTAGCGCCCAGTTTGCTTGCGAAGTACACGGGGATCATGGCCTGTATCGAGTACTGACAGACGAAGGTGACCAGCACAGGTATGGCGTTTCGGACCAGCAGCACAATCTCTCCGAGCACAGACTTCGTCTCCAGCTGCGGTGGATGGGAGGAGTTTGCCGGCACCAGTGGGGTCGTCTCGCCCAGCGAGTAGTCGTCGATGTGGTTGTAACCATGGTGTGGAACGGATTTAGGACTCAGCTCCGGCGAGCGGTACGGTATCCTGGACCCTGGGCTTATCTGAGGCGACAGCGTCATGGTGCGTTCGGGATTTTCTCGGGAGGCGGGAAAAAAGGGAGGCAAAGATGATTCGCGGCTCTGAAAAATTCAGATTCTCGGGATGCCTTGCAGCCACAGCCGCTGACTCATCTCGGCGAGCTTCCTGGCGGCTAAAATCTCGACCACGCGGCCTTTTTTTGGCTTCTGTTCGACGCAACTAGGTGGCCATGCACGAATAGAACACAGCCTCCAAACCTTTTGTGGTTGTTATCCGCGTCACGTTGACAGTGGTCGGCATCGAGAACGGTGCGGCGGGAGTGAAACCGGGTCCCTGAGCGATGAGGCATTCGGAGGGCAAACTAAACCTGTGGGACAACGAAACCTCGAGATGCAGCCTTGGTTCAACCTTAAATAGAGCATTGTCTGCCGAACGGGCTTTTCTCTGAAACTTGAGAATTCTCAGTAGCTACGAGAGATAGGCCAGATAGCCCCGGCTCGAGGCTCGAGGCTCATGCTCAACTGTAGACATACTCAACACTACCCGAACGGAGCACAATCGAGCTAGAACAAGACCCTCTTTCGTTTGTCCCCATGCGACGGCAGGATCAGCCGTGCCGGCGACGAGATACGCCGCACGCCTCGTGGGCGGCCGTCCCCGATGGGGTTACCCGGACACCAAAGGCCCAAAATTTTTGGGAACGACGCCAAACGCCACCCTTCCAAGAGCCCACAGCAACGGAGAATGCCCAGAGACCCGCTGATTGGTATCGTCGGCAAGCCATCAAGTGGCAAGTCCACCACTCTGAACTCCCTGACCGACGCAGATGCCAAAGTTGGAGCGTTCCCCTTCACAACCATCGACCCGAACAAGGCCACGGGCTACCTACAGGTCGAGTGTGCCTGCAGCAGATTCGGCAAGCAGGATCTGTGCAAGCCCAACTACGGGTGGTGCAGGCACGGCAAGCGGTTTGTGCCGATCATGCTGCTGGACGTTGCTGGGCTGGTGCCTGGAGCACACGAGGGCAAAGGTCTCGGTAACAAGTTCCTCGACGATCTGAGACACGCGGACGCCCTGATCCACGTTGTCGACGTGAGCGGAACCACAAACGCAGAGGGGAAAGCCACACGTGGATACGATCCCCTGGCCGACATAGAGTGGCTCCAGGATGAGATCAGGCGGTGGATTGAGGGCAATCTCATGAAGAGGTGGGGGTCGATCGTGCGGAGACACACGGCCACCAAGTCGTCGGTGGTGGACACGATGCAGGCGCAGTTTGCCGGTTACGGAGCCACCGGCAATCTCGTGGCGCGTGCCATGGAAAGAGTGCGCGATCTACCACCGTTACAGGAGTGGGACCACGAGTGCATCACCAAAGTCGTCAAGGCTTTCATGGCCGAGAAGTTCCCCACGGTGCTCAGTCTGAACAAGATCGACCACCCGGACGCAGATAAGAACGTGTCGAAGATCATGCTGAAATACCCAGACACAAAGGCGGTGCTGACGTCTGCCATCACCGAGGTTTTCCTGCGCAAACTCGCCAAGCAGAGGTTCGTCGTGTACGAAGAAGGCACGGAGTTTGTCGACACCCTCGACGACCTCGGACCCGAGTCTGGCCTGAAACCGCTCGACGAGAAGCTGCAGAGCAGGATCGAGAACATCCGCGATCTCGTGCTGTACCGTTTCGGCTCCACCGGCGTCGTTCAGGTTCTGAAGGAGGCTGCGGCCGTTCTGGATCTGATACCGGTGTACACGGTGCGCAACATTGCCACCTTCACGGGCAACTCGGGAACCAACGTCTTCCGCGACTGTACGCTGATCAAGCGCGGCACCCCGGTCGGACAGGTGGCCCGCCACATCATGGGAGAGGTCACGGTGGCGGCGATAGAGGGAGTTGGTGGGAAGCGTGTCAGCGCGGACGACACGATCGACATAGGAAAGAACGACGTTCTGTCGTTCAGACTTGCACATAGCAGCGGAACTACGGTGAACTTTTAGTTTCTCGAAAAACACAAGCGGTAAATATAAGTAAAACACTCTCAGACCGAGTCAGACGCAACTGCGCTGTCGCTCTCGTCGCCCAGCGCTTTGGCGTCTGTGATGACGTAGGACTTGAACTGTCTGGGAGCAACTCTTCTGAAGAACATGATGTCGAGGTCCTCGAAGGTCCTGTTTCTGGTCTCGGGGAGTCTGAAGTAGGCCCACACGAGACACCCGACACAGATCCCGCCAAAGACAAAGCCGACCTTGCCTCTCATGTTGGCCTCGTCGGCACTGAACATGTAGGGAAGAGCCACCGTGGTGACGATGGAGCAGAGAGACTGGATGGCGGTGGCGATGGCGATGGTCTTACCTCTGAGCTTGGTGGATGGGATCTCACCGATGAGCACGAAGGTAAGTGGACCGGAGGTGGCCTGGTACAGGAAGGTCCACACCACCATGATACTGGCCTGGGCCCAGGCAAGGCCCGGCTTGGCCGAATAGTTCTTCGCACAGTCGAGGAAGGCGATGATGAAGAGGAGCAGCATCATCCAGAACAGGCCAAACAGGTACATCGGGCGTCTTCCGACCTTCTCCAGCAGCGGCCAGCACAGACAGGTGCCGACGAAGCCCATGGCGGTCATTCCCAGCGACATGTCGAACGCCTTCTCGGTGGGCAGACCGGCCACCGTGAAGAAGTTGGTGGCGTAGCCGATCAGCGGGTTGCCGCCGATGACCTGGATGGAGTACACCATGATGCAGATCTCGGAGCGGAAGCGGTCGATGCCGGTGAAACAGTCCTTGTAGGAGGTCTTGTCCTCCATCTCGCGCTCGAGCGCGTCGGTCTCTCTGATGAGGGTGAGGTTGCGCTCGATCTCCTTCTCGTCCGGCGCCCACGCGAGCTTGCGGAGCGCGGCCTTGGCCTTCTCGAAGTCGCCCTGGCGGACCAGCCAGTACGGGGACTCGGGGGCGAACGGGATGAAGGCGAGGATCACCACGGGCCAGACCCACTGGATGGCAAAGGGGATGCGGTAGGCCCACTGGGTCGCGTTGGTGGACACGCCGCGGGTCACGCCCGTGGCGATCAGCTGGCCGATGACAAAGGCCAGGTTGGTGCCGGCGGTCAGGATACCGCGCAGCGAGGTCGGGGCCACCTCCGAGGCGTAGGTGGGGCCGATCAGCACACAGACTCCCCACAGCATTCCGGACAGGATCTCGCCCGCACAGAGCACCTTGATGTTGGGCGCGAAGAACTGCATGAAGATGAAGCCGATGGTGAGCACGTTGACCACGGCGAAACACCGCTTTCTGCCCCACCACTCGATGGGCGGGCCGGCCGCAAGCGTGCCGACGACCTGGCCGATGGGCGAGCCCATGGACAGGCCGGACTGCCACGCAGCCGAGATGGCCCACGAGCCGTCGGCCAGCTGGTGGCCGTACTTCTTCTGGAACGCAGGCAGCGCGTAGAACGAGCTGATGATCTGCGCGTCGTAGCCGCACATGATCACGCCCAGCGAGAAGATGATGGTCCAGAACACCGCGCGCGGGTACCGTCTGCACGCCTCCATGACGCCGATCTGCTTCTCCTGCTCGTTGGCCCTGTACGAGCGCAGCAGGATCTCCTTCATCCCGTCGTCGTCCGGGACCTCGCCGGACAGCACCGTCGACAGCACGGGCCCCATGTCGGCGACGTTGACCTCTACAGGCACAGCTTTCTCTTCTTTCTCGGACATTGCTTCCTCGATTGTTGGGAGATCCGGGCGGAAAACAGCGAGCCAGCAGACGCACAGATATATATATAGCCGCGTGCAATTGCCTGCACGGCTAAACTCTTATCTCCCCCCCCCCCCTGAAAAATGGAAAATGCACAGGTTGCATTTACCACCGGGTCCCAGCCAGCACCCCAGGGGCGAAAACCGGCTGACATTCTCGGCCAGGCTGCCGTTTTTACATCTGTATCCACGTGCAGGATTGGGACCCTCCATTATCTCAGTCACGCGCGTTGCATTATCGTAATAGCGTAGCTATACAACCTTCTCCGATATCGTAGTCGGGCCTCGGCACATCATTGGCCGATAAGGAAAAACCGGCTCCGGGGTGCGTTCCGAGGGCTCACAGAAGCCGGATGCTCCAGTCGTATCTCACGCACACACGCGCAAAACACGCCAGTGCAGCGTCTCCAAGCAGCACCAGAAGCGCCTCGGAGGGCGCGTCGCCGAGGCGTGAGAGCGCGCTCTTGGCCCGCGCCCACGCGGAGCGCTTGCCGTACTTGAGCGCGAGCACGAGGATCTCGCCGAAGAAGTACACCTCCATCGACTTGGCGCCCACGCTGGCGAGCGTCTGGACCGCAAGCGCAGGCAGATACGGAACGGCAGCCCGGATCAGCGCGCACTTGCACATGCTGACGCCCGAGGACATCAGCACGAACGTGGGAGACCACAGCGGCTTGGACACGGGCATGTACCGCGGAGAGAGCACCGACAGCAGCTTTCCCAGCGCGAACGAGGCCGCACCGACCCCGAGCGCCTGCAGCAGGGACAGGTTCTGCGCGGAGAACCACGTGCCCGACCAGATGGTGACGGCCGTCATGAGGGCGCCCAGCAGGCCCTCGGGGTCAGGCACGGCCGAGTAGAGCCTCTCGCGGAAGAGGGGCTTGTCTATTCTGTGCTGCGCGAGGTCCTGCGCGTTTCCGAACGGGTCCCGCGGGTCCCGGGCACCAAACACAGAGATGGCTGCCCACACGGCTGTCGCAACGAGCGGGAACAGGTAGCCCCTGTCCGGGCTCGCGCTCAGGATCATCGAGGCCAGCCCGTGTCTCTGCAGCACCCCGGGCACACGCAGCGTGCCGCCGTGGACGGCGATGGGCAGCGAGTTGAACAGCAGCCCGAGGCCGATGGTCTGCAGGTTCTTCCTGAAGAGCACGGGCCGCCCCGAGAAACCCGTGAGGAACGAGAAGCACGGGAAGATGGTGTCTGCGTAGTTGAGCCTCTTGTCGTCGAACGACGCGTGGTCGAAGACCGGGTGGTCCGAGAACTCGGTGTGGTTCATCTCGAGGATGGTGACCCCCCGGATGACGTCTCTGCTGATGTCTCTCATGCTTGTGCCTGTTGATCGACGGGGAGAGAGCACAGAACAAGGTGGCAAGCGCTTAAAAGGCCAGGGCGGTTTGGCCGGTTTGGCCTGATCCGACCGACTTCCGGGGGTTCCATTGGGTCCGCCCCGTTTTGGCAAATGCAACGAGGGCTAACCGTGATTGGAGGAGCTTTATCGGATCATTGTGCCGAGATCCAGTGTTACATTTATCACTTTGGATAAATTCCACCCGCCCTGGCCCCGTTCGCCTGCTCTGCTGGATCTGCTCGCTGTTTTTGCTGTGGATGAAGCGCTCGTTACAGGATAGTGCGGCTGTAGCCCACGACGTTGGCGGGCTGGTGGCCCTGGTGGCCAGGAGACTGCCGCTGATCAAGGACAGGTTCACGTTTGTTCTGAGCGAGGCAGACGCACTCGACACGTACTCGGTGGAGCAGGACGGCTCCGGCCAGGTGACGGTGACCGGCTCGACCCTCAGCGCTCTGGGCTACGCGCTCAACGTGTTCCTGAGACAGAGCGGCCACAGCCTCACCTGGGCCGGCTCCTCGCTGGCGGAGCTTGCGGAGGTGCCCGTTCTGAAGAGCCCGCTCCGAGGAAAAGCGCAGTGCAAGTGGCGGTACCACTTCAACACGTGCACGTTCGCATACACGACGGTGTTCTTCAACTGGGAGGACTGGGAGTACCAGCTCGACTGGATGGCGCTCATGGGCATCAACTTCGTGCTTGCGTGGAACGGGTTCGAGCAGGTGCTCGTGGAGACCTTCCGGGCCTTCGGCATGTCCGACGCTGACATCTTTGAGTTCATCTCGGGCCCGGCGTTTCTGCCCTGGAACAGGTTCGGAAACATACAGGGCTCCTGGGACAGACCCAACGACGAGGAGTGGACGCGCAGCCAGCTGGAGCTCCAGAAGCTGATCAACGCGCGCATGCTGGAGCTCGGCATGACCCCGATCCTCCCCTCTTTCACTGGGTTTGTCCCGCCCTCTTTCCCCAAGTACAGCAGCGATAAAATCGTCAAGAGCAGCAACTGGAACGCGTTCGACGAGAGATTCTCCAACGTTTCGTTCCTGGACCCGCTCAGCGACTCCTTCATGGCGCTGCAGAAGCTGTTCATCGGCATCCAGGAGAGCCACTTTGGCAAAATCACCCACTTCTACACGCTGGACCAGTACAACGAGAACAGCCCCACCTCCGGAGACCCCGAGTTCCTGAAGAACGTGTCCGAGGGAACGATGAGATCTCTGAAACAGGCCGACAAAGACGCAGTTTGGGTCTTGCAAGGGTGGATGTTCTACTACGAGTCTGACTTCTGGACCAATGAGCGTGTGGATGCGTACTTCAGTGGCTTGCAGCCGGGAGAGTCGCTCATCCTGGACCTGTACTCCGAAGTGTACCCGCAATGGGAGCGCACTGGATCCTACAAGGGCAACGACTGGATCTGGTGTCACCTCCACGGATACGGACACAACCACGGACTCGGTGGCAGCATGCAGATCATTGCAGACCACTCGGTTGCCGCCAAGCACGAGTCTGCGACGATGTGTGGAATGGGCAACACCATGGAGGGTCAGGAGGGCAACCAGGTTGTGTACGACCTCACCCTGGACCAGGCATGGAGCGAAACCCCTATCGACCCCAAGGAGTACACCGATTTCTACGTGAAGGCTCGCTACGGCTCTGTGTGCGGAGAAGTGTACGAAGCGTGGAACCTCCTCAGAGAACACATCTACACCAACGGGTACGAGGACGGCGTGTACGGCGTTGTCAAGTCGGTTTTCGAGCTGCGTCCTGCCCTTGAAGGCATCGCGGATGTGAAGGGAGACCACCCAACAAAGATATACTGGGATACAGAACAACTCCTCAGAGCCTGGGAGCTAATGTACGCGGCAGTGGTTAAGCACCCCGAGTACCTCGACAGACCCAGTTTCCACTTCGATATCGTTGACTTCACCAGACAGGTCATGTCCGACGAGTTTGTGAGAGTCTACAAGGAGCTGGTTGCCGGCAAAGACGGAAACGGCCTCATCGAGATCCTGCAGTTGCTCGACGCTGTCCTCTGTACCAATCCACACTTCTACCTCGGAACGTGGATAGCCAAGGCCCGTGCTCTCGCCAAGGACGAGAAAGCGGCAAACTGGTACGAGTACAATGCGCGGAACCAGGTCACCATCTGGGGACCAACCGGCAAGGAGGAGACGCTGGACTACGCAGGCAAGCAGTGGGGTGGGCTCATCTCCGACTTCCACATCCCGCGCTGGAAGCTTTTCCTGGAGTCGCAGCATAACCTAGAGGCCTACTCTGAGACCGTCCGCACGTTTGAGCTGGACTGGCAGCACAGGAAGTGGGAAATGCCGCTGAACCCCCACGGGGATCTTCCAAAAGCCCTCGCTGCCGTGGCTTCGTACTTCGTGCGGCGCATCGCATAAGCAGTTGACCCGTCTGAAAAATGACAGATGCAAAAAAGTTTGGGTAGTGCGACGACTGAAAAGTTTCCTTCGAGGATGCCGAAAAAAAAGTGGTGAAAAATCGTTGAGCGTTTGTAAACCTCTTTTCCCTTTTCTACCAAGTATACCGAAATGAAGTACATTAGATCCGACGAGACTCTCGAGATTCCAGCTGGTGTCACCGTTGACATCAAGGCCAGACAGATCACTGTCACCGGTCCAAGAGGTACCCTTAACAAGAACCTCGGACACATCGATGTCACCTTCACCAAGGCTTCCAACGCCATCATCAAGATCACTGTCCACAACGGTGACAGAAAGCACGTTGCCACTTTGAGAACCGTCAAGTCTCTCATTGCCAACCTCATCAAGGGTGTCACTCTTGGTTTCAAGTACAAGATGAGATTCGTCTACGCCCATTTCCCAATCAACGTCAACATCATTGAGGAGGATGGCCAGAAGCTCGTCGAGATCAGAAACTTCTTGGGTGAGAAGAGAGTCAGAAAGGTCAGAATCTTGGAGGGTGTCACCGCCGAGATTTCCGCTGCCCAGAAGGACGAGCTTATCGTTTCCGGTAACTCCCTCGAGAACGTCTCCCAGACCGCCGCTGACGTCCAGCAGATCTGCCGTGTCAGAAACAAGGATATCAGAAAGTTCTTGGATGGTATCTACGTCTCCGAGAAGGGTACCATCGAGGAGCCAGCCGACGAATAAGTACCTCCAAATCCACTCTTTTCACAAACAAACTGGAGCCGCGAACGTCTAGCGAACTCGGGGAATACATACACTCACACCTCTTAATGTTTTAATAGAACCTCTGTCTCCACCCAAGCCGTAGCGGTCAAATTTCACGCCCCAAAGCGTAGTAGTGAGGGTGTGCCATGCCCATTTGTGAGCCTCATCTGCGAGAAAGGCCTTTGGCCTAGTTTTGCCCCCCTTCTTCTTCTCCCGCCACCAAGCCAATCATGTCGGAGAAGGTGAATAGCTTTGGAAGGAGAACGTGGGACAAGGAGGAGTACGCGCTACTGGCGCGTGAGCGTGCAGCGGAGATACGAGACCGCAGGAGCGGCAAGGATAAACCGACGGGAACCAAAGCACACGAGTTCTTCAAACAGCGGATGGACGATTTGAAGAAGATCGACGCCATGAACAAAGTGTCGCTGGTGGCAGACAGTGCCAACGGGGGCTGGTTTGCGTGTGAGGTTTGCAGGAGGAGGTACAAGGACAACCTGGCGTACATAGAGCATCTCAACTCCAACGAGCACATGCAGAACTCTGGGTTTGACCCCAGAGAACAGCTGGAGGTGACTCTGGAGCAGGTCCGAGACCGTGTCGAGACGCTCAAGCGGATACGGGACGAAGAGCAGGCGAAGGACGGGTTTGACATACGAACGCGGATAGAGATGAAGCGCAAACGGGACCAGGAGGAGGCTGCCAAGCGGAAGGAGAAGAAACAGAAGAAGAAACAGAGGCTACAGTTCAAGAACGACACGCAGGATGACGATCCGCTGCGAGCGGCCATGGGGTTTTCCAGCTTTAAATAGACTTCTATGTACACGATATCTACAGGCTTCCTGCAGACACCACCTTGTCGACGGTGTGGAAGTAGTCAACGACATCGTCCTTGGCATCGTCGACGGACACCAGCTTCTTGCAGATGGCCACGTCGGTCTCGAACTTGATGGCCTCCTTGATGTTGTTGGGGTAGTTCACAAGCACAAACGCCTCGGCATCCTTGTGGCTTTCGAGCTCCTGCTTCACCAGCTGTGTGAATATGCCCGGTGCAAGAGTGTACTTGAACTTGTAGCGGCACCCTGGCGCCTCTGGGTCCTCGGAGTCGAACGACTGGTGCAGCAGGGTTCCGTACTTGGAGCCAGGTTTCTCCATCTCCTGCCTGATGAGCGCATTCAGGTCCACCACAACAGGCTCCGACCCGCTGCTCTTCACCTTGTCGACGACGCTGCTCACTGCAGAGGCGTTCCTGCCATGCGGCACAAGGTAGAAGTCTCCGCTCTCAAACATCTTCTTTCTCTGCTGTTTCTGGATGTACTGCTCCCACTCCTCCTCGGAAAACGAGTTCTTGCGCTTGGCCAGCGACGATGCCGGATCCTGGTCGTCAATACGCTTGACAACAAGCCCAAAGATCATGGTTCCAACGAGACCAACCGCAGCAAAGTACCGGAACTGCGGACCCTTGTCGTTGCTCGCAAAACCGGCGTATCCTCTTCTCGAAACACACAGCAATGGACGCTTCAGCGCACCCGTAGCGGCTCTCCTTATGCCAAACATCTCGCTTGCTGTCCTGCCAAACGCCACCCGCTGAGACCTTCGCGGGCTTCTCAGAGATCTGGTTGGCGGTCTGGTAGTGCGTCACACAGATTGGGTGGGACACTCCTCCTCTCGCCAGAGACAACAGACGCGTCCTGCGTTCGTCCTTGCTGCTCTTCCTCCCACCAACCGCATCAAATAAGAGCATGGACAGAAAATCGAGGAGATACACGCTGGAGAACCTGATGGCCATGAGCACGGCGTCGGATGTGTCGCTGGATGAGAAGATCAGCGGGCGCCAGCGCGACTTTGAGAACATCAAGGAGATCAAGAGACAGACCGCCGAGATCGCAGACAGAATGCGCACGCTGGCGGTGAAGCTCGAGGACGTCACCGACGACTCCAAGACGGTGCAGCTTGTGCTGAATAACATGCAGGAAGTGATGAACGGGTTGCGGATGGCCGCTCTCCCGCTGGCCAAGATCGAGGGCGATGGCATCACCGACGATACCAGCGTGTTGCCACAGAGGGTGATACGGGTGAGGTTGGACAACAACGAGGACGACGACGAGGGTGACGAGCCCATAGCGCTCGAGACGTCCCAGATCTCTGATGAGTGAGGACCCGCCCTCTTTCCCACCGCCCTCCACAATTAAACCTCGCACCACTGAGGGATTCTCCTCCCTGTACACTACCGCTTAACCAATCATACCCCCAGAAGGCATGTAAGCATTTGATACCAGTTGATTAGCCAGGTAATAGAATGTCTTCCTCTGTCCTCACCTCTATAACCAGGGATCCGTTGTGTTCTCGTTAACTAAGGTGAAAGTAAGCTCGGCTCCATCACTGTCCGCTTATCGCTTCTTGGTCCGAACTCCTTTTAATCGGTAAGAGGGTTATAGCCAATATCTACAGTACCACGCTTCGCTGCGGAGTTTTTTGGGTGCGCCACGACAAAAACACCCATTAGTAAAGGGAGACGCAAAGTTGCCACGCTCCTCCGCCTGTTCTTCTCCTCCCATTGGACCTGTCTAGCCATGTCGAGACGCCCAGGTATGTGTTGCGGTCGTTCTGTATGGCCTGGCTTGTACTAACGCAATAGGACCCAACTACGCCGAGCTGAATGCGGGCAACTTTGACGATGAGTTCATGTCGTCTGGAGACTCGAGCGCCACCGACTACTCTGACTACGAGGGGATGAAGAAGAGAGCGGCCAAGAGAAAGAAGGCCAAGCAGACCGTGAAGACGATCAAGAAACAGCGAAACGACAAGGAGTACAGCGACGATGAGCTGATCACGATAAACCTCGACAGACCGCCGGATTTTGTGCCAGATACCGTCTCCAACCTGTTTGGACGGGCCGATTTCACATACCTCAAGCTCAAACCGGACCACGCATCCCGGCCAATATGGATATCTCCCACAGACGGCAAGATCATCCTGGAGAGCTTCTCACCGCTGTCTGAGCAGGCGCAGGACTTCCTGGTGACGATTGCAGAGCCGGTGAGTAGACCGAGTTTCATCCACGAGTACCGCATAACCACACACTCGCTGTATGCTGCTGTCTCCGTTGGCTTGGAGACAGACGATATCATATCGGTGCTGAACAGGCTGTCGAAAGTGCCCGTGGCGCCATCGGTGGTTAACTTCATCAAGAGCGCTACCCTGTCTTACGGTAAGGTCAAGCTCGTCCTGAAGCACAACAGGTACTTTGTCGAGAGTTCCCAGGCCGAGATCCTGCAGATGCTGCTGAAGGATGAGGTTATCGGTGCACTGCGTATCCAGTCTGAAACTACAACAACGACAAGCGACGGACTCGTCCAGACAAAAGCTCCGTCCCAGGGAGACCTCGTCATTCCGGGAACCAAGAAGCCAGACGGTACAGATGTCAACACAGAACCAGAAAAGCCAGATGACGTCGAAGACATCTTTGCCAACGTTATAGGAGAAGGAGATGACGATGACGACGATCTCGACACAGTGCACTCCTTTGAGATTCATGCATCTTCGGTGGAAACTGTCAAGAAGCGGTGCCAGGAGATCGACTATCCCATGCTTGAAGAATACGATTTCAGAAACGATACGAGAAATCCAAACCTGGACATCGATCTCAAACCATCGACACAGATCCGTCCATACCAGGAGAAGTCCCTGAGTAAGATGTTTGGTAACGGGCGTGCCAGGTCCGGTGTCATTGTGCTGCCGTGTGGTGCAGGTAAGACTCTGGTTGGTATCACTGCTGCCTGCACAATCCGGAAATCTGTCATTGTGCTATGTACGTCGTCCGTGTCTGTCATGCAGTGGAGACAGCAGTTCTTACAGTGGTGTACGATCCAGCCCGAAAACGTTGCCGTGTTCACCTCTGAGAACAAGGAGATGTTCTCGGGAGATGCAGGTCTTGTTGTGTCGACGTACTCGATGGTTGCCAACACGAGAAACAGATCCCACGACGCACAGAAGGTTATGGATTTCCTCACCTCTAGAGAGTGGGGTTTCATCATTCTCGACGAAGTGCACGTTGTTCCTGCTGCCATGTTCAGAAGAGTCGTCACCACCATTGCAGCACATGCGAAGTTAGGTCTGACAGCCACACTTGTCCGTGAAGACGAGAAGATCTCGGATCTGAACTTCCTCATTGGACCTAAACTGTACGAGGCTAATTGGATGGAACTGGCACAGAAGGGACACATTGCCAATGTTCAGTGTGCCGAAGTTTGGTGTCCGATGACATCTGAGTTCTACCAAGAGTATCTGCGCGAGAGGTCCAGGAAACGTATGCTGTTGTACATCATGAATCCGACGAAATTTCAAGCGTGTCAATTTTTGATTCACTACCACGAAAACAGAGGTGACAAGATCATTGTGTTTTCTGACAACGTTTACGCACTGCAAGAGTACGCCTTGAAACTGGGTAAGCCGTTCATCTATGGTTCTACTCCTCAGCAGGAGCGTATGAACATCTTGCAAAACTTCCAGTACAACGATCAGGTCAACACGATATTCCTCTCGAAAGTTGGTGATACCTCGATCGACCTTCCTGAAGCCACGTGTCTCATCCAGATCTCTTCGCACTACGGTTCGAGAAGACAGGAGGCACAACGTCTGGGGCGTATTCTGCGTGCCAAGCGTAGAAACGATGAAGGTTTCAACGCGTTCTTCTACTCGCTTGTCTCTAAGGATACACAGGAGATGTACTACTCCACCAAGAGACAGGCGTTCTTGGTCGATCAGGGATACGCATTCAAAGTCATCACCCACCTACACGGAATGGAAACGTTGCCCAACCTAGCATATTCGACGTCCAAAGAACGCAGAGAGCTGTTACAGGAGATTCTTCTGAAGAACGAAGACGCAGCAGGCATAGAATTTGGGGAGGACGCAGACAACCTGGTTGGTGGTGGTGTTGACAGACGCGCGCGTGGATCAGCACAGCGCACGGTGGGTTCACTGGCGAGTCTTGCAGGTGGTGAAGACATGGCGTACGTCGAACACAGCAAGAACAAAAACAAGGAACTACACCATCCGTTCTTCCAAAAGACCCTCTACAAGAAGAAGAAATGAATATAGCACACACCCGAAGTTATAATATTAGTATACATTCACAATCCCAAAACTTTCTCCTGTTGATCTATAACGGAGGATATCTCATGTAGAGCGTTGTACAGAGACGATTGGATAGACCTGTCTAACGAATTTGCGTATTCGACAAACGTGTCTGCGATTATCCAGTCCTCTTTGAACTCTTCGCTGAGCTCCCTGATGAGTCTATCGTACCTGTTAACGATCTCTGTTTTGCGTTCGTTTATCTCCTGTATGAGATTCTTGGTCTGCGAAACAAGGCTTCTTGTGTCTTTCTTGACTTCGTTGGTCCGTGTCGCGAGCGAGTTTGAGTCCTTGGTCTTCTTGTCCCTTTCCTCCTTCAACCTGGCCTCCTCGTCCTTGAGTTGCTGTTCCAGAAGTCTGAACTCGTCCTTGGTCTCCTCTATCAGCTCCATCAGGGTCGATATCTCGCCGTTCGTGTTGTCAAGACTCTGTGTCTTGTTGAATACCTTCTCCTCCAAGTCTAGACGCAGCTCGTTGAGTTGCTTGTTGAAGTCAGAGTAGTTGAACTTGAGCTGGGCCTTATCTTCGAATGAGTCTGGAACGTTGGCCAACAGCAAGGCCTCATACTTGGGAACATCTTCAGGGTCGCACTCCTCCAGTATGCCTCTGAGTCTGTCAGAGTACGACTTGACACTTGACTGGAAGAATCCAAAGCTCGTCTTGACGGACTCCAGCTTCTCCTCTATGGTCGTTTCCAAATTGCGCAATTCGGCTTTCATGCTCGAGACTTTTGAGTCTAGACTGTTCACCGTTGACGACAACTTCTTGATCTCCATCTCCGAGGTTCCCTTGGACTCGAGCTCCGAGGTGAGCTGTCTGCTGACGTTCTTGAGATCCTCGATGCGGCCATTGATGTCCAGTAGCACAGGTGCCTTCTTGGCTATGATCTGCTGGGATCTCTCAATCGCCGAGTTCACGGCTAGTACAAACTCTTCGATTCTCTCTAGGTCCGAGTCCAAAACCATGTTTCTGTTCTGGTAGTCTTCAACCTCGGTAGCGGTGCCGCCAAGCTCGACCTTGACCAGGTTGACGTTGTCTATCAGGGTAGTCAGCTGGGAGATGGCCTCCTGTATGAGGTCAAACGACTCGTCCACCTGTCTGAAGCTCTCGAGCCCGTTGTTGTCCAGAGAGTGCAGTGCAGCGTTGGTGATGAGGTGCGAGATGTGCAGGTTTGTGGCCTGCTCTGTGATGGTTGGGTTGTCCTGGATGGCGCGAACCAGGTTGTGGGCGTCAAACCCGTTGAAGGTGATCTTCACCGGAAGCTCCACAGCAACAGACACCAGCCAGTGCAGTATGGACATGACGATCGGCCACTTGGATGGCCCTACGGCAGACAGCTGTGTGCGCGAGGGGATCTCGTAGGGGTACTCCATCATCTTGAGGATCTGGTAGATGTCGTTCTCGATGGAGTCGGTGAACTTGACGTTCGGGTCGATTTCCAGAAACAAGAAGCGGAACATGAAGAGGATATCCTTCTGCGTTGGCTTCAGCAGCGTCTCCTGTCTCAGCTGGTGGATCTGCTCGAAGCCGTTGCACTCCAGGTACTCGTAGATGTCGTTGCGCATCTTCTCTTGGTACTGCTGGGATCTAATTGGCCGTGGATCATCGGGAACAGCCATCGACAGACGCTTGTTGATGGAGATCTCCGGGTTGGACAGCTTGCGCTTGTGCGTGTTGACGTCCGAGTATCTGCGCGCCTTGACCGAGCTGAGCGTGGCCTGGCTGGAGTTGAGCAGTCTTGTCGACGACGGAGCGAGCGACGATCTCTTGGAAAGAGACGCCCTGCGCTTGATGGCGTTCGAGTCCAGCTGTCTGAGCGGGTTGTAGTCTCCAGACATCCTGCTCATGGTGTGTGTGGTCAGGAGCGGAGAACACAGCGCTTTGTTTACGCGCAAAGAGGTAAACAAAGGACGGTGTGCATCAACCATCATGCGGTTACCCGGCCTTCACGTTTTTCTCTCTTCTTTTTTCCCTATGTTTGATCAGCACACTACTCTCGTCCAAAAAAGAATGGAATAATTTCGAGGCAGAGCTTCCTCGGCTCGAGCCAAAGGCACTAGTGCGATTTTTGGTTTCGTTTCGTCCATTCTTTAGAGCGAAATAGCCTTGTCCTCAATAGAGGCTACATGTAAACAAACCAGGGTAATCTAATTGTCTGTGGCATTCCAGCGAACATCCGCAAACAGGGGGGGTTTCAGGATCTGGATGAGTCCCAGGAAGGCTGGGTTTTAGAGCAAACTGAACTGAATGACCCAAACTGAATGACCCATTGTGTCGTGGACCGGATACAAAATCGCAAATTTCAATGAGCGGAACCTTCTCTTTACCCTTTGGAGTAATTTTTCATATGAAACCGCCTGGAATACGTGCACTTGTAAAATCGCCCATTCAACACGGTGCTGTCTGGTCTAGTAGGTGCCAGTGACATGGCTGCGCCCGCTGCCCGTTTTTCTCGCCAAAAAATCCAGTACAAAACACTCGTTGGACCGGCTCCCCCACCTTCGTCATTTCATTGGAATTGCTTTTTGGTGGCTTGGCCGCTTTGATTGGCACACACCCCCAACAATCAGCGCCCCCTTTTTGCGGGCTCTGCTGTTTCTCTAAGTTTTTTTTTTATCACGTTGTTTCGCCTTCTTCCTCTTCGCAGCCAACGAATAAAAGCCCATTCCACTCTCCTTTTCTCTACCCTTATCTTCGTTGCTGAATCTGCACTGGGACGGTTTGCCACTGCTATTGCTTGTTTTTCCCCTGTTGCTGCTGCCACGCCCGTGTTTGTTTACATCAACAGGACACGCTTTGCCCTTGTTTCACTGTACATTACTGCATTATAACACAGACGAATGAGACAGGAGGTTAGCTACATACTGCTGGCCCACCTGGCACTCGTGCTGTTTCTGGTGTACCAGACGTTCGACCTCATAACGCTGCTGTACGACGACACCTTCCAGGACTCGATAACAGAGCTCGAGCTGGAGAGACCGGGCACAGAAATCATCCCCAAGATCATACACCAGACATACAAGACTACAGACATCCCAGAGGTGTGGAAGGAGGGCCAGCAGCGGTGCATCGACCTGCACCCAGACTACCAGTACATGCTGTGGACAGATGAAACAGCACACACCTTCATCGCCGAAAACTACCCCTGGTTCCTGGAGACGTTTGAAAACTATAAGTACCCCATCGAGCGCGCCGATGCCATCCGCTACTTCATCCTGAACCACTTTGGAGGAATCTACATAGACCTCGACGACGGCTGCTCGCGCCGCCTGGACCCTCTGCTCCAGTACTCGGCGTTCGTGAGAAAGACCGTGCCCACAGGAATCTCCAACGACGTGCTCGGCTCTGTGCCCAAGCACCCATTCTTCGTCAAGGCCATCGACTCGCTGGCCAAGTACGACCGCAACTGGCTGGTTCCCTACATCACCATCATGTACTCCACCGGACCGCTGTTCCTGTCGGTTGTGTGGAAGCAGTACAAGAGATGGGGGGTTCCCGACTCGTTCAAAGTGAAGATTCTGCTTCCTCCAGACTACAAAAAGGGCCCCAACGCCTTCTTCACGATTGCTCCGGGCTCCTCTTGGCACATGGACGACGCCAAATTCCTGATGACTCTGGCCCGTCACTTGACGCTGGCAGTCATCGGTGGCTGTCTCATTGCTGCCCTCATCCTGTACCTGGAGTACTTGTTCTACTGCTTTGTGATAAGCTCCACCTTCAAGAGAATCCTCAACTTCTGTCTCAAGGCCGTCACGTTTGGCAAGATGGGGGGTGTTCAGCAACAGCAACCGCAACAGCAGTACCAGCGTGTGGAAGAGACGTACCCCAGACGCCTCCTCAAGACAAGAAACAGAAAGGACTCCAACCTGCCTGTGGTTGTCGATATCGAAAAACAACAGGATTCGATCTAGAATCCACTGCATTTGAAACAAAAAAAATCTCTTTATGTGTCGCTTGGTTTATCTCGGGTGTTGTTTTACTCTTCTTACTTTTGAAACTTTTCGATACTGTTTGCTATACTTTATGCTCATGTCCACTCAACCAAGTCACTCATTTATCTTACAAAAAACATCTTTTTTTATCACTTCAGATGCGCCGTTGCGTTCTTGTAGAGGGTCTGCCATATGTATGCCTCGCTCAGCAGCATCTCCACCTCGTTCTCCCCCCAGTTCTCGGTCTTTGACTGGTCCTGCAGAAACATGATCATCTCCTGGAACTCCATCTCCTTCAGGTCCTCCGAGAACTTCATCAGGAACGCACAGCACACGTACACGTGGAACTCGTTGAACCCCTTGGGAAACTCGGATATGTACGTGTCCCACATGCGTATGATGAGGTCGATGCGGAGCTCTCGCATGAGCATGCAGTTCATCCACCGAAACGAGAACTGCAGAAACTCGAGGTTCTGCTCCTTGATGTGCTGGTAGAGCTTCTCGTCTATTCTCAGCGTCAGGTTGGCCAAACTGTCAACCTGTCTCATGATCCCAGGCTGTTCGTGGATGTAGTTGTCCTGGATGGTATCGAGGACCTTTGTCAGACACCAGAAGGTGTCTGCCTCGACAACGTTCAGCAGCTCGACATCGAGCTTGCCTGGGTCCAGCTGCGTGGCAACCCTGCACTCTGAGCCGAGGTAGGACTGCAAAAACACCTGGAGTATAGGCGTGGCCAGGTCGTTGATCCCCTGGACGTACCCGCTGGCGGGATGTCTTATGGCCCATATGTACAGCAGCCTCTCCAGTAGCCTCTGTATGACTGGATACGAGTAAAGCTTCATCGTTGGGTTTGTCCTGGGAACGTCGATTATGATCTGGTGCCAGATGATCTGGTCTTTGTCCTGGTTGAATATCTGGTCTATCGTGTCCTGGTACTCCTTCCGCTTTCGTGAGAGCACAGACTGTCTGCGCGAGGCATTCGTGGGGATGTACCCGAGCAGCAGCTGCCACACGAGTCCGCGTAGCTCAACAGGCAGTCCCTTCCACGCCTGTTTGCGGAGCTCTCCGAGGTCAATTGAGTCGCGTTGCTGTGTCAAAATCTCCACCAGTTTCAGATACCGGTAGTCCTGAGCCGGTAGCCCCTCCAAAACCTTGAACGGGTCGTCTATTATGTCTTTGTAGTCTGTCCGCACCGTCTGTGCAGCCGTGGCCCTGTGCGGTTCAACGTACTCCAGATCCGGGTAGAGCTTGCCAATTGGCTCCACTTTTTTCGCCACGAACTCGTCGTCCAGACCGTCGTCCCAGTCATCGTCGTCATCAAACACGCTCAGCTTCTTGGCCTTGCTCACCTTGAGCCGCGGAGACATCGAGTTGACAGATCCGATGGATGTGCGTTCCGGGGAGATCGACGTCCTGCTGCGCGAGGGCCGGTCGAAGTGCGAGTACGACGCGCCCACCACCTTGCTGTCCGAAGACGACGACGCCTGTGAGACGGACGATCCGTTGTTCTTGAAGAAGAAGGGGAGCGATCGCTGGTACGACGGCGCAGCGTCAGACGTGCTGAACACATAGTCGTTGACCTGTGACATTTCCTGTAAACCGTTAGTACCAGATCCATCGCTCGCCGCCCACACATCCACACTCACCGTCAGAGGCTGTTGGTATCCCTTTCTCCTCCCCATGTCTAGCGCTTGGATTAACAAAAACAAACAGGTGCGCTGTTAACAACCCCGTTCCGTTCAGCCACTCATCTGTGACGCGATTGGGTGGGGCACGCCGATGGGGATAGACAGAGTCACAATTTGGGGGTTTCAATAAAACGTTTCCAATAAGACGGAGAAACGAGTGCCCCTCTGTTGTTTTCCCCCTGTTGTTCTCCTCCATCAAGCAAAACATGGCAGAACGCGCGGGAAAGACGATCTTGGCGTCCAGAATAGCCAAGAAGTACACAGACGAGCTTGTGGAGGTGACATCCAAGCTCACGGAGTCTCCGCCCAAGCTGGTGGGCCTGCTGGGCAACGACGACCCGGCGGCAGTCACGTACGCCAGCTTCACGGGAAAGACGTGCACCGCGCTCGGGTTCGAGTACGAGCTCAGACAGGTGAGCAAGGAGAACCTGGAGGAGGAGATCTACCGGGCCAACGAAGACAATCAGGTGCACGGGATCCTGGTGTACTTCCCCGTGTTTGGCGACCGCCAGGACCAGTACCTCCAGCAGTGTGTCAAGCTGGAGAAGGACGTGGAGGGCCTCAACTTCAAGTACATCTCCAACATGTACCACAACATACGGTTCCTGGACGAGGCCAAGCTGCACAAGTCCATCCTGCCGTGCACGCCGCTGGCCATCGTCAAGATCCTGGAGTACCTCTCCGTGTACAACCCGCTGCTGAACTACGGCGACAGGCTGTACGGAAAGACCATCACCGTGGTGAACCGGTCCGAGATCGTTGGCAGGCCTCTCGCGGCCCTGCTGGCCAACGATGGTGCCACCGTGTACTCCGTGGACATCAACAACATACAGAGGTTCGAGCGCGGGGACGGCCTGCATCTCAAGAAGCACACCGTGGTGGAGGACCCGATCTCGCTGGAGGCCGCCGCTGCAAAGAGCGATGTCATCATAACGGGAGTCCCTTCTCCCAGCTACAAGTTCCCCACACACTACATCAAACGCGGTGCTGTGTGCATCAACTTCGCAAGCGAGAAGAACTTCAACGACGATGTCAAGGACCACGCCAGTCTTTACGTGCCCAGCATTGGCAAGGTCACCATTGCCATGCTTCTGAGGAACCTGCTGAGACTCATGAAGGATAACGCCAAGCTAGAACAGTAATATACGCATATATACACACTCAGAGACATTGTACTTCGTAATGTCCATCTTAGGTGCGGCGGTTCAATGATCAATGCACGACTCAGGTAAACAAGCTTCTCAGCGGTGGCGGCTGGGCGCTTAGTAGAAGCTGTCAAGTACGGAAGCCATGGGGAGAGTTGAGCTGGATCTGTTTGATGAGGAAGAGGAGGATCTGCTAGAGCCAAAGATCGTGCCGAAAAAGGTGGTGTTCAAGAGGATAAAGAAGGAAACAGCGGCCAAACTCAAGCAGGAGTACGATGAACCCAGGGTAAAGACCGAGACAGAGGTTGAACCCAAGGTGAAGACCGAACCGCAGGTCAAGATCGAAGTCAAGGAGAAGCCTGATGAGCCAGAGGATCCGGAGGAGCTTCGGCTGCCCCGCAAGTCAAAACTCGCGCGGCTGGCAGAACAGGAGAAGCTGCAACTGGCAGTCAAACAGGAGTCGGAGTCGGAGTCGGAGGATGTGCAGGTGGACAGAGACTGGTACAACACAGACGAGATGGGCCACGGCAACGACGACCCCTATCCGTTTGGTGGGGACTACGAGCTCGACGAACAGAGAGAGGTGAAGCTGAAGCAACAGGAGCGCCAAAGACAGTCGTCGCGGTCGATAAGATCCAAGGAGGCAGAGGCCCGGTGGTTCCAGAACAGGGTTCGTGCCAGCGGAATCAAGGGTCAGGCAAGGGGAGAGTTCGACCTGTACATAGACGATGAGGACGAGGAGGCTCTGGGAGCGAAGGTGATGACACACAGACTCGTGCCTCCCTTTCTGAAGGACTCTGTCATTTTGACCAAACAGCGAGACGCAGTGGACCCGGTGCGTGATCCCACGGGCGACCTGGCGAAGTCAGCCAGGAGCGGGTCCACCCTGGTGAACGAGAGGAGACACCAGCGCGAAAAGGAGAAACACGCGAGAGAAGCGGTCAGTGCAAACGGCACCGCGCTTGCTACCATCACGAACAGCAAACAGGAGGAGACAAAGGCCGAAATCGTGATGGAGGACGATGTGCCTCCCACACTGGAGGAGATCAAGGCCCAGCGAAAGACGCTTCCTGCTTACAAGTGCCGCGAGGAGGTACTCAGGGTCATCGGTGAGAACCAGGTGACCATTGTCATTGGTGAGACCGGTTCAGGTAAGACAACCCAGCTCACGCAGTTCCTGTACGAGGCAGGCTACGGCTCCACTGGTGTTATCGGGTGCACGCAGCCACGTCGAGTGGCGGCAATGAGCGTTGCCAAAAGAGTCAGCGAAGAAATGGGGTGTCGTCTGGGAGACGAAGTTGGATTCACCATAAGATTCGAGGACAAGACCAGTTCCAAGACAAAGATCAAGTACATGACCGACGGTATCCTCCTGCGTGAGTTTCTGCTGGACTCGGATCTCGACAAGTACTCTTGCATAATCATGGATGAGGCCCACGAACGGTCGCTCAACACGGATATCCTCCTCGGGCTATTCAAGTCCATTCTTGCCCGCAGGCGAGACCTGAAGCTGATTGTCACATCGGCCACTATGAACGCAGACAGGTTCTCCAGGTTCTTTGGAGGAGCTCCGCAGTACACCATTCCAGGGCGCACTTTTCCAGTTGAAGTTTTCTTTTCGATGTCTGCATCTACAGATTACGTCGACGCTGCCGTGAGACAGGTCATGAGGATACACACGCGTTCGAGTGAACCAGGTGATATCCTCGTATTCATGACCGGTCAAGAAGACATCGAGGCTACTTGCGAAGAAGTTGAACACAGACTGCGCAAAGTGGACGAAGCACAACCGCTGCAGATACTACCCATATACTCATCGCTCCCGGCAGACCTCCAGGCCAAGATTTTCCGCAAGTCCCCTGTGCGCAAGTGCATCGTTGCCACGAACATCGCGGAAACTTCGTTGACTGTGGACGGAGTTATGTTTGTCATAGACACCGGTCTGTCCAAGCTGAAGGTTTTCAACTCAAAGCTGGGTATGGATACGCTACAGATAACGCCCATCTCTCTGGCACAGGCAAATCAGAGATCCGGAAGAGCTGGAAGAACTGGCCCAGGCACAGCATACAGGTTGTACACCGAATCATCCGCCAAGAACGAGATGTACGTACAGCCAATACCAGAGATTCAGCGTACAAACCTCGCAAACACGTTGTTGTTGCTGAAATCCCTCAACGTGAAGGATCTCGTGAAGTTCCCGTTTCTGGACTCTCCGCCTGAGGATATCGTCAACTCGTCTCTGTACGATCTGTGGGCGCTTGGTGCTCTTGACAACTTTGGAGATCTCACCAAGCTAGGTGCAAAGATGTGTAGTTTCCCAATGGAGCCCAGTCTCTCGAAACTACTGATCATGTCGTCAAAGTACGGATGCACAAGAGAAATCATAACCATAGTGTCGATGCTCTCGGTTCCCAGTGTTTTCTACAGACCCCGCGAGAGACAGGAACAATCGGACCAGGCAAGAGAGAGGTTTTTCGTTCCCGAAAGCGATCACTTGACGCTGCTCAACGTTTTTGACCAGTGGACAGACAACAGATCCTCTGAAAAATGGTGTCAGAAGCACTTCCTCCACCAAAAGTCTCTCAGACGCGCACGCGACATCAAGACACAATTGGAGTCCATCATGGAGAGACAGAACCTGCAACTTTCGTCCAGCGGTGACGATTGGGACATAGTGCGCAAGTGTATATGCTCGTGCTTCTACCCCAATGCTGCAAAGGTCAAGTCTTACGGAGAATACGTTGGTTTGAGGAGTGGGTTCCAGATGAGTCTGCATCCCACATCTGCACTTTACGGACTAGGTGATCAGCCCTCATACGTGGTGTACCATGAGCTCATAATGACCGGCAAGGAGTACATGAGTGTGGTCACCACCGTTGATCCAGAGTGGCTGTGCAAGTACGGACCCATGTTCTACAGTATGCGTGGGGACGACAAGCTGACGAGCCGTGAAAATCAGAGACTCAAGGAGGTTGAGTTTGAGAAGTTTGTTGAAGAACAGAAACGCCAGCGTCAGACTGTGCCTGAGAAGCGGGAGGAGAAGAAGGGGAAAAGGGACACGGATCTACAAAAGTTGAAGAGAAGACGCATTGGATTTTGAAGATATGTACATTAGCGAATCATCAGTGTAGAATGATGTTATCTATCAGTCTTGTCTCGGAGCCACTTGCATTGGGAACAAAGAGAGCAATCGACAGAACGGCTCCCACACCTGGAACAACATCCTTGAGCTGTTCGAGAGTCTGTGGGTGGTTGATCGAGACGTAATCGAGTCTGTACTCGTCGAGCTCGCCGTTGACGAGGGACTCTCTCACGCACCTCACTAGCTGGTCTGCGTCTCTCGTCTTGTTGTTGTAGGCGGTCTCTGCAGCGTGCAGGGCGTGTGCGATGGCAGCAGACTGGGCCTTGATGTCCGGGTTGAGGTATGCGTTTCTGGAGCTCAGCGCGAGTCCAGACTCCTCCCTGACGGTGGGGACAACGACGATCTCGGTGTCTATGTGCAGATCCTGCACGAGACGCCTCACAACAACCGTCTGCTGTATATCCTTCTGTCCGAAGTAGGCCCTCGTTGCGCGTGAGATGTTGAGGAGCTTGGTCACGACGGTGGACACTCCGCGGAAGAAGTTGGGACGCGACGCGCCCTCGAGCACTTCGCTGAGACTGTGCACCGTCACAAACGCGCCTGTCTGTCTGGACACGTCGAGGGGTATGCCGTTGGGGTACATCTCAGACACGAGCGGGGCAAACACGGCGTCGACCTTGTTGGTGCCCGACTGGAGAGACTCGAGAACCTGGAGATCCGCGTCAAAGTTGCGTGGATACTCGTCGAAGTCCTCGGTGGGCGCGAACTGCGACGGGTTCACGAAGATCGACACGATGGTGGCGTCGTTGTTGTCAAGAGACTGCTGAACTTTGGCCGGTGTTAGTCAGTGATGCGGACCCAAGTCGGAGTGTGTGGAAGACTTACCAAGGGAACAGTGGCCTGCGTGAAGAGCACCCATCGTGGGCACAAGCCCGACGGATTTGTCCGCGAGCGCCAGTTGCTTTCGCCAGCTTCTGACCTCGCTGACCGTGCGGAAGACCAGTATCGAAGAAACCGTCATCGGTGGCGTTGTGGAGAAGAAGACAAAGCGACAACAAAAGAGTTTTCTCGGCCTTGAGGAGATTGGTTGGGATCCGGGCACGACCTTTTGGTATTCGGAACACGACCTTGCATTTTCTCCCTCGCACGACTCGCTGGCAGGCTGAAAAATTGTCGAGTTTTGCTGGAAGGATCCGGTTGCCAGGACACCGCCAGCATCAAACAACCGGAACATGAGAGCAAGTCTTAGGAGCAGAGTCCCCTCCATGAGGAGGTTCAACTCGAGCGAGGTGATGCCGCCAAAGCTGGCCGCCACGCCGAACAAGTACAACGCCAAGTCGTCGGCCTTCAACCTCAAGCCCAACCTTCCCAAGGGCCTGTACTACCACCCTGCCCCATCGGTGAGGAGCCCGCTGATCACGCCGGTGCCCTTCCTGCCAGAGAGCGATCCCAGAAAGACCAGCCCCGTGTACCAGGAGACGCTGAAAGTTGACGCCATCGAACACATGCCTGTGATCCACCAGCTGGGCCAGGAGAAGTACCACCTGAGCGAGGCAGACATCGCAGAAATGCAGCAGCTCCGCGACGCCGGGTGGTCGAGAAAACAGCTGGTGGAGAAGTTCAAGTGCTCGTCGTACTTTGTGGGCATAGCAACCACGAGAAACGAGCACAAGGCCAGGGAGTTCCAGGAGCAGTTCGAGCAGACCAAGGCGCAGTGGAGCGAGAAGAAGCTGCTGAGGCACCTCAACAAGCAGAAGCAGGTGGAGATGTGGAAGAGGAACGCCTAGGGCCGCAGCCCGCAGTGCCTGTACATAGACAGTATATAAAACAAACAGAATATCGTGCCCGTTGTCTGCGGAACAGGTTAAAACAAACAGAAGGATCGTGGTCAGCTACTCACAAAGTCGCCGAACTCGTCGTCGCTGGAGTCCTCGCTGGTGTTGTCGCTCGGCCTCGAACTCAGAAACTTGTCTCTGAACATCTGCAGCTTGGCCCTCTGGTTCTTGAACTCCTGGATGGTGTGGCTGAACGAGATCTCGTCCCAGAACTGCCGCATCACCAGCCCGAGCGCTATGCGGTACTCCCCCCAGTACACCGTCACCACGAACGACCGCCCGCCCACCTTCTCGATCGTGTGGAAGTCCGTGTCTGTTATCGTCCGCGTGTTCGGCACGCTCTCGTAGAACGTGTGGGCCCACACCGCGCCGTCGTTCGACAGAATCTCCAGCTTGCACCGCAGCTGCTCGTCCACGCCACACCGCTCTTCGCCCGACATGTCCAGCAGCCGCTCCACCTCCACCAGTCTCACCTGGCCCGTGAAGATCAGGTCCCTGGCGTCTCGCGTCCACTCCGACACGTCGTAGCGCTGCGTCGCCACCCCGTGCTGCTCCACCACCTGCGGCGGCCGCACCTTGTATATGCCCACGTGCGATATCCGGCACAGCTCTGTTATCTGCTCGTGGTCCATTTGATCGTCGCTCGCCCGCTCCATTCCGGCCAATCCGCAGGAGGAAACAACATTACATTACATAATCTTTGTTGTTCTGCCTCGCCGGTCGGGGGCGTGCGCCGCCCCAAAATCTTCCCTCCAGCCACTGAAAACGCTTTTTGGGCCACCACCAACATCCTGTCTTCTTCCCGCTGCTGTCTTCTCCTGTGCCGATCGCAACATGTCCATCTCAAGCAATGAGCTGAACTACCTGATCTGGAGATATCTGCAGGAGGGCGGGCTGGAAGTGTCGGCCTACGCTCTGCAGGACGAAACCCAGGTGCACGACTTTGACAACAAGTACAAGGGCAGGATACCGCTGGGCTGTCTGGTGGACCTGGTCCAGAAGGGGATCCTGTACTCGAAGGTGGACGACATGGTCAACGAGGGCACGAGACAGCTGAGCGACATCGACACCTACGTCAACGGGTTCAACCTGTTCGAGGCGCTCGAGGAGGCCAAGAAGAACAACCCGCAGCTCGCATTGAACGGCGTGGTGGGGTCAACACCGCCGCCAGAGACCAACGGCAGCGCCACCGAGCCCGCTGCCGAGGCAGGGCCGGAGGAGGAGTTTATCAGCGTGCTCAAGGAGCTGTTCAAGTTCCCCGAGGCGGTGTCGAGCGACTGGAACCCGGCAGCTCCCAGCGTGCTCGCGTGGGGCCAGATGCACTCCCGCGCCCAGATATGTGCTCTGGGAGACGGCAGCTTCGAGGAGATCGGACTCGCGCACCCCTTTCTCGAGAAGGAGATCACCACCGTTGCGTGGAACCCGCAGGGCAGCCTGCTGGTGACATGCATGGAGAACGGAGAGATGAGGATATGGAGTGCTGACGGTAAGCTCGTCAACCTGCTGAACCTGCACACGGCGCCCATTCTGACCGTGCGTTGGAACAAGAACGGCTCCTTCATCCTCAGCTCGGACGTCGACAACAAAACGATCATCTGGGACGCACACACGGGCAAAACCCTGCAGTTTTTGAACAACGCCACCATCTTCAACGAGCAGGGCGTCAACACCCAGCAGTTGTCCAAGACCTCCAACCTCGGCATCGACGCCTTCTGGATAGACAACACCAAGTTTGTCATTCCAGGCCTCAAGGGCGCCATACTCATATATGCGCTCGGCGAAAAGATCCCCGTGGGCATGCTCGAAGGCCACACGGATATCGTGTCGTGCATATCCTACGACCGAGACCTGCATCTGCTCGCGTCCGGATCCGACGACAACACGATACGCATATGGAAGGGAAACTCCTACAACAGCTCGCAGATACTGACGGGCCACTCGCAGCCGATCACAAGCGTGAACTGGCTCCAGGTCAAAGACCTGCCCCCGCTCGTCATATCCACCTCGCTCGACGGCTCGGTCAAGATATGGAACGTGCTCAGCGGCGAGGTGCTGCTCTCGTCGATCTTGGAGAGCGGATTCCCCATCCTGGAGGGTAAAGTGTCTCCAGACATGGCCAAGTTTGTGCTCGGTGACACCGAGGGTAACGTCCAGCTCTTTGACATCTCTGCCCCGCGCCTTACCTCGCTCGTGCACTCGGGCATCCGCACCGTCAAGCCCAAGGCCATGTTTCAGGTGTTCACAAGCGACAAGGTGTACATCTCGCAGATATCCTGGAGCTGCGATTCTTCAAAGATAAGCGTGTGTGTGGCTGGCTCTGAGAGCTATATCATCTCGATATGACCGCACGCGCACAAATCCACTGTACCATTATCTGTATATTCGCTCTACTGTACTAATCTTTTCAAAAATAACCCCTCCTTTCCATTCTGTATACACTCATAAGTCATGAACTTCCCTGCAACCCCTTGTTGTACTTCTTCTTCTTCTCAACGGCGTACTGGACGCTCTTGCCTATGCCTGCGGTCAGCACTCCCTTGACGCTCTGGACGAGAGCGGGTCTGTGGATGGTTTCCTTGAGAACCTGCACGAGCGCGGTTTTGAGGTCTTCATCCTTGGCGATGGCAGCTGCAAATCCGCCCTGGACCTTGACCGAGTTTGACACAAACTCCCAGTCTCTCACGGGCAACTGCTGCAGGTCTTTGAGGCTCTCCACCTTCTGCAGTTCGACGAAGGACAGATCGAGCGGGCTCGACGACATTTCAGGTGTCCGTCCCAGCACCTGCTGTGCCACCGTGTCGCGGGCAAGCTCGTTGCTATACTTGTCGGCGTACTTGGCATACAGTCTTCTCCTGAACGCCTTTGGCAGATCGACAATCATGCTGGCCTTGGACTCGTCGCAAACGTCCACCGAGAACTTGTAGATGGTGTTGTTGTTGAGCCTCTCTGTGGTGCTCTGTGACTTGTCGCAGTTGAGCGTCTGCACCACGGTGGGGAAGTAGTTCTCGAGCAGAGGCAGGTACATCCACCTGAATTTGGAAAACTGGTTCTCGACGATGTTCTCAATCTTGTGTGGGTTTTCGCCCTTCATCTGGACGCGTGGGTCACCGATGTACGACAGCCCTGTGATCATCTTGTAGAGCTCGTACTCGTCAACTGTGTGGGACCCACTGGTTCTCTCCGACAGCAGAAGCAGCGACAGCTTGATGGCGTTTGTGAGGTTGAACTGGTTCAGCAGCTGTATGTTGGGCGAGTTGCGTATTATGGCAACGGGCTTGTGTAGCCTTCCGCTGAGATACAGCGTGTCCCAGTTGATCAGGTCGGAGATGAGTCTGTCCATGGAGGTGACTCCGTACTTGAGCATCTGGCTCTGTGGCGGGGTCTGGCCTGTGACCTTCTTCACCTTCTGGAAGTCAAGAGTGACATACGGGTTGAAGTACACGCCTGCCCCCCACTCCTGCACTCTGGAGATGGCTGAGGCCCCGAGTCTTCTCAGCCCCGAGTAGTGGTTGGGGAACTGGTCCATGTTCAGAGAGTGCCAGTGGTCGGGGTAGCTGACTGCAAAGTTCATGTCTATCATGGAGTCTGCCGAGTTTGAGTTTGCGCCCTGTCCAAACACCTTGGAGCCGTAGCCAAACGCAAACCTGATGGGCGCGTTGAACTCCCACAGTATCATCTTGAGGTACTTTTCCGTTTCCGGGTCGTTCTCCACGATCTGGTTGTCGCCAAACCTGTAAGGCAGCTGGCTCTGGGTCTTGAGGTCTGCCAGGTTGCGCAGGTAGTAGTTGAAGTTCACCGGGGAGTTCGACTTGAACTTAGACAGGTTCTCGTTGATGACGGCAAACCTGTCCTTTTCGCCCTGGTCACGGTGGCGGAATTTTTCAAACACAGGCTTGGGTTTGTGTCCTCTGAAGAGCTGGTCCAGGAGCACCGGGTCTATCTCCCTGGGGAGCGTGCGGATGCTCTCGTCCTTGGCCTTGGCCACGGTGCTCTGGAACCTCGCACAACGTCTTGCACCTAGCTGAAACATGGCTTATCCAGAGAAGAAGCGCAGCAAGAGAGTCGGCACGGACAAATCACACAAGAAGTAGGTGGTAGTGCGAAGATCAACAAATGCCAACAGAGTTCGGTTGTAAATTCCGATGGAACTTTGGAGAAAACGGGAAACGGGAAACAAGAAAACAGGCAAAGCGGTTTTTCTCAGAAAGTGTTCGGCCAGGTAAGGAAAGGACGAGTGGGCGAACCTGGGAGGAAAGAAGCAGAGGAAAGAAGAAGAGAGAACGGGAGATTGCAAATCACAACGTGGCTGAACTCCACACTGGAAAAGGCCAGAACGAGGGGGCGAATGACCCTGCTCGATTAGGTCTTCGCCCAGCGCTGCGTAACCGGTTTCAAAAAAAAAATCCACGTGACCGCTCTGCTCTGCTCCCCTTTTTGTGTTGGTGCACGACCCACGCGCCGCTCGGACTCAAATCCAAAGAAAAAAACTTGTTAGCCAGGCGCTCACTCTCTCTGTGTAGCTCGCCACCGCTCGCACCCGCGTATATTCCACGATATTGCTTGTGCTACAGCGATCCAGTCTGCGGTTGAGAGCCGCTAGACCCACATACGGCAAGATGTCATTTTCACTGATAACGGTACAGCACCCCACCAGCGACACCTGCAAACCGCAGGTTCTTCTGCTCGACCCGCTCTCGGGCAAGCGTGTTCTGTTCGGTTCCGTGGCGGAGGGGTCCCAGCGGGTTGGCTCCGAGCGGTCCACACGGCTGTCCAAGCTGACCAGGGTCTTTCTGACGGGCACGCTGTCGTGGCGGTCGCTGGCGGGGCTCCCGGGCATGATCCTCACGGTGGCCGACCAGGGTTGCAAGAGCCTGAACGTGCACCACGGAGACTCCAAGATCCTGCACGTTGCGTTTGCCACGTGGCGCTACTTTGTGTTCCGGTTCGGCATGAAGATCCAGCTGAACGACGGCGCCGACACCAACGGCGACTTCTTCAGCTACAAGACGGTCAACGTGGCCAAGCCCGAGACCCTCGAGTCCGGGCTGTCTGTGTTCGAGTTCCGGTTCCTGAAGAAGCTGGTGGCGCAGATCTTCCCGCTGGGAGCACAGCCGGCCGCGGAGGAGGAGTCCATCGTGAAGCAGCAGCTGCCGCCGGCGTCGCGGTCGAACGTCTCCACCAACTACATCGTCAAGATGAACCCGCTCAAGCGCAAGTTTGTGCCCGAGCTCGTCAAGAAGTACAAGCTCAAGAAGGACCACTTCCAGGCGCTGCAGAGCGGAGAGGCCGTGGAGGCCGAGGGCGAGCGCATCACGCTGGAGTCCGTCACCATGCCCGAGCGCACGTTCGACAACGTGCTGTTTCTCGACATCTCGGAGCCGGACCTCGTCGGCCCCACGCTGAACGTCGACTGGGTGGCGCAGGCGGCGGAACTCGACCCGGAGAACACCAGGTTCTCTGTCGTTTACCACTTCATAGAGCCTGCGGCCCTGGAGGACCCGCTTGCAGACCCCAAGTACCGCGCGTTCATGGCCTCGTTTGGGCCCGAGTGCAAGCACATCGTCTCGCACGCCAAGTACTGCAAGGACACACTCAACTTCGAGTCTGCGTCTGTGATCAGCCTGAAGCTGAGAAGCCTCAACTGCGAGAGCGCACCGCTGCCGCACTTTGGCAACGAGGCTGCCGCGATCGACCTGCCCAACGTGTTCCCGCTCACCAGCGGCCAGTCCTTCAAGATCCTGCCGTTTGGCCAGGTGGACGCGGAATCCGCGTGGGCGTTGAGCACCGATGCTGGCAAAGCCGAGTACTGGAAGACGCTGTACGACCAACACGTGGTGCCGCTGCGGGTGGAGCCGGAAGAGCGTGTTCTCAGCGGCAGCAACCACGCCACCCAGGACCCGGTGGAGATCACCGTGCTCGGCACGGGCAGCGCTCTCCCCAACAAGTACCGGAACGTCATCTCCACGATGCTCAGGATCAACAACGGCGGAAAAGCAACGCGCGCCATCCTGGACGCCGGCGAAAACACGCTGGGTACGCTGCGCAGGATGTACACTCCGGACGAGCTTGTGCAGGTCTTCAGGGAGCTCAAGGTGATCTACTTGAGCCACTTACATGCAGATCATTTATTAGGTATGTACTCCATCATACAGGAGTGGTATCGGAACCGGTCGTGGGACCAGGAGCTGCTGCTCATCTGTCCGGACCGGTTCGAGAGCTTTGTGCGCGAGTGGAACCAGATCGAGCCGGAGCCGGTCGACCTGTCCAGGCTGCGCTTCCTGGACTGCGGGCGGTTGCTGTCGAACCGCGGGAGCGACTCGAGCGCCGAGTTGCTCGCACGGTTCGGCATAGACCGGGCGGTAACGTGTCTGGCCAACCACTGCGACCGCGCATACTGTGCGGTCATCGACTTCCAGAGCGGAGCGGCCACTTTCAAAGTGGCCTACTCGGGCGACACTCGCCCCATCGAGAAGTTTGTTGCTTTAGGCAAGGGTGCAGACTTGCTCATCCACGAAGCAACGCTCCAGGACTCGCTGTACCAGGATGCCATCAAAAAGAAACACTCCACCATCAGCGAGTCGCTGCAGGTGGCACGCATGATGGAGTGCCGCAAGGTTGTGCTCACGCACTTCTCGCAGCGCTACTCCAAGCTGCCCGAGCTGGAGACCGTCACCAAGGACCCGAGCGGCGACGTTGCTCTGAAGGAGAGCAAGTTCTGCCAGGTGCGCAGCACGCACAACCCGGTTGTGTTCTTTGCGTTCGACAACATGCGTGTCGGGTACGGCGAGCTGGACAGACAGCTGGCGGTGTTCCAGAGGCTCGGGTTCGAGCAAATCCAGCGCTTTTTCGAGAGCGACGAAGACGAGCCCAACAAGCGCCAGAAGTGCTAGGCCGGCTTCCAGTTGAGGTCCTTCACGCGTGCCTTCACGCAGTACGGGCACATCATGTGGTGACAGCGGTGGCAGTCGTTGCGCAGGTTGACCGAGTGTATGTTCAGCTGCTGCCTGAGCTCTCCGTACGACATGCCGCACTGGCAGCAGTACCACTGTATTATCTTGTCCGGGCTGAAGTCTTTGGAGTTGTTCATGTTGCCCACGAACATCCTGTATATAGCGCCTAGATAACAAGAGCTGGGTGCGTTGCGCGGCCCGCAAAACGAGAACCAAGGGAACTCTCGGTATATATAAATTTCAGCACGAAAAAGAACGGGTTCTAGAGCCTTTGTCCCGCTGCCATACCGATACTTTTCTGTCCCCCCTTTTCTTTTTGCTCATTTACATATCGCATCCGGACTTTCACCGCGTGATAGTGCTACAATCGGTGCGCGTGAGGCGGTTGCTGGGAGAGCGGCCCGTCTTTAAGCGCCGGCCCACCACGTTGCTACACCTAACCGCGCGGTAGATGGGAACAGGATATACATCGCCACTCACACCCTTGTAAATATCACTCTAGAAAAACTCGTTTGGGAAATGCCGCGTTCCCAATCCGCTAGATAGTACTTTTAACTTTGTCGGTATTTTATTGACTTTCCAATGGACGTCCCGTCGTCAGCCTCATTTTGGAGCGCACGAGTTCTGGAACTTTCACCGTGCGGCGTTCCAGGGGGGTCTTCTAGGGTCCACCCACCGGTTTTAGTGGGAGATGCTCGATTTTTTTTGATGTGCATTCCCACACAAGGGCCCTGTCGCGTATTAAACTCTAATCCGTTCCACTGTCCATCGTACCAACAACGTCAAAACACCACAAAGCCGGTCAGCGGAAGTTAGGTCCAGCGGAAGTTGCCATTTTGGTCGAAGTTGCTTGCTTTTTGAGAAAATAATGCGCTGATTATGTAAAAACTGGGCTTATGTAAGCAACTGTGGTGTGATGATATAATACTTGCGCTTACATAACTCTACGGCGTGTGCTTACAGGTGTTGACCCGCCAGCAAAGACAAAAAATCCTGTGTGACTGACTCCTGACCCACGGTGGCAAGCAAAGATGCCGCAGTTCGACGAGGATGGTAAGTGTGCAGCGCTCTGGTGTGCACCCGCGACTAACGGGCAGACTTGGTTGATTACGAGAACGATTCGAAAGAGGAGTTCCATGAAGATGACCTCAACGATGACGACTACGCAGCTCTGTACGACGCACTGCCGGTGCTGAAGGAGGAACTGGGAGACTATAATCCCGATATACAGGAGATCGATCTCAAGGAGGCGCTCTACTACAACTACTTTGTGGTGGGCGACGCTCTGGCCGAGATCAAGTCCCGGTTCAAGCGGAAAAGAGGTAAGTTATCATGTTTGTTCTACACGCTGTCACAACACTGTGCTACTAGAAGCTGGTTTAGTTTTGATCGCCCGTTCCTTGATTCTAAGACTCTTTAGAAACAACCCCGCCCCCGAAGAAGCTGTCGAAGCTGGAGATGCTGGCCAAACAGAGAGCCGAAAAGAAGGGCCTGGCCGGGCTCGTCAGGGAGAACCCCGCAAAGACGGAAAGACCCAGGGGGCTGGCCTCTCTGGTTGGTAAACCCGCAGTGGCAAAGCCCGTGGAGGCTCCAGCACGCAAGGCTAGGCCCATCGTCAAGAGACAGCGCGAGGAGGTGAAGATCCCCGATATGCCATCTCTCAGCACGACCAGCTTCCCGTTCAGAGTCACCTCGATGGCCCGCAGTTTCTTCACCAAGATCATCTTCTCAGAGAGCACAAAGAAAAGAAAGTTGAACGACAGCACGATATGCAACGTTTTCCCAGAGACTAATCAAGACACAGTGGAGAAAGTGAAGGCCAACTTCAAACAGGCCAGTCCGGATGACGTTGTTCTGCAGGCGCAGTCATTGGCCTCTGGAGTGGAGGGGATCGCACTTGAGGCTGCGAAGAAGCCCAAGAAGAAGGTGGTGGTGAAGAAACCAAAGAAGAAGATCGACATTTCCAAGGAGATGAGCGCCAGGCTGGCCAAGCCCACGCTGTCGTTCGCAGTGATCGGCCACGTTGACTCTGGAAAGTCGACACTAGCGGGAAGACTGCTGTACGATCTCAAAATCGTCGACTCGAAGACGCTGCACAAACTAACCAAGGAAAGTGAGTCCATAGGCAAGGCATCCTTTGCACTGGCCTGGATCATGGACCAGACCAAAGATGAGAGGGAAAGAGGCGTCACCGTGGATATCTGCCAGACCCAGTTTGCCACTGAAAAGGCCGAGTTCACCATGATTGACTGTCCTGGCCACAAGAGTTTCATACCGCAGATGATCAACGGTTTATCCCAGGCCGATATAGTCTTGCTGGTTGTTGATGCCGCCACTGGTGCATTCGAAAGCTCTTTTGGATGCGGTGGCCAGACAAGGGAGCAGATAACAATCGCAAAGTACTTAGGTATCGAGACTCTGGTTGTGGCCATCAACAAGATGGACTCTGTGGACTGGTCGCAAAGTCGATACCAGGAGATCACCGAGGAGCTGACGAAATTCCTGGTGGACGAGCTCAAGTTTGATAGGCACAACATCACATTCATCGCGATGTCTGGTCTCACAGGCGATAATGTTACGGGTGGTGCTGTCGCCCAGACTTGGAGGGGACTTGGACCTGACGAAAATCTGCTGGATACGCTCGAGGGGGTAGCAAGGAAGAAGATGCAAACCCCTGAGGGGAAGAAGTACGACGAAGACTTCATCATGTCTGTCAACGACGTGGAGACCAGCTCTGACGTTGTTCTCGTCTCTGGAAGAGTCATCTCGGGTAAACTCCAAGCTGGAGAGTCCGTCTCCATATCCCCCTCTGCGGATGTCGGCACCGCTGACAAGATCTACGCCAGAGTGGAGACCCCGGGTACCCCAACGACCAAACAGGACAGGGATCTGATCATTGCTGGCGAGTTTGCCACACTGCGCGTCAAGGGGCTGTCCCTCCCTGACAACGTTAGGATTGGAGATGTTGTTTCCACAGAGGACAAGCCAGTCGAAGCCTCGATGAAGCTCAAGTGCAGGATCACCACGTTCAAGATGAAACTGCCACTGTTGGCTGGAACGCAGATCATGCTGTTCAGAAACAACCTGAGTGTTCCGGCGGTGCTGTCCAAACTCGAGGGAACGAAGAAGAAGCATCTCTCGTCGAACCAGGAGGCCGTTGTCGAGATCGAAATCCTGGAGAGACCCGTACCTGTTGTGACCTACGCACAGGATTCCAGACTCGGAAGGGTTGTTCTGAGAAAGCACGGTGAAACCATCGGTGCGGGTACCGTTGAAGAAGTGTTGTGAGATGTATATACAACTAGAGTAGAAAATCGATCGTCAGTAGCGACAAGCCCAGTATGACGATGATCCAGAACATCCTCCTTGCGTTCTTATCGCTCCGCTCCTTCGCCTTGATCAACTGCTTGTTTCCCTGTGACACATCCAGCATCATATCGTCCTGGTGGTCCAGCAGCTGGTCCACCATGTCTGTCTGGTTCTGCAGCTGCGTGCCAATCTCGTGCACGAGGTTGGATATGTCATACACAGAGCTCTCCAGCTGTGTCACCTTCTCCAACTCCTGAGACTTCAGATTGAGTATCATCTCCGTGTTTTCCTGCTGCAGAACCTGTAGCTGGTCTGCGGATAGCGTGTTCGTGACCTCGTTGTGGTGTTCAATCTCTGCCTCCGGTGCCGGTGTGTACGCCTCCTCGAACTCGTCGTAGCGCACCGTCGTTGTGTTGAGGGAGCTCTTCTGAAGCTCAACCTGTCTGCTCTGTCTCTTTTCACGCAGCTCTAAGAACGCAGACGAAACCTCGGCTAGTTTCAGCGAGAGGTATCGTATGACCCTGCTTCGGTACAGGTTGACCGTGTCCGCCCTGAGGTCCTCCGACAGCTGCAGGTCTCTGTTGAACAGGGACTTCGCCAGCAGAACGGCGCTTGGTGCGTTCAGCTTGGCCCGCTCGAGTTGAACCCGTTTCTGTTCGTACTTTTCAACGTGCTGGAGCGACTTCGACAGCTGGTTGAGCTCCAGGCCGATGTGCGAGTCGATCTCGTCCTTCTGCTTGACCGAAAAGCCGCTGTCGCGCGTCGAGTTGAGCAGGTACGGAGCCCGTATCTCCTCGACGAATTGGCGTACAGAGGCAATGGCCCCGTTGAGCTTGCGAGCCTCTCTGATGAAGGAGTCATCCACACTGGCACTCTTCGGTTCCTCGGGCAGTAATCCGCGGCTCCGCAGATCCTCCTGGTAGATCGTTATGCACTTGAAGAAGAACGGTGTCAGATCCGTCATGATCCCCTCCTTGTTCGCCCTGTTGCCCTGTGCAATGGTGTTGTTGCCCTTCACTACGTGTGCGAGTCGTGCATCCACCGTGAATTTCGTCGAGCGGACATAAAGAAAGAAAACAGGGCGCTAAATACAGCCCGATAAATACAGCCCGAGGTACTTGATAGAACCTAAAATCGATAAAGTATGGACGAAGTGACCACCGGAGTGAAGCAGATGAAGCTGAAGCAGCCCAAGAAGAAGGAGAAGGCTGCGAAAAAGCCAAAGAAGACTGCCAAGTCGAACAAGACGAGTGCCCCGCTGCCCAAACCACCCCTCTCGTTTGCAGTGGTCGGCCCCGCCGACTCTGGGAAGTCAACGCTGGCGGGAAGACTGCTGTACGATCTCAGAAGGTTTCGCAAACTAACCAAGGAAAGTGAATCCATCGGCAGGGCGTCGCTTGCCACCGAAAAGGCTGAGTTCACCATGGTTGACTATCCGGGTCACGATATCTACCAGGCCCAGTTTGCCACCGAAGAGGCCGAGTTCACCATGACTGACTATCCAGGTTCCGATGATTTCGTACCGCAGACGATCAGCGGTATATCCCAGGCTGATGTGACTCTGCTGGTCGTTGATGCCGGGACTGGTGCATTCGAAAGTTCTTTTGGAGACAGTGCTTCGAGGGACCAATTTGCAATCGCAAAGCATCTAGGAGGAGACATACTGCTGGTGGCTATTAACAAGATGGACTCTGTCGACTGGTCTCAAACTCGATTCGAGTATATTGTCGGAGAGCTGTTGCCATTTCTGGTGGACGAGCTCAAGTTCGAAAGGGATAACATTGACTTCATTGGGACAGCTGGTCTCACAGGTCAGCCGACGGTAACAAAGCCTTGGATAGGGTATGAGCCTAATATGGATCTGTGGGATACACTCGAGGGGTTAGCCAAGATGAAGAGGCGGACCTCTGAGGGGAAGAAGTACGACGAAGACTTCATCATGTCTGTCAACGACGTGGAGACCAGCTCTGACGTTGTTCTCGTCTCTGGAAGAGTCATCTCGGGTAAGCTCCAAGCTGGAGAGTCCGTCTCCATATCTCCGTCCGCGGGTGTCGGTACCGTTGACAAGATCTACCCTAGTCTGGAGACCCCCGATGTTCCAAGGGCTGAACAGGACAGGGATCTGATCGTCGCTGGTGAGTTTGCCACTCTGCACGTCAAGGGGCTGTCCCTCCCTGACAACGCTCAGGTCGGCGACCTTGTTTCCAAGGGGGACAGGCCAGTCAAGGCCACGAAGAAGATCAGGTGCAAGATCACCACGTACAAGATAAAACAGCCATTGTCGGTTGGAACAGAGTTCATGCTGGTCAGCAACAACCTGTCTGTTTTAGCGGTACTGTCTGCGTTTGTGGGAACGAAGGCGAAGCATCTCTCGTCGAACCAGGAGGCCGTTGCTGTGATTGAAATTGTGGAGAGACCCGTACCTGTGGTGACCTACGCGCAGGTCCCCAAACTTGGAAGGGTGGTTTTGAGGAAGCACGGCAGTACCATCGGTGCGGGTACCGTTGAAGAAGTTATCTAAAATATATCCCTTGTCCCACTGCCCAGCGCGCTCTGATCGGCCTTGTTGAGGCTTCTCTACGTTCGAAATAGGTCGTGTATCCGCCGTGAAACTGAAGCCCGCCAAAGGGGCGAGGTAGGCAACAGGAGGAGAAGCCCCACCGATCAGAGCCGGAAAGACAAGCAAAATATCTCAGAGAGACGGCAATCGATAAAGCATGGACGAGGACATATCTGGATCTCACTGGGGGGACGCCGTCTCGGCCAATCCGAGCTCGAGCGTGTTGTTTGGAGCCACCGATAACCCGTACGGTGTTAACGTGTTTGCAGATGACCTGCACCACAATGCATTCAGGAGCGAGGACGAGGACGATAGATACGGTGAGATGGAGGAGGTCGACTTTGCGAAGGAGGAGGAGGATGGGGAACCGCAGGATGGTGGTGAACCCGAGGTAAACGACGAGCTCAGCAGCACTTTGGCGGGAGTCCACGTGGCTGGGCCCTCTGAACACGAGATAGAAGAGGTCAAGGCTAAGAAGTCAGAGCTGCTGTCGACACTCACAGGCGGAGTGGACGAGCACGAGGGGGCGAATCCGTTCAGAGAGCCCACGCCTGAGCTCAAGGCCTCGGATGGGCTCTTCATGGACTCCAGTCTCTTGAAATCTCCACTCGCAAAGGTGCTGAACGACTCCCAGAAAGACCTGGGGGCCCCACCGCCGATGATCACTTCGCCAAACAAGAAGACGAGGGTGTTCAAGAGCCACAGACCAAGGCGGGCAAAGGGTAAGGGAGCCCCAGAAGAGACCAAGAGCGAGCCAATTGATCCGCTGGCACAGCCGGCAGCTGCGCAGCCAGAGTCTGTACAGGATGCCACAGAGACGATACCGGAGGTGCTCAAGTCGGTGGACAAGCCTTTGTACGATGTGAGTACGAGGACAACCCCATCGGCATCCAAGCCAACATCTGCCGCCTCTGAGTCGTCGGCAAAGACACCGGTGCGCAAGAGAACACCCTCCAAGGACAAATTCGACATCAGCGTGGGTGACCCGATCAAAGTCGGCGAGCTCACGGCTGTTCACATCGAGTACACCATAAAGACAAAGACCAAGTCGGATCTGCTCAAGAATGAGGAGACCGTTGTCAACAGGAGGTACCGCGACTTTTTGTGGTTGTACCACCAGCTGATAAACAACCACCCAGGCTACATCATCCCGCCTCCTCCTGAAAAACAAGTGTACGGAAGATTCGAGGAGAAGTTCATCGAGGGCAGGAGAATGGCACTGGAGAAGATGCTTGTCAAGATCTCTGAAGTTGAAGAGCTGCAGAAGGACTACGACTTCATCATTTTTCTGTCGAGCGAAAAGTTTGCAGTTGAGTCGAAAGAACGTGAAAACCTCTACTTCCACGGCTCGTCCAAATCTTCGGCGTCTGTGGATGAGGACATGAACAAGTCCGTTGACTTTAGCGCCGGTTCTCTATCGGCTGCTGGAGCAGCCAGTGCCGGTGGATTCATGAGTGCTCTCACGGGGGCGTTCTCGCTGTCATCGCCGAAGTACATAGAGACGGACCCTTACTTCATCGACACGCCTGTATATGTCGAAAACCTCGATCACCAGTTGCGCGCTCTGTCCAAGACACTGGAGCTGATAATCACTCAGCGCGAGGAGACAATTTTGTCACTTACCGAGTTCCAGGGCACAATACAGGCGTTCATCGACCTCGAGATCAACAACGAGCTGACCAACATCTTCACGAAGTTTGAGGATCTCAACATCAAGATCAGGGAACTGATGGAGCGCATGAACATGCAGGAGATGCTGACGCTTGGATCCACCATTGATGAGTACTCGCGTGTCATCGGGTCTGTACGGATAGTCTTTGAGACCCGCTTCAAGCTGTGCAACGACCTGGTGAACCTGCAGTCGATGATAAACAAGAAGCAGAAGGGTCTGGGTAAGTTCAAGGTGAAGTTTCACAACCAGATCGACAAGATTGAAGCGTACGAGGCAGAGATCAAGTCGTTGGAGGCACAGTTTGCGAAAAAGACAGAGAAGAGCGAGGAAGTCAGCAAGACCATCCGGGAAAACCTCGAGGTTTTCGAGCAGGATAAGATCGAGGACTTTAGATCCATGGTTGAGATCTACTGGGAAGGACTATGCGAGACTCAGAAGGAACTCATCGAGCTCTGGGAGAGCTTTTACGAGAAATGTCACTTTAACGAAAACTGATTTCTTCTTATATAGCAAAACGACTTTTTTCTTTTACAGCTTTCTCTTCTTCGCCGAGGTCTCCTCCTCCTGCTCCTCCTCGACATCACTCACCTCGACATCGTCCTGGTCGTACCTGGACTTGAGACCCTTCATCTTACGAGTCTGAAGCTTAGACAAGTCCTGCTGGCCAACGTGGATACGGGCCACCTTGTCACCCATGAAGTCAGTTTCGACGTTCTTCTTCTCCTTTGGCTGCAGCTGCTTGGGCACCATGTGGGCCTCCTTCTCGAACTCTGGGTTGGGCGACTCGTGTCTTCCGACCTTGAAGTCGAACCTGGGTCCGATCTCCTCGAGCTCGACCCTTGGGAGCTTGGGTTCGGGAGATCTGTACGTCTTGAGTTTGTACACTCTGAAGTGGACGATGGGCAGCTTGGACATAGAGGTCTCCACCTCCTCGAGTTCACCGGCACTCACGGAAATGACGTGCTGGAGGCCCTTGACGTCGATCATGGGCGTCACCTCGCCTCTGAAAAAGTCCAGAAACAGCGACTTGAGCTGCTTGTACACCGGGTGCGAGTCAAACACCGGCCCGTTGAACACAAACATGGGCTTCATGCCCATGTCAAACGTGCGCTTCTTGAAATCCTGCAGCAGCTTGTAGTTGCTCAGTATGGAGAGCTCCACCATGTCGTACAGTTTGTAGTTGAAGGTTCTGGCAAACGTCAGTGTGTTTGGTCTCTTTTTGTTGTGCGATGAGAACACCAGCAGCGAGGCGTCGTTCTTCTCGCTGAAGAACTCAAACTTGGAGGCGTCCTCGAACGGAAGGATGTCGTTCTTCTTGTCGAACCTCTTGATGTCTGGCTTCTTCAGAGCGCTCAAATCCACCATTGCATCGTGCAGGAACTTGTTTCCCGTCTTTCCCGGGATGAACAGCGCGGTCTTCGTGTTCTCCACGATCTTGGGCTCCTTCTTGTCGAGAGCTCTCTTGGAACGGTTGTTCTTGGGCTTTATGGTTCTGATCATGCTTATCTCTGTAATGCTGTGTCGTTCTGATAAAACCTTTGTTAAATTTTTTTTTATTTTTCAGAATTTTTTTTGAAACAAACGTCGTGCGCTGGTCAACTCTTCGAGAAGTGGTTATGAGCGATGGGATGAAGAGGGCCCGTTTGCAAATTAGCCATTGAGTTGACAACAAGCCACAACAACAAACAAGCAGTTCTTATCGATACAAGATGGCCTCTGTGTTCAGTGCGAGGAAGTTGAAGGTTGGTGCCCCTGCGAGTGCCGCTGAGGCCAGGAGGACAGCCATTCCCTCGCAGACAACCACCGAGCTCACCAGATCATCGAGATACAAGGTGTCCCAGCTGGTATCCGCGCCCAGCGTCGTTAGACTGAACGATGGATCGCTGTTGGAGTCAGCGGTTCGCAGCTCGAGTGGATACGCCGCTGCCGTTACCTCGGACGCGGTTTGCGTGTGGAAGTACACCTCGAACGACAGCATGCCCGAGGTGGCTACGTTCTCGTACACGGGTAACGAGTATGGCATTCCAGCCAAGGCCGTTCTGACTCCCAATCTGCCTGGGTCTTCCCACCCCGGCTTGGTCATCATCGATGCCGTCTCCGGAAAGGTGCGATACCACGAGTCGATCGTGTCGGCGCCAGCGGTTGGGTTTCTCAACACCAAGGAGCTCGACCTGAGGCTGAACAAAGAGTACGTTGACAAGGCCGAGTTTGTCGACAACTTCACGATAATGCTGTCGACATCCACCAAGAGGGTGGTTCTCCTGAATCTTGCAGACGGTGCAGGAAGGCCCTGTCTCAGCAAAACAGAGATCCAGAGCTCTCAGAGATCGTTTCTTGGTGCCATGTTCGATAACCCATACAGACTGGACGGCTACGTCTCGTCGTCTAGAATTGTGGCCTTGCGTGCCGGTAAGCAGGTGAACGTGGGGCTCAGAGAGCTGTTCCTCGCGGACACAGACGGAAACCTCTCTCTGGTCCAGCAGGGCGGCTCGTCGCTCGTGCCCATGTACTCCGTCAACATCAAAAACGAGCTGTGTGCGTTCATAGCGGAGATCTACCCGCACATAAGGCTCAGTTTCCGCATAGACGACGTTCAGCTTGTTCGTTCCGGTGAGGGTTTCATCGTCCTTGCCAGTTTCGACAAGGAGCCATCCACCCTGGAAAGATACCTCGTTTTGTTCACGATCTCCGTCGATCAGAGCGGTGTTTCCGTGCACAGTTCGTACAGGCTCACGAGCTACATCGCCCATGCCAATGACAAGAACACTCTGCTTATGCCATCTCCCTACTCCACCGCCTTCATCGCTTCGGGTAACGCCGTTGTCATGACCCAAGTGCCTGTCAGTCTCTCGTCCGATGACGTTCACGGTGGCCGTAAGTGGGAAGACTTTGTCAGATTCAGACCAAACGTCAAGCTGGTTGGATTCGGTGCCGAGGACGAGACGGATGCTTCAAACGCCTCCTGCATTGCCGTGGCCGATGGCACCGGACTTCTTCGCGTGGAATTGCTGGCCAAAACGGAGCAGGAGGAACCTCAGGTGGAGGACACAATCTCCCTACTCAAATCCCACTTGGAACAGGCCATCGTGTTTGGTGATGAGACTGAGAAGAGCCCTATGTTCTTTAACCTCTCTTCGGGTCTGACTTTCCTGGACTCTGACGTTGAGGAGGCGGTCACTCTTGTGGCGCACGAGATCCTGTCGAACAACTCACGGTATCTCCCATCATTCTTGCCCTCCCTTGAGGCGCATCTTTTAAAGAGAGTCACTGCGCTCAGAAACCTGGCATTTTTCGCAAACGCTAACTTCTTGCAGAGACTCAGCGAGAACGTGAAGCTGCTCATTCTCACTTCAATCCAGAAGATGACCTTCGCCAAGGCCTTCTACTCTTCTTTCAGCAACGATGACTTTGGTGATTTTGTCGAGACGCTCGAACTCGCCGTGAAGATTAAGACGTCCCCCGAGTCAGATGACAACGTTCTTCGTGGCTACTTCTCCGGCGATGTGTCGTCTATCCTGAGCGTTCTCTCCACTTTTGTGGACCAACTCCTGAAAAGTGATGGTCTCGAAAAGACTCATCTCGATAACATGGCCAACTTGCTCAACTCTGTCATAAATGAGGCTTACCTCGAGACAGAGAGGGATATAAGGTACTCTGTCCTGGACCTCAAGACTTATGCAAGTGCACTGGAAATACCACCCATTGCCATTGAGAGTGATCTCTTCTTCAAAGTTGACACTCTTCTGGAGAGGTTCGGAGAAGCCAACAAGAACGAGTTGCAGGACGCTGAGAACCCAAACAGTATCGTTGCTGCAGGTATTGCACAGTCTCTGTACTATGCTTTCAACGATGCTCTTCAGTGGAACTCCCAGAAACCAGAATCGTCTTCAAAGGTTCAGATATCTGAACTGTACGGCTCTGTGTACTCTGCGCACTTTGAAGGTTGGGTCATCTTGGCTATCATGGCTGAACGCCAGGAGAGTACTCTCACCATCGCCGAGTTCTTCAAGGACTACCATACCCTCTGCATAGTTTTGGAAGCCAGGAGGATCGACCTTGAATCCGAACTGGCTATTGCTGATGACGAGGAGGAGGTTGCCAGGGTCAGAATGTCGTTGGATCAGGTTTACGACACTTTTGAACAATTCTTGCAGAGATTCGGATACGAGTTTGCAGCTCAGATGTACGAGTACTACATCTCTGAGAACAAGTTGGGCATGGCATTTTTGGAGTTCCCAAGGTTCAGGCAATACCTCAACGAATTTCTGAGCGATGGTAGACACGGAGATGTGTCGTGGATCAGAAACGTTTTGGACAAGCAGTACGAACAGGCAGCTGCCACTCTTTTGTCTGTGAGTCAGACAACAGACCAGAACTACAAGAACAAGCTGCTACAGCTTTCAATTGCCAAGCTGTCGCTGATTGCTTCTGGGCGCAAAGACGAGATATCCACCGAGTATCTCAGGGACATCACCGTTGAGATAGACTCGGTCAAAGTCCAGCAGATAATCGAAGAGGAGATGACTGGGTTTGCAACTGATGAGTCCAAGCGTGCCATTTTCTGGACGGAGGAGTTCTCCAAGTCTTACTTGCAGCCGAACGGTTACAACGGTTTGCTGTCGCAGTTTGCCAACTATTCGGCGATCTTGAGTGCACAGAGCCCGCTCTTGATCCCAGACCTGATCAACATGCTCACCCTGGTGGATCAGAAGACGGAGAAGATGGAAAATTTCTTCTATAACGCCTTCAAGCTCATCGTTCTGCTCAAGACTGAGGGATACGGTATCTCTCCACGCTTCATCGAACTGGCCGAACAGATCATATGGATCAGACTGCTTGCAAGGGACGACTGGAAGGCCATATCTAACAGTCCTGATGGTGACCTCAAGGACGAGGTGATGAAAACATGTTGTCACAAGACCGTGTACCAGCTCATCAGGGGCCACTTCATCAACACTGCGTCTCTCGCTGACTCTGTGGTCATGATTCCACTCGGCGACGATATCGGAAGACTGTTCGTGAACAAGATGTCTCTGGACGATGCCAGACTGCTGGTCACCGGTCATCCAGAGGGAGACCTCGACAATTTGGAGAACGTCTACCGCGATATACTCGCCGAACAGACCCACTTGGAGTTGCTCAACTCCAAGTACAACCTCGGTGAGTGGATCAAAACCATAATCGCTACGATGATGTAGAAGTCTGATGTACACTGTATACTTAACCAGTAAAAAAGAATGAATTAGCAAAAAAAAAAAGGAAAAAAAATGAAAAAATGTATCGAATGAGCGCCCAGCGGTTCTATCACATCACGCTGGTTGTAGGTTTGGTTTTTTTTTCTTTCAATCCTTGAACTTGTAACTTCCAGAGTTCAAGGTGATCGAACCACCACGGTATGCGCCTCTCTTCATCTTGTTCTTGTTCTTGGTGAAATCCTTACCGCGCACTGCTCCGAGTCTCTCGTTGGCCTTTTCACCCCAGGTACCTGCGGCTCCTTTGTAGGTGTTGTCGGTCAAGGTGTTGTCTTCGAAAGCAACTTTGCTCCTGTCAATTCTGGAAAAGTGGTGTCTCTTTCCGTCTGGAGACATGGATCCGTCGTTCGAGGACAGAGAAGCTGTTGCGGACGAAGACTGTTCCTCCTTCTGAACCTTCTTTGGTGGGTTTTCGTCCTCGGAGTCGGATGCTGGTCTCTTCTTGGTGTTCTCTTCCTCCTCAGACTCGCTAGAAGAAGAGCTGTCAGAGTCGGAAGAGTCGCTAGAGTCGCTCGAGGAAGAGCTGTCGGAGCTGGAAGAGCTGTCGGAGGAAGAAGCCTTCTTCTCGTCCTCGGAGTCGGAGTCAGAGGAGTCAGAGGAGTCGGAGGAGTCAGAGTCGGCCTTCTCGTCCTCACTGGAAGAGCTGGAGTCGGAGTTGCTGTCAGAACTATCTGAAGAGCTTTCGGACTTCTTCTCTTTGTTCTCCTCCTCGCTGTCAGAGCTGTCAGAATCGGAACTGGAGCTCTCGGAGTCAGAGCTAGAGTCTGAGCTAGAGTCACTAGAGTCACTAGAGTCACTGGAGTCACTGGAGTCACTGGAGTCACTGGAGTTAGAAGATGCCTTCTTTTCCTCCTTGGTCTCCTCCTGCTTCTTCTCCTCCTCCATCTCCTCGTCCTCGGACTCAGACTCAGACTCAGAGCTGGATTCGGACTCAGAGTCAGACTCAGAGCCGGAATCGCTGGAGTCGGATTCGCTTTCTTTGTCAGAACCTTGAATGTTCAACAGCTCTTCGAGACTCATGTCAACTTCACTCTTCTCAGTATCGATACCGGCCTCCTTGAGCTCCTTGTTGAGAGCCTTGGCGGTCTTGCTCAGGTTGTAAGCACTCAACTGGTGCAGTATCAGCATCAAAACATCTTCTTTGGCAAACATCGTGCGATATCGTCGGAATTCAACAGAGTTCTTGAGGAAAAAGGGAAAACGGCTCCAGAAAGATTTTTCGAATTTTTTTTTCTTTTGTATTAAATTGGTATTAACACGACCATATATGATTCTTTGGGGTGGTGCGGCGTTTTTGCTCTCTGTCCAGTAAGGTTTAGGGAGCTGAGTAGAAGCATGTGCATAAGTGTATGGAGTGGAAGTTTTGCAAACGAAATACAAAGGGTGTTGTCATGAGCGGTTGTAGAAAAGTTCAGAATCTCCACAGGATAATTTGCCAACTTTTCTGCAGAAACTGAGATTTTCACGGAAATGGGACACTAGACAGTGATCTAGAAAGGTAATCCCTTAGAATGTTATATAGGTGTTTTCATATCAATCCTTTTTCGAGTGTGCTGCCTCTTCATCAACGTCATCTACCGGCGAGCTAGAGGGTCCCTCGTTCTCGGTATAACTGGGAGGGCTGCTCGGTTGTTTGGCCTGCTCTCTTTCCAGGTCAAATTCGATGGCGTCGTCCTCTGGTATCTCAAAATCATCTTCGGGACCACTTTTCTTCACAGAGTCGTATCTGTTAGAGTCGTCAAATGGATCGCGCGTCGAGCGTCCAAGACCAGCGCTTTCGAGACTGTCCAGATCGTCAAACTCAAACTCGTTGCCAAACTGGCTAGGGTCTCCCGACATCATGGGTGGTTGTTCGCCAGACTCCTCATCCACGACGGAGTTGGGTACCTGTGAGCTGATAGCCAATAAATAGGAAGTGTCTGATGGTCTCCATATGACCGCAATACCGATGAAGACGACGAAGTAGAGACAGGACGGCCAGAAATCGGTAAGCACATTGTTGAACTTCCAAAACCTTTCGATGGAGTCAGTCAGAGAGTCGTTGAAGATAAGAATCATGGAGATGACAAATGCAAACACCAACAACAGCAAAGAGGCAAAGATAAGTCTGAAAACGCTCCTGTACATCTTGAGCTTGACTATCTGCTTGTTCTCAGCCAAAAGCTTGACAGTCTTTGAGAGACTCGTCAGGATCAAAAAGTAGAACGCAATGAGTGTTATCGCATAAGGAAGTGCAATGATGAGTCCCCACATCGAACCAGAACCAGCATTCATATCATCTCCGGTGGCGCCAGAGTTGGGCTGCGACTGCGTGGTCAGGTAGGAGTATGTGATGAATCCAACGCCAAAGAGAAAGTGCAGACCAGTGAGCAGCTTCACCTTCAGCATGAGCTTCTTGTTGAGCTTGGGGTACACAACTCCATAACCAAGAGCGATGATGAGCAGCAAAAAGAGCGAAAAGGAGATCTTGAAGGAGCTCAGCAGCGACACGAAGAAGACATAGAAGTTGATGGCCCCGGGCAGAGGATACTTTCTGTTGTTGTTTCTGACATCAAACAGCGACCAGGTGAATATGCTCTCGACCGTCAGAAACACAAAGAACCCAGCAAGGTACTTCTGGAGCAGCAACAGCTCCGTTCTGTGCTTGAAGAGCTGGAAGAGGTAGACACACAAACAGACGGCATAGACAATGGCCAGCAGTCCGTAGAGAGGCAGCTTGGGGATGTCTGAAGCGGGAAGACTGCCGAACGCGTTCTGGAAGTTCACAAGCACCTTGAACGTGGTGTCTGGGCTCTCGTAGTCCAGTGGCGACAGACACGCCACGCAGTAGTAGCCGGTCTTGGCGACTTTGTAGTGGAGGTCGTTGTCGCCGTAGTAGGTGAGCACATCCGAGATGATCTCGGCCTTGGTGGTGACGTTCTTGTTGACGATGAACCTGTAGAGCTCGCTCTTCTCACATAGTCCCTCCGCCACCATCTCCTCGGAGCACACGTAGTGTGGTCGTGAGGCCTCAGACTCCCTGACACCCAATCCATCAATGTCGCTGTACTCAAACACAACGATGGAGATGGAGGCGTTCCCGTTGGAGTCCTTTGTCTTGAAGTATTCGAGATCCACCTTGATGTATGGATCTATGTTCCCACCCCAGTCCTGTTTGCTGTACATACCGGTACAGAACTGCGGAGACTTGTTGGTGATCATTGCCTTCTGTCCGGCAACACACGCAATCAGCGAAAACAGCACGAGAACTGCCGCGTGCAAACCTCGTAAACCCTGCATTTTGTATCAATCCGTGTGTATTTCTATATAGAGAGTCGCGGTCTGCTGGTGATCCTCCTAAAGGACCAAAAGCCTCCTTTTGAAGACTTGGCAAGTAGTGCACAGACCAGGTGGTAGATGCTTACGTAAAAGATGATGTCAGCGAGATATCGAGAGGTGCTTGGGTTTGATTGCGCGCTCGTGAAGGCACAGCTGGAGTGTCAGTTAAAGTAACCAGGCTCCAGTATGTGAGGTCTGCCAAACGACGTGGAACTCCTCGAGGATGGTGTCTTGGAGATTTGAAACGCCAAGACCGCACCACAGATACTTTTCGTTGTGTTCATCCCAAATGCACGGATTGCCCACCTCCTTCTTCTCTCAAACGTAAACCAGGCTGTTGTGATGGGTATTCAGCACCATGTGATACTGGCATGACCACGGATATCCCACTAGAACCCGCGGTGCGGGTAAAGTGGAGCTTCCGGTGGTGGCGGGTTCGCAGCCGGGTAAGGGTCGTGGACCAAACGACCCAGCCCGAACAGAGCCTTCTGAGGATTTTCCTCGAGGACGATGGCGTTCCCTCCTTTGTTCCCCAAATACCAGGCCTGAGAATGTTGAACGCATGGAGGAAAGTGCCAAGCGTGTCCAGCACAGTGCTGGCACAGGCGAGAAGCGCTTCCACGTACAACGGCGCGCGTATGCTCAAGAAGTACCCGCAGGGCAAAGAGGTATCGGGGTACACCATCGAGCGGGTGCTGCCTGTTCCGGAGCTCTCGCTCACCGCAGTCGACCTGGTCCACAAGAGAACGGGATCGCGCCACCTGCACATCGACCGGGCCGACAAGAACAACGTCTTCAGCATCGTCTTCAAGACAAACCCGCCCGACAGCACCGGTGTGCCGCACATCCTCGAGCACACCACGCTGTGCGGGTCTGAGAAGTTCCCCGTTCGCGATCCCTTCTTCAAGATGCTCAACCGGAGTCTGTCGAACTTCATGAACGCGATGACCGCTCACGACTACACATACTACCCGTTTGCCACCACAAACAGAACCGACTTCTACAACCTGATGGACGTTTACCTCGATGCCACGCTCAACCCAACTTTGGCCGAGGAGGATTTCTTCCAGGAGGGCTGGAGACTGGAGAACGAGGACGTTGCCGACAAGGAGTCGCCCCTCACGTTCAAAGGTGTCGTCTACAACGAGATGAAGGGCCAGATGTCGGATCCGTTCTACTACTTCTGGATCAGGTTCCAGGAGTCCATCTACCCATCTCTGAAGAACTCCGGAGGAGACCCATCCCACATCACCAAGCTGCAGTACCCTGATCTTGTGGACTTCCACTCCAACTGCTACCATCCTTCCAACTCGAGAACCTACACCTACGGCGACATGCCTCTCAACAAGCACCTCGAGATGATCGACGAGAGGTTTGTGCACTTTGGCAGGAGACACAGGCGCAACATCGTCAAGGAACCAGTCAGCCTTGAGTCCGGAAGCAAGTCCGTTGAGGTTCCTGGCCCAATTGACCCCTTGGTTCCACTGGAGAACCAGTGGAAGACGTCTCTGACGTGGTTCACGGGCTCCCCACAGGACGTGTACGAGACCTTCAAGCTGAGGGTGCTGAACACGCTACTCACCGACGGCCACTCTGCGCCACTGTACCAGAAGCTGATCGAGACCAACTTGGCCACCGACTTCTCCGTCAACAGCGGCATGGAGTCGATGCCCGCCGTCAACATCTTCACCATCGGCGTGCAAGGTCTCACCAAGGAGACTTCTGACAACTTTGAAGAGATAATCTCCGAGGCCTTGAAGGAGGTGTGCAAAACCGGTTTCCCCAAGGAGAGAGTACAGGCAATCATCAACCAGACCGAGCTCAGACGCAAAGTTGAAAACGCAACCTTTGGTCTTGGGTTGCTGAACTCGATTGTTTCCGGATGGGTGGACGAAGTCGATCCTTTGAAGATGATGGAGTGGAATGAAACCATGTCTCGTTTTGCGGCCGAGTACGAGTCGAAGGGAAACCAGATGTTCACAGAGCTCATACAGACACACCTGCTGGGTAACCACTTCAAGTTCACCATGGCCCCGTCGACCGAGTTCGAGACCAAAGTCAGCGAGGAAGAACAGCAGAGACTAGCCGGTCTTGTTGAGAACTTGAGCCCAGAGGACAAGGATGTCATCTTTACCAGAGGACAAAACCTTGCTCAGAAGCAGGAGGAAGAGCAGGATTTGTCATGCTTGCCAAGTTTGAGTGTTACCGATATAAACAGAGACGGCGACTACACGGATCTCAAGCAGTCAGACATTGGCGACGCCCAGGTCTTCACCAGAGTATCCAGCAAGACTAACGGTCTCACTTACTTCAGAGCCACAAAGGCTGTCGATTCCAAGATCCCTGTCTCCCTGCTTCCGTTCCTTCCCCTGTTCACCGACTGTCTGACCCACCTCGGTACAACCTCCAAGTCTATGGCTGAACTGGAGAGTGAGATCAAGCTACACACCGGAGGTGTCAGCTCTTCTGTTTTTGTCTCCAACTCCGTCGAGGATATCAATACCCCGGTTCTCAAAGTGTCGTTTTCCGGTGTTTCCCTCGACTCCAAGTTTGACAAAGTCATTGAGATCCTGGAGCAGCTGATCAAGGAGACCAATTTTGACAACACAGAGAAGCTCTCCACCCTCATCAGGTCTCTCAGCACGGATACCGTCAGTTCCATCGTCAGCAGTGGTCACGCGTACGCTAAGTCGTACAGCACGTCTTTTATTTCGCCAGTGTCACTTGTTGACGATCACCTCAGCGGTATCCGCCAGGTGCGTTTCCTCAAGCAGTTGGGAGAATGGAACACCAACGGTGAGTTGGAAGAGAAGGTGATTCCACAGCTCAAGAAGATCCAGCAGATTTTGGTGTCCGGTAATGACGATTTCAGATTTGCGCTCACATGTGGCCGCAACGCCGTGGACACCAACCTCGAGCAACTCAGCGGTTTGATCAGCAGATTCGAGTCCCAGAACCCGGAGTTGTTCGACAGCAACACCGAGTTTGTTAGGGATGTGAAGGTGTCCTACGATGGCGAGCACCTGCACAGAGCAGCCATCAAGCTTCCGAGCCAGGTTGCGTTTGTGTCGCGTTCCATCAACACCGGTCTTTCGTACGCGGATGACGACGGTGCGAGCCTAAGTGTTTTGACGCAGTTGCTCAACTTCAAGAGACTTCACACCGAGGTCAGGGAAAAGGGGGGTGCATACGGAGGCGGAGCCCAGTACGGATCACTTGGTGGACTGCTCAATTTCTACTCCTACAGAGACCCTAGACCCTTGAATTCTCTGGAAGTTTTTAACGATGCGGGCAAGTGGCTTGGGGAATCCATAAGCGAGATAAGCGAGGAAGATCTAGACCGTTCCAAGTTGACTATTTTCCAGAGAATCGACTCTCCAATCAGCGTCAAGGACGAAGGCATGCTCGAGTTTACACACGGACTAGGAAACGACACCAGACAGGAGTTGAGAGAAAAGCTTCTGGATGTCGAGTTGGCCGATATCCAAAGGGTCGGGGAGAAGTATCTCGTTGGCCCCAACTTTACCGACCGTGGCAGCGCGGTCATTTTGGGGGTTGACGAAGGAGTCGTTCCAGATTGGGAGGTGACGGACTTGTCACAGTAAACTCAAAAACTGAAAAAAACTCAAAAACCCAAAAAGTCAGGCGCAGAAGAGCTGGGACAGAACTGAAATGGGACACTTGGCTGCCCCAATTGGTGATTGGTCACACGCCCGAATACGGGTGGGCGGTAAGTTTAACTGAGATGTTCGCTGTGAAACGCAAAGACCAAAGTTTGTGTACGGTGTGTTTGCTCCCGTACTTCATGTATATATGAATTTTCTTGTTCACTCTTGTCTGATAACCCCGGTTCTGCACCGCGAGCTAAGTTCCATCACTCGGTTAGATTTCTGGATCGACGGAGATTCCCGCCCTCTCGATGTAGACTGTGCTATCCGAAGAAGGTTTCGAAGCTTTCGGAAGCTTAAGCCGTTCTGGATTCCAGACCCCGGGACAGACCAGCCAACCTCACCGGCGATAGCCTGCCTCGTTTAACTGCAGCAATGTACTTTCCCGTTACCTTTCTTTCGCCCTTGTGCTGATCTTTCCTGCGCTCATTTTCCGTTCTGGTATACGGGGTGCTCTTTCTGTTCCATGTGGTTCTGTCCGCACGTATATTTCCCAGATGAAATACATTGCCCGCAGATTTCACAGCCATCACACATGAAATAGGCTGTCCTGCAAAGGAAAAATACACTTTCTTCAGTCACATGAAGCAGTCTCGGTTCGGCGGGGGTCGAAATTAATGTGTTCTCGGCGGCTGGATCGGATATGGACAGCCAAACGCCAACGAGGTTGCTTTTTCTCGTCAAGGATTGGTGGGTGACGGAGAATAATAAACAGAAACAGGTTTTTTCGCTCCGTGCTTTCTTTTGAATCTGAGATTTTTTTCTCTGGGAGTTGGGCCCGTGCTTTCGCTGGCAAAATAATAAGGGATGCCCGTATTGAAACTGCTCGGTGGACCTGGGACCTCACTGATAAAAAATACTTAGGCAAACAGACATAAACATACGATGAGTAAGGTAAATATAACGGATAGACGAGGTGAACAAACAAAACCACACAATAGGCGCAATGGTTAGAAAACACCAGGGCCCAAAAGAAAAACAACGGGCAACAATAAAGAATCGTTCCACATGCCTCCGAAATCAAGAAAATTTGAGCGAGGGAGTACAATTGGGAGTTTCTTTTTTCTGAGCCGGGAATGGGTCGCCGAGCTGGCTTGATTGAAAAATTTACGAGAGGACCGAAACAGCGGCTGCCTCGATGCGTGGAACTGTGTCAAGGGCCCAGTGGAGCCTAACCCAGATCTCGTGGTGTCAGGCGCCCGGACACACCCCTTCTATCTCCGATATTACATTGTACGACATGCGAGGCCATTGTTGCTGTGGCGAGAGCACTCGGAACCCCCAACTTGCCACGTTCCCTTCGCTGGTGGTGGCCAGTCTGGGCTGCGGATCGATCAGATAGCAGGTAGGTTTTCCGTAAGCCTCATGGCGGACCAAAGCCAGCTTACAGCTGCAGATCGGATTTGTCCGTAGATTGCTTTATCTTCGGGCGCTTGAAATTTCCCGAGTTCTGGCGCGCTTAAACTCGAATCTGTCTCTCTGGAGATTGGACCTTATTCGATCAAGGTTTCTGAAAAGAGAGGCTGGGCCAGATCTGGATCTGGTCACAGAGCCAAGGCGAGCGCTTCCCTCACTTTCGCATTCCGCGACCATCTCTGATGGCATTTGTCACTTGCCAAGGCTAGTATGCCTCGCTTCCGCGAAGAAAACCTCGTAAATTCGGGATGCTTGCATAAGAATTTCAAGTGTGGAGGGCGGATGCGATGTGAAAAGACAAAATGAAATGTGCGTACAGAGACGCTGGAGAGCAGAAACAGAAACAGAAACTCAGAGAGAAACAGAAACAGAAACTCAGAGAGAAACAGAAACTCAGAACAGAAACTCAGAAAGTGAATTTCGTACAAGCCGGTCTTCACACTTTCCACCAGAGGTCCCACGTTCGTCTTATCGCTCCGATTACCACCTCGCGAAGAGTGTTGTATTGCACCAAACGCGTCTACATTCTAGTGCCAGCAACAACGGTCTGCGCCTGGCGCGCAACGGTGGACCCGGGAGAGACTTTTGACTGCAAACGTGCTGAGACGAAATTCCCAACAATAAACTCACATGACAACAAACTTCGCGCGCTGTTTCCTTCCACCTTCCGCAAAAAAAGAAAAGAGAGCCAGACGAAGGGCCCAGACCGCCAGCGGGAGCATGGTTGGGTGACATTCTCAATTCGCATCACTGTTCATCCGGATCGAGCGTAAGCTTTCCTCTACGGGACTTGGTCTCTGGAACACCACGGATGCGCGCGCTCTCTATCCGTAAGTAGGCAATCTGTTCGATCAAGACCACGTCTCTATGGTAACAAGGTGGCGGGAAACCAGCCATTCTGATGTACCTCTGTACGGCTTACGGACTTGTCTCACATCGAACCAAGAGCATTATTTTCGTACTGGAAGAGGTGAAAAATACCTCATGCGGGCTTGAGCAGGCGTTCCAAAGGAGAAAGACCCTCGTCCAGTCTTTCCCTCGCATATCTCAATTAGGACTTAGTTGGGCCCAGTCTATAAAAAGAAACCTTTGTTCACTGATTGTGTCGCTTAGAAACGGGAAAAAAAAACAAGTAACTCTTCCGTGAAGCGCCCAGAAACCGAACGATTTTGAGCGCTTTAAGGCCGCATATTTGACGCAGTACCAAAACTGGTTTTGTGCGAAGTCCTGTCCGGCAATTGTGAATTTACGGGACGAAGGTCATGTGGGCGAAACACCGCCTTCTCGTCCATGTTCACGACCGTGGTCTTTTTTTCTTTTGAGTTTGACGGCAGGCGCGATTACATTTTAGCCGCCCACCAGATCGAGTGGCGGCTAACTCTGGGAGATCCGGCACCCAAATCTGGGGAGGGCGCCAACACCCCTTCGTGGGCAATAAATTATCTACCCCCATTACCGCATTCTGAACATCCTAGCACTTCTCAGAGCAATCGATAATTAATACCCCATAATAATGGAGAAATCCCAAAATACCAAAGAGAAAATGCGAAATTTCACCGCAGCGCCATTCAAAATTTCAAAAGAAAAAGTCCCAAACGCAGAGGGACGCACCCTCATGCAGAGGCGCATGGGCCGTATGCATATATTTCCACGCCTCGAGCTTTGAAAGGGTTGAGTGAGGACGAAACGCGAAAAACCATACCACTGTGTACGTACAATGAACCCCGTCCGATGGCACTTTGTTGTTTTTGTGGAATTTGCTATCTCCCGTAGAGATTAAAACCAACCGCGCTCCCACGTCTCGTTTCCGTGGGCTTTTTTCTTCTTCCTTTCTCCATCTCTCTGTTTCACCTAATCTGTCCATTTTTTTGCAGAGATGAAGTTCACAACTCCACTTGTGGCCCTGCTGTTCTTGATGAACTTGGCAGGTGCCGTTACCTCTGGTGGTTCTTGTGGCATACTGGCTGCGTGTGACTCCGGGTTGTCCTGTGTTTCTGTAGGCCTCCTGTCTTCCACCTGTTCGCCAACTACAACAACATCAGCTCCCGCTACTTCTACTAGCGGAGGCATTGTCAGCGTCTCGAACGGCGTCACGTTGACCGTCGACCTTCCAGTTGGTTTCATCTGTGACGACTTGGTGCTTTTCTGTGCCTCCACTCTTACCTGTAACACTCTGTTGCTGCACGGTATCTGTGCCACAACCACTTCCCGTACGGCCACCAGCACGGCGGTCACCACGGGAACTGGTACGAGCTCTTCGGTCTCTGCGACTTCCACGGGCTCCAGCACTGTTACAACAGTTTCGTCCACCTCTTCTTCTTCCACCTCAACTTCCGCAGTTACCAGTGGTCTCATTGCAGGTGCGGGGTGTAACGAGGACACCCTTCTCTGTGGTGCTGGACTGAGATGTAACACTGCTTTGTTGATTCCAATCTGCGTCATTGACACCACCACCTCGAGCACTACTTCATCGACGACTTCGACTTCCTCCACTAGCACAACGGCCGCCGTGATCAGTGGTCTCCTTGCAGGTGCTACCTGTAACGAGAACACCCTTCTCTGTGGCTCGGGCTTGACCTGTAACACTGACTTGCTGGTTCCAATCTGCGTCATTGACACTACCACCTCAAGCACTACAACATCGTCTTCGTCATCTACCACCACAACGGCCGCCGTGATCAGTGGTCTCCTTGCAGGTGCTACCTGTAACGAGAACACCCTTCTCTGTGGCTCGGGCTTGACCTGTAACACTGACTTGCTGGTTCCAATCTGCGTCATTGATACCTCTGTCAGCACTACAACATCGTCTTCGTCATCTACCACCACAACTGCCGCTGTGATCAGTGGTCTCCTTGCAGGCGCCGCGTGTAACGAGAACACCCTTCTTTGTGGCTCGGGCTTGACCTGTAACACTGACTTGCTGGTTCCAATCTGCGTCATTGATACCTCTGTCAGCACTACAACATCGTCTTCTTCGTCTACCACCACAACTGCCGCTGTGATCAGTGGTCTTCTGGCAGGTGCCGCGTGTAACGAGAACACCCTTCTCTGTGGCTCGGGCTTGACCTGTAACACTGACTTGCTGGTTCCAATCTGTGTCATTGATACCTCTGTCAGCACTACAACCGCTCCTGTGTCCACAACTACCAGTTCTGCCGGTATCGTGACCACTTCTGGCGGTCTCACATTGACTATCGACCTCCCAGTTGGTTTCATCTGTGATGACTATGTCTTGCTGTGTGCCACCACTCTTACCTGTAACACGTTGTTGCTGCACGGTATCTGTGAGACCACAACCGACAGTGCCAGCACAGCCACCAGCAGCGCGATCACTACCACATCGTCTTCCTCTGCCACAACCACTGCCGCCATCACCACTGGTCTTCTTGCGGGTGCAGTGTGCAATGATGACACTCTCATCTGTGGTTCTGGATTAACTTGTGACACTGACTTGTTGGTTCCAATTTGTGTCGTTGACACTGCCACCTCAAGCACGACAACATCTTCGTCGTCTACCACCACAACTGCCGCTGTGATCAGTGGTCTCCTTGCAGGTGCCGCGTGTAACGAGAACACCCTTCTCTGTGGCTCGGGCTTGACCTGTAACACAGACTTGCTGGTTCCAATCTGTGTTATTGATACCTCTGCCAGCACTACCACGTCGCCTTCGTCAACCACCTCCAGTTCAGCTGTCATCAGTGGTCTTCTGGCAGGTGCCGCCTGTAACGAGAACACCCTTCTCTGTGGCTCGGGCTTGACCTGTAACACAGACTTGCTGGTTCCAATCTGTGTTATTGATACCTCTGCCAGCACTACCACGTCGCCTTCGTCAACCACCTCCAGTTCAGCTGTCATCAGTGGCTTGCTCTTGGGCGCATCGTGTAACGATGACACTCTCATTTGTGGTTCAGGCTTGACTTGTGACACTCTCTTGACCAACCCAATCTGTGTCGTCGACACCGGCAGAAGCACCACAGCATTGGCTTCGTCCGCCTCGGCCATTATTAGTGGTCTCCCTGCCGGGTTAGCTTGTAACCAGGACACACTCATTTGTGACTCTGGTTTGGTCTGTGACTTGAGTTTGCTGGTTCCTATCTGCGTTGCAGACAACCGTTCTGGCAGCAGCACCGTTGTTAGCAGCACCACATCAGGTTCTTCTTCTTTGGCATCATCCATTGCATCTTCGGCTGTCTCCTCAGTTGTTTCATCAACCACCTCCACTTCAGCTGCTGTCACAAGTGGCTTGATCTTGGGCGCATCGTGTAACGATGTCACTCGTATCTGCGGGTCAGGCTTGGTTTGTGACACTCTTTTGGCTTACCCAGTCTGTGTTCTCGATACAGGTAGAAGCACCAGAGCGTCTTCGTCCGCCTCTGCCATTATTAGTGGTCTCCCTGCCGGGTTTATCTGTAACCAGAACTCACTCCTCTGTGCCTCTGGTTTGGTCTGTGACTTGAACCAGCTGGTTCCTATCTGCGTGAGAGACAGGAGTTCTGACAGCAGCACCGTTGTTAGCAGTACCACATCAGGTGCTTCTTCTTTGGCATCATCCATTGCATCTTCGGCTGTCTCCTCGGTTGCGCCATCAACTTCTGGAGCCTCTTCTGCTGTTTCCAGCGGAGTTTCGTCTGCTGCTTCCAGCGGAGTTTCGTCTGACGTTTCTTCTGCCGCTTCCAGCGGAGTTTCGTCTGACGTTTCTTCTGCTTCCAGCGGAGTTTCATCTGATGTTTCTTCTGCTTCCAGTGGTGTTTCATCTGCTTCCAGTGGTGTTTCATCTGATGTTTCTTCTGCTTCCAGCGGAGTTTCGTCTGCTGCCTCCAGTGGTGTTTCATCTGCTGCTTCCAGTGGTGTTTCATCTGATGTTTCTTCTGCTTCCAGCGGAGTTTCGTCTGCTGCTTCCAGCGGAGTTTCGTCTGACGTTTCTTCTGCTTCCAGTGGTGTTTCATCTGCTTCCAGTGGTGTTTCATCTGATGTTTCTTCTGCTTCCAGCGGCGTTTCGTCTGCTGCCTCCAGTGGTGTTTCATCTGATGTTTCTTCTGCTGCAACTTCCTCTGGTGTCTCAAGTGGTACATCCAGTGCTGCATCAAGTACATCCATCGGATCTTCTGGCGCATCCTCAGTTGCTCCTTTCAGCGGTGTAACCAGTGGAGCTTCATCGACCATCGGATCATCTGAAGGATCTTCAGCCGCAACTTCAAGCGGTGTTTCCAGCGGTGCTTCATCTGGTGTTTCCACCACTTCTGGTGCCTCTGATGTTTCCAGCGGCGCTTCGTCTGGTGCTTCCACCACATCTGGCGCCTCTGATGTTTCTAGCGGTGCTTCATCTGGTATTTCCACCACATCTGGTGCCTCTGATGTTTCCAGCGGCGCTTCGTCTGGTGTCTCCACCACTTCGGGTGCCTCTGATGTTTCTAGCGGTGCTTCGTCTGGTGTCTCCACCACTTCTGGTGCCTCTACCACATCTGGTGCCTCTGATGTTTCTAGCGGTGCTTCATCTGGTGCCTCTACCACTTCTGGTGCCTCTGATGTTTCTAGCGGTGCTTCGTCTGGTGTCTCCACCACTTCTGGTGTCTCCACCACTTCTGGTGCGTCCGACGTCTCTAGCGGTGCTTCATCTGGTGTTTCCACCACATCTGGTGCCTCTGATGTTTCCAGCGGCGCTTCATCTGGTGTCTCCACCACTTCTGGTGTCTCCACCACATCTGGTGCGTCCGACGTCTCTAGCGGTGCTTCATCTGGTGTCTCCACCACGTCTGGTGTCTCCACCACATCTGGTGCGTCCGACGTCTCTAGCGGTGCTTCATCTGGTGTCTCCACCACGTCTGGTGCCTCTACCACTTCTGGTGCCTCTGATGTTTCTAGCGGCGCTTCGTCTGGTGTCTCCACCACATCTGGTGCGTCCGACGTCTCTAGCGGTGCTTCATCTGGTGTTTCCACCACTTCTGGTGCCTCTACCACATCTGGTGCCTCTGATGTTTCCAGCGGCGCTTCGTCTGGTGTCTCCACCACTTCTGGTGCCTCTACCACATCTGGTGCCTCTGATGTTTCCAGCGGCGCTTCGTCTGGTGTCTCCACCACTTCTGGTGCCTCTGATGTTTCTAGCGGTGCTTCGTCTGGTGTATCCACCACATCTGGTGCTTCCACCACATCTGGTGCTTCCACCACGTCTGGTGCCTCTACCACATCTGGTGCCTCTGATTTCTCTAGCGGTGCTTCGTCTGGCGCATCCTCAGTTGCTCCTTTCAGCGGTGTAACCAGTGGAGCTTCATCGACCATCGGATCATCTGAAGGATCTTCAGCCGCAACTTCAAGCGGTGTTTCCAGCGGTGCTTCGTCTGGTGCTTCCACCACATCTGGCGCCTCTGATGTTTCTAGCGGTGCTTCATCTGGTGCCTCTACCACTTCTGGTGCCTCTGATGTTTCTAGCGGCGCTTCGTCTGGTGTCTCCACCACTTCTGGTGCCTCTGATGTTTCTAGCGGTGCTTCGTCTGGTGCTTCCACCACATCGGGTGCCTCTACCACATCTGGTGCCTCTACCACATCTGGTGCCTCTACCACATCTGGTGCCTCTACCACATCTGGTGCATCTGCCACATCTGGTGCCTCTGATGTTTCCAGCAGTAATTCGTCTGGTGCTTCCACCACATCTGGTGCTTCCACCACGTCTGGTGCCTCTACCACGTCTGGTGCCTCTGATGTTTCTAGCGGTGCTTCATCTGGTGCCTCTGACGTCTTCGGTGCATCTGTCTCTACCGCATCCGGTGCTTCAACCACATCTGGTGCGTCTGAAACGTCTGATGCCTCTGGTACCTCGACCGCATCAGGTGTTTCTACCACAGAAGGCTCTGGCTCTGGATCCGACGAGACTTCCAGCTCTTCATCCACCGCTTCTAGCACTTCTAGCACTTCTGGTTCGGGTCCAGATTCTGGCTCCGGTTCTGGTTCTGACTCTGACAACACTTCCAGCACTTCAGCTGTCACCACCGGTACATCTGGTTCTGGCTCCGGCTCCGGTTCTGGATCTGGCTCTGGCTCCGACGATCAGACCACCACTGTCTTGACTATGACCAGAGGTTGTAAGAGAGACGGTAGCGGTTGTGGTGTCTACACCATAACAACTGGTCTTGGAGAGGTTACCACCACTGACGCTTCTGGTTCTGCCACTGTGATCACGACTTATGTGCCATTGACCTCTGCCACTTCTGGCTCTGGTTCTGGCTCTGGTTCCGGAGCTGGTTCCGGATCTGGTCCCGAGACCACAGTCGTCACCGTCACTCACTGCTCTGACGGTGTCTGCACCGAGTCTGCGGCCACCACAGGTTTGACAACAGTCACCGAGACTTCTGGAGGTGTCGAGACCGTGTACACCACATACTGCCCATTGACCGCTGCCAGCGCAACTGCTGCAGCTATTGAGACAACTGTCGTCACCGTTACTCACTGCTCTGACGGTGTCTGCACCGAGTCTGCGGCCACCACAGGTTTGACAACAGTCACCGAGACGTCTGGAGGTGTCGAGACCGTGTACACCACATACTGCCCATTGACCGCTGCCAGCGCAACTGCTGCAGCTATTGAGACAACTGTCGTCACCGTTACCAGGTGTGCTGACGGTGTCTGCACCACAGCTGCTGCCACCACCGGATTGACAACGGTGACCACCACCATTGAAGAGGTTGAGACAGTGTACACCACATACTGTCCTCTGACTGCTTCGGCCACCGGGGCTGCTGCTGCTGCTGCCGGAGCTGGTGCCATCGAGACCACCATTGTGACTGTCACTGAGTGTGTTGGTGGATCTTGCGCCACTTCTGCAGTGGCCACGGGTCTCACAACTGTGACCACCACGGTCGAGCAGGTCGAGACAGTGTACACCACATACTGTCCACTGACTCCAACCACGGCTTCCGCAGTGTACTCCACGTCCACGAGCAAGTACTACACGTACGTGTCGACCACCAAGACGCTTGTCTACTCGACCGTGTCCAAGGGTACCTCCAAGACGATGACCACCGCCATCGAGACCGGTGAGCTGACGTACGTCACTGTGGTCACCACCGTTGAGGTCTCCGCCTCTTCTGCCGCCCCCGCTGCTGCCTCTGGCGCCGCTGGTGCTGCTGGCTCGAGCTCTGCGGCCGGATCCTCCTCCGGAACCGCCTCGAGCCCAACTCCTACCGTCCTTGAGGGATCCGGTAGTCTGTCCAGGCCAATGTCGACACTCCTCGTGGCCATTGCCTGCGGGTTCTCCTTCCTGCTCATGATCTAGAGACTTCTCCGATCTGTCCGCCTTATTAATCTGTTGTCATCCTTTTTCTTCCCGCTTCGCGAATACCCATCGAGACCGCACGGTCTTCTGTACACTCTTCAATTTTTTCCCCCTTTTTTTGGCTTCTCGTTCACACCGACTAATTCAGCCTCCCGCATTCGGCGAGGCCAGCCCTTTTTATCCTTCAATATCAAAACGATTGACTTTACCCATAAACAAACAGAGTAGAACCCCCTCAGTGGCAAACGCGTCCCAGCGTCGTGGACCAGACCCAAAAACACAACCACAACCAACGCGCTACGTTGTGGTTACGTTGTGTTTTGGGGAACAAGCGCCTTTCCACAAACGCGGGCTTGTGGTCTTTTCTTCTTCTCTTCCCCTTCTCTCTTAACAAGCAAAACATCTCTGCTATCCGCGAAAATGCCTGTGGAACTTGTCCTTTCTCCGCTGATGAGACCTGTCGTTCAGGCCAAGGCTCTTCTCTTTCACCCACACCGCAGGGAGTCGCGTTACGTGCCTAACATAGTGGACCTCCCCGAAGCCGTTTCCGAGTATGCGGTCAGACGCAGGTTTGGAACGGGCTCGAAGGTCTTCGACGTGTTCGACTCCAGGCAACACGGGGCGCTGGGGCCCACCGACGGCGCCGATCGCGTCTTTTGGTTCGAGCGCTCGCGTGCGGTAAAGGGGGCCTACAAGATGTACAGCAGCGCCATAAGCGGAACCGGCGCCGACGGTGCCGACGAGCCCGTGGCTGCTCTGCGTGCGGGACTGCGCTCCAACATCCTGCTCATCAGGGCGCCGGACGTTCCCTACGCGGAGCTCGGGTGGCATGTCATCGGCCACCGTGTTGACGCCATCGACAGCTACAGGATGTTCACGCTGGCCGACGGCAACACGTACCAGTGGACCACCGCGGGCAAGTTTCTCGAGAGAGTGACCAACCTGGGCGAGAAGGAGAGCGAGATCCGCGAGAGAATCGGACAGGTCATTCCGGCTGCCCACACAGGCTTCACCTTGAAAGTGGATGAGACCAAGATACCCAGAGAGATTGCCCTCGCGTCTGCACTGATCTCGTACATCGACCACTGGAACACACAGCTGGCAGTGGGCGGCATATACTACGCTCCACAGCCACGCCAGCTCAGATGGAAGAGGGACTGAGTTCACCACTGTTCTTGAGAGTCAGCGTCTTGACTGAGCTCGGTCTCCCCGACGAAACACACATAGATAGTGCAGCCAACTAATACAAACACCTTCGCCAGTGACGTCTCATTTAAGCGCGCTTCGCCAGATCCGGTAATCGCGGAAACTGAAATCACAGGTCACGTGCCCGCTCCGGTTTTCACAAAAAAAATTTGTCCAAAATTTTTCAGTGGACGTCTTTGAGTCACGCATCCCCTTTTCTTCTCCTCTCTTTCTCTCCCGCACAAAGCAATACTATCCTCCTCCTTATTATAATTGGGTAAGGGAGATATCTATTCTTTGCGAGGATAATACCATGGCTGCTATGTTTGGTTTGAGGGCTCTGCTCCCCAGGGCCGCCACTTTCTCCCAGAGACTGCCCAAGTTCTACTCCACCGAGGTCAACAAGGCTGCCTCGTACGCTGGCGCCGGGATCTTGTCTGGTTTCACCGACGAGAATGCGCACCAGCTGGTGGACGTCTCCAAGGTCCTTGTCATTGGCTCCGGTGGTCTGTCCATCGGCCAGGCCGGTGAGTTCGACTACTCCGGATCTCAGGCCATCAAGGCGCTGAAGGAGGCCAACAAGAAGTCCATCCTCATCAACCCCAACATCGCCACGAACCAGACCTCCCACGCTCTCGCCGACGAGATCTACTACCTGCCCGTTACCGCTGAGTACATCACCTACATCATCGAGAGAGAGCAGCCAGACGGTATTCTGCTCACCTTCGGTGGTCAGACCGGTCTCAACGTGGGTGTCCAGCTTGACAAGATGGGTGTCTTTGACAGATACGGAGTCAAGGTTCTCGGTACCCCTATCAAGACCCTTGAGACCAGTGAGGACCGTGACCTTTTCGCCCAGGCTCTGAACGAGATCAACATCCCAATCGCCGAGTCCATTGCCGTCGACACCGTTGACGATGCTCTCAAGGCTGCCGAGGAGGTTGGTTACCCAATCATCGTCAGATCTGCTTATGCCCTTGGTGGTCTTGGTTCTGGTTTCGCTAACGATGCCGACGAGCTGAGAAACCTTGCTTCCCAGTCTCTTTCCCTTGCCCCGCAGATTCTCGTTGAGAAGTCCCTCAAGGGATGGAAGGAGGTTGAGTACGAAGTTGTCCGTGACCGTGTTGGCAACTGTATCACCGTCTGCAACATGGAGAACTTTGACCCTCTTGGAATCCACACCGGTGACTCTATCGTTGTTGCTCCTTCCCAGACTCTGTCCGACGAGGAGTACCACATGCTCAGATCCGCTGCCATCAAGATCATCCGCCACCTCGGTGTTGTTGGTGAGTGTAACGTTCAGTACGCCCTCCAGCCAGATGGACTCGACTACAGAGTCATCGAGGTGAACGCCCGTCTTTCCCGTTCTTCTGCCCTTGCTTCTAAGGCCACCGGTTACCCGCTTGCCTACACCGCCGCCAAGATCGCTTTGGGACACACTCTGCCAGAATTGCCCAACCCTGTTACCAAGACCACATCTGCCAACTTTGAGCCATCTCTCGATTACATGGTCACCAAGATCCCAAGATGGGATCTGGCCAAGTTCCAGCACGTCAAGAGAGACATTGGCTCTTCCATGAAGTCTGTCGGTGAAGTTATGGCCATTGGTAGAAACTTTGAGGAGTCCTTCCAGAAGGCTATCAGACAGGTTGACCCATCCTTTGTTGGTTTCCAAGGCGGTGAGTTCGAGAACCTTGACGATGCGCTTGCCAACCCTACCGACCGCAGATGGTTGGCCGTCGGCCAGGCTCTGTTGCACGAGGGTTACACCGTTGAGAGAGTTCACGAGCTGTCCAAGATTGACAACTGGTTCCTCTACAAGCTGATGAACATCGTTGAGATGCAGAAGGAGCTTGAGAAGATTGGTTCTCTCTTTGGCCTTACCCAGGATGTTATTACCCGTGCCAAGAAGCTCGGTTTCTCCGACAAGCAGATTGCGCTTGCCGTTGGTTCCAAGGAGCTCGAGGTGCGTGCCAGAAGGAAGTCTTTTGGTATTGTTCCATTTGTCAAGAAGATCGACACTCTGGCTGCCGAGTTCCCTGCCAACACCAACTACCTGTACACCACCTACAACGCCACTGAGAGTGACGTTACCTTTGACGAGTACGGAACCATGGTTCTTGGTTCTGGTGTCTACAGAATTGGTTCTTCTGTTGAGTTTGACTGGTGTGCCGTTTCCACTGCCAGAGCTCTCAGAGAGAACGGCAAGAAGACCATCATGATCAACTACAACCCAGAGACTGTTTCCACCGACTTTGACGAGGTTGACAGACTCTACTTCGAGGAGCTTTCCTTCGAGAGAGTTCTGGACATCTACGAACTGGAGAACGCCAAGGGTGTTGTTGTCTCTGTTGGTGGTCAGCTTCCACAGAACATTGCCCTTTCCCTGCAGGAGAACGGTGCCAAGGTTCTGGGTACCAACCCAGAGGACATCGACAAGGCTGAGGACAGACACAAGTTCTCTTCCATCCTTGACTCCATTGGAGTTGACCAGCCACAGTGGAAGGAGCTCACCTCCATCTCTGCTGCTGAGGAGTTTGCCCAGGCTGTCGGTTACCCAGTTCTCGTGCGTCCATCTTACGTTCTGTCTGGTGCTGCCATGTCTGTCATTCGTGACGAGTCTGAGCTTGCCGAGAAGCTGGGCAATGCCGCCGAGGTGTCTTCCGAGTACCCAGTTGTCATTTCCAAGTTCATCGAGGGTGCCCAGGAGATCGATATCGATGCTGTTGCCGCCAACGGTAAGGTGCTTGTCCACGCTGTTTCCGAGCACGTTGAGAATGCCGGTATCCACTCCGGTGACGCTACTCTTGTGCTTCCTCCACAGAACCTGGCTCCAGAGATCATGGCCAGACTCAAGGAGATTGCCGACAAGGTTGCGCACGCCTGGAAGATCACCGGTCCCTTCAACATGCAGATCATCAAGGCTGAGAACCCAGAGAACCCGGCTGTTCCAGACCTCAAGGTTATCGAGTGCAACATCAGAGCCTCCAGATCCTTCCCATTCGTTTCCAAGGTTCTCGGCGTCAACTTCATCGACGTTGCCGTCAAGGCTCTCGAGGGCAAGGACATCCCCGAGCCCGTCGACCTCATGAAGAAGGACTACTCCTACGTGGCCACCAAGGTGCCGCAGTTCTCCTTCACCCGTCTTGCCGGAGCCGATCCGTTCCTCGGAGTGGAGATGGCTTCCACCGGTGAGGTTGCGTGTTTCGGAAAGAACCTGACCGAGGCCTACTGGACCTCCATCCAGTCCACGATGAACTTCCACGTGCCCAAGCCACCCAGCGGAATGCTGTTTGGCGGTGACCTGAGCAAGACACACCTCGGCGAGATTGCCAAGACGCTGTCTCCAGTGGGCTACAAGTACTACACCGCCTCGGCCCAGGTTGCCGACTACCTCAGAGACTTTGTCGGCAACGGCGTGGAGGTGGAGGTGATTGAGTTCCCCAAGACCGACAAGCGTAAGCTCAGAGAGGTGTTCCAGAAGTACGACATCAAGTGTGTGTTCAACCTGGCCCGCGACCGCGCCGACTCCCTGCTCGACGAGGACTACGTCATGAGAAGAAACGCCATCGACTTTGCCATCCCGCTCTTCAACGAGCCACAGACCTCGCTGCTGTTTGCCAAGGCGCTCAGCGAGAACATCGCCACCAAGCTGGCGCAGGACCCAGACCACATCGTCATTCCCGAGGAGGTCAGAAGGTGGAGCGAGTTCATTGGCGGCAAGCCGGTGTAGAGCCCAAACAAACACAGAACGCCCTATAGATTGCTTATAGTCTAATGCTAATATGAGAACATTCCTTACACACAACACCCGCCTGTGTTGCAAAAGTCACATGCTGCGTGCGCAACCCAAACAGGCGACACACGACGGTTTCCCGCACGCGATCTGCGCACGACCAAAATACCCTGTTCGGCACACGACCCGCCACCTCGCAGCCTTTTCCTGCCCCCTGTCTCGCGCTCTTAGATAAACGAAGGCACCCGGCGTTAATTTATTGTTGCGGTTGCTCATTGCTGATTGTCCAGACATAAAGGATACGCACCGTGTCTGCCCACCGCATATAAGCCGCCGATCCCCGCCGCCACTGAGAGTCCCAACCCCAGGTCCCAGCCGAAACGTCACCTGCTGTCTTCCTGCCCCCTGTTCGTCTGCTCTGCTCTGCAACTTCCCAACTCGGGCTTTTTTTTGGGGGCGTGCTTCGGAGCCAAAAATTTCAAAGGATTTTCGCTTTTCATTGTTTTTTTTTCTTCCGGATATCTTTTCTGTTCTTCCGACCATCCCGTGAACGTGCGCCTGGTATCCCCCAATTGACGCGCTCTCCAGTCGACACTCAGATACGAAATGGGTGCGTGTGGATCTAAAGAGGTTGAGTCGGCGGGACCCTCCGCGGCCCGCCGCCAGTCCTACACACCAAACAACACGGCCTCGTCGGCCACCAAGTCGGAGAACGGCCTGACGCTGGTGGAGAAGAACGAGCCCTCGACAAGACAGAACTCTGTGGCCACCAACAAGGCGTCGGTGAGCAGCAAGAGCGGCAAGCCGGAGGTGAAGATGCTGCTGCTCGGGTCCGGAGAGAGCGGCAAGTCGACCATCCTCAAGCAGATCAAGATCATCCACCAGAACGGCTTCTCCGAGCGCGAGCTGTACGACTACAAGCCGTTCGTGTTCAAAAACGTGACGGACTGCGGGAAATCCGTGGTGAAGGCGCTGCGGGATTTTGGACTGACCGATCGGGTAGGTCTCACCGAGGCACAGCTCGACACGATACACTCCTCCGAGATCTCGATGGAGGGCAACGCTCCGTTTGACACAGAGCTGGCCGGGCTCATCAAGACGCTGGTGAACGATGCCACCACAAAGACGCTCCTGGAGGAACACCGCAACGACTTTTACCTGCTGGACTCGGCCACGTACTTCTTCGAGGGCATCGACCGCATCGCGCAGCCCGACTACATGCCCTCCGTGACGGACGTGCTGAGAACCCGAAAGCAGACCTCCGGTATCTACGACATCCGCTTCAAGATGGAGGACATCGACATACACCTCTACGACGTTGGCGGCCAGCGCTCCGAGCGCAAGAAGTGGATCCACTGCTTCGACAACGTGTCGGTGATCATGTTCTGCGTGTCTCTGTCGGAGTACGACCAGGTGCTGCTGGAGTCGGAGGCCCAGAACAGACTGGAGGAGTCGCTGAACCTCTTTGACAGCGTTGTCAACTCGATGTGGTTCAGGAAGACCTCGGTGGTGCTCTTCCTCAACAAGATCGACGTGCTGGTGGAGAAGCTGCCGCACTCTCCGCTCGAGAAGTACTTCCCCGACTACGCGGGCGGCAACGACGTGAACAAGGCGGTCAAGTACATCCTGTGGAGGTTCCGCCAGCTGAACCGCTCCAACCTCAACATCATGCCCTACGTGACCCAGGCCACCGACACCTCCAACATCAAACTCGCCTTTGCAGTCGTCAAAGAAACCATAATACACAACGCGCTCATGGATAGTGGTATCCTGCAGAGTTGAGCTCTCGTCCAATATACCCTCGTTCCCTCTCCGCGATATGTACATACCCCCAAAAGCTCCGCTGCTCGATTTTTCTCCTCTCACTTCTATGTCCCTTTCTCTCTTGGTCTTCTCTTACTTCGTTTCGGAATCAATATTGACTATTCTTCCACCCTTCCGGTAATCGTAAAACGCCGCACGCCCGTTTCAGGATAAACACGCCCGAAAACCCGAGGCCTGGCCGGCCTGCCAAAGCCGAGGCTTGCCGTATCCGCCAGGAAACCCCCACAAAGCCGCCTATTCGTCCATTCATCCGGCACAGAAACAATCCATACGCCCAAGATGCTACCGTGGGCAATACAGACGGCGATGGTGCTGTGTGTGCTGTACTTTTCAGTGCTGTTTGGCATCAACTGCGTGACCCCCAAGGTCAAGGTGGGCGGGTTCGGGTTCCTGTCGCTGTGCCGGGTATCAATTGCGTCGCCTGGGCTGGATGTCGAGTGCGGGTCTGTGTGGATCTCGATCCACTGGCGCTCGCTGCTGAAGCGGGTCATCTCCAGGACCAGTTTCGCCACCCTGAAGGTTGACGGGCTGCGCGTCCGGCTCTCGCAGAGACCGCCACAGGGCGCCTCCCGCAAAACAAACACAAAGCAGACCGCCGTTGCCGCAATCAGAAGGTGTCTCAGGCTCAAGAGCATCCTGCTGCCGTTCCACGCACTCCTATCGGACGTGACGGTGGTGACGAAGGACGGGCTCGAGGTCCAGCTGGGGGAGTTCCAAGGGCTGCTGGAGCTCGCCGACAGCACACACCCGAAGCTGACGCTCTCGCTCAAGGATCTGGCCATTGGCCGTGTTCCGCTCGTTTCCGAGTTTGCGGTTGGGGTGCAGGCCGACTGCACCGATCTGGAGAATATCAGGGATGCCAAGATCGACCTGGTGGTTTCCGGCATGAGCGTGAGGGTGGCCGAGCTGGCTGCGCTCAGACCCGATAGGCCACAGTCGCCAAAGAGCGGCGCTTCGCCTGTCACGAAGATCAGACCCGTGCTGGACCAGGTGATGCGCTCTGTGTCCTCTGCCACGTTCCGGATGCACGACTGCTCGATCGTGCTGCCCAACCAGGTCTTTTCGGTGCAGTCTCTGTACACCGTGGGGAGGGGAATGGGTGCCGATAACCCGGTCTCGACCAAGCTGTCCGGCTCCAACCTGTCTGTGTTCGAGAGACGCGGCAAGATCGAGATCCTCACCTCGGTGACATCGCTCAAGGTATCGGGCAACAAGACCCAGTGCACCATGTACGTGCCGTTCGTCAGCATGCTCAACTACGTCGATGTGTTTTTGATCGTCGACTTCCTGGAGAGCGCCAGGAGCACGTTTGACGATTCCTTCATCCGGACGATCGTGACCTTTAACAACCCGATCTCCGCATGGAACCTGTCGTCGATGCTCAACATGACCGCCCAGCCCAAGGACGCCAACGGGTCTCCGCCCAGCTCGGCGAAACCAGCGTTTCTGGAGGACGTGTTCCTGTTTTTGGAGAACTGCAAGCTCAGAGTGTACTTTCTCAACGCCGATTTCCGCATAAACATGTCTGACGCACTCACTCTGAGCTTCACGTCCACCGAGATCTCACTTGATCTGGGGGAGTACCAGGAGTCAGAGACACCGCTGGGCGAGAGTGTCACCAAGTCCAGACCGGAGATCGAGGTTGCGCTTAAGACGAGACACATCAGCATCGCCTACTACCTCGAGTCCAAGTCGAGAGAGTCCCTGTTCAGCATCGACAACGCGTCGTCGACTGCTATCCTGCTCTTTCCAGAGGGCTCGCAGGAGATTGTACAGGTGCAGAACCACTACACGGAGATCAACGACATCGAGTGTCTTTTGGACGACGTGGACCTGTTCTACTCGGTTGCTGAGATCTCAAAGGCCATCTCCACCTACAACGCAGTGCCTGCGACGAACGAGAAACCACAACAGACGTGTAAAGCGTTCACCGTCATGGAGAGTAAGCTTGCTCTCAAACGCGCCAAGTTTGTGTCAGCCTTCCAGAACCCGTGTCGCTTCTACGACAACGTGGACTACGCAGACCTGAACTCGTTTTCCCGTGGGTTCGAGCTTGCGTTCGAGGAGATCGACATCGAGTACAAGAAAGATACGCCCGTGGAGATAGCGCTGAAGTCGCTGGCGGCCCACCTGGTCTTGGACCTCAAGACGAGACAGCTGAGCAAGGAGCCCACACTGCAGTGCAGGGAAGCCACCGCGCGGATCTGTCCCAAGCTGTCTGAACTCACAGTGGTGCTCCCTCTGGTGGAGGTGAACATAGACATCGAGACGGTGTGGACGATCCTGTTTGTCAAAGCTATCATATCCTCGGTTCTGCCCAAGTCTCCCGCGGAGAGTTCACCCAAGAAACCAAAGAAGGCCATTCCCTGGAAGTTCGAGCTGGGTACTCTCGTTGCCCACTGGAAGCTTCCGTACGAGGAGCAGCTGTTGCTAGAGCTCGACACCTTAAGCGTACAGCCATCGCGTGAGCCACTGGGTATAGATGCCGGGTTCCGCGTGTTCAGAGTGTACGTCCCCAGCCCACACATCCGAAAGGGCTGGAGTTCTCTGCTGGAGATAGCCAACGTGAAGGCGTTCTTGGCCCTTGACCACGATCCCGAAAAGGAGCTGGCAACCATCGATGCAAGCATCGTCAGCATCTCTGTTCCGTTCGAGTATCTCCTCTACAGGTCCCTGGACAACGTTGTGTCGTTCTTCAAGAGTTCCAAGCAGATCGAAGCCAACTTTGCAGATCTGATGGATCTGGGGAGAGACACCAAGGACTACCGCATGAACAAGATCATGCCACACGCAGTATCTCCCCTCAAGATGCCCAAGGTCAAGATAACAGCCAACGCGTTCAACTTCCTGTTCTCAGATGACGCATTTGAGGTGAGGCTCAACCGGATATACCAGCTCGGTGTCGTTGAGCAAGTTGGCAGAGTACATAAGATGACCAAGTTCGAGGAAAGCGAAGCTGCTGCGTACAAGGAAGTGGAAGATCGCTATCTGGAGCGGAAGAACAGTGCCAGTGTGAAGAATGCACCCTCACCTCTCAGGGTTGGGTCAGGTACAGCTGGCCACCACAGAGTCAAGTCTTTCAGGTCTGCTGTGCTCGGAAAGACAACTTCTACGGTGGATCTGCCCGTTGTACAGGACGAGCACACGGTCTACCAGAAGGAGATGGCCGAGACCCGCGAGAAGCTGGAGAGGGTCAAGCGCAAACTGTTTGCGAACATCAGCAGATCGTGGATCACTCGCTTCGACGCCGCCGAGGAGGAGATGGCCCAGGCTTTCCACCGTCTGCAAGAGGAGAACTCGGGAGCCAAAGTGCCTGTGTCTTCTGAGATTCTCAAGAGGTTCAAGATCTTTGAGCGCGACGAGGGGTTCCCTCTGTTTCTTGTGAGGATGACCAAGCTGGAGCTGGAACTCGATGTTGCTCATACTTTCGAGCTCGAAAACTACCCAAAGTTCTTGCACGAGAGAGGCGGGGGTATGCCAATGGATATGGAGTACTCCATTCTCATACCGCTCTACCTTGACATCAAGTGTGCTTCGCTCAACGTCAGGGTCAAGGACTACCCTCTGCCGATGCTCTCCTTTGTTCAGAGTCCAGACAAACCCAAGGTCTCGATCTGTGGTGACATCGTTGTTGCTGAGCAGTTGAACGTTATCGAGGAGCTCCGGTGGGTGTTTGTTCCGCTGGTGTCGCAGTACTGCGATACCGACAAGAGGGAGTCGCTGTACTCTCTGTACGTTCCTCGTACACTGACAGCAGTCAAGGCATACATGGATCTACATGTGAAGGTCGACTCGGAGATCGCCAGTTCCATATCGTGGTCCGAGTCGTACCAGCCAGGTCTGGGATACGCCATGAGTGCGTTCGATCTGTTATCGAAACCGCCGCTGGACACATCGCCCAAGATCGGCTTCTGGGACAAGTTCCGCATAAACATGCACGGACGCTTCAACTTTGACTTTACAGGCGACCTCAACCTGTTCATAAAGAGCTCATCGTGTCCGTATGACCTCACAGGCTCTTCTGCCGGGTTTGTCTTCAGCTGGAAGGAGGGTGTCAACTTGAAGCTCAACTACTTGACCAGTCCGGAGGATTTCCTCGTTGTCAAGAGCACCAAGTTCGAGATTGGAGTGCCAAACTTCTCGAGCTTGCAGAGAGAATACTGGCTGCTGGCCAACATGGACGGTCGTGGTGTTGACTTCAAGCTCCACAAGAAGGTCATGAAGCTGAGCGCCACCCCAGTGGTGTGGAAGCTTGGATTCTTGTTCGAGAGAGATACAGAGCTGGATACATACGTTTTGCCGGGAACCGTACCACGCACATCAGAGCTCAAGCCACACTACGAGGTGCGTCTCCGCAACCCGAGTACGTTTGACACGGAGGAGGAGAAGGCCCAATGGGATGCATACAAGGGATTCAAGAGTCGTTACATCCACATGTCCATCACGGTTCTCAGTGAGGGTGACAATGCCTACAACTCGCTGCACCTCTCACCCATGGTTTTCAACCACTTCTACTCCTGGTGGAACTCGTTCAGCATGATATCTCTGCCAATCAAAGAGGGTAAGATCTTCAGACACCCACTGCTGGACTACAGAAAGAAACCCAAGTTTGGCAAGTCCATGTTCACCATCAAGTACAGACTCAGCTTGAAGCCGTTGTTTCTGTCGCACATATACAGACACGCCAGTTCGGATGACTTCAAGACCGATAACAAGGTTGCGTTCACTGGACTCAAGTGCGCTATCAAGAGTTTCACGATGGACCTCCACCAGAGGAAACAGGAGTTCAGGCTCGTGAAGGAGAAGCTGGGAGTTTGTTCTACGGACTGGCACCTGAAGCTCAACCAGGGAGAGGTGGACTTCGAAGAGGCTGATCTGAGACTTCTGACAGCTGAGTTCAACGAGAAGGCGGTCCAGGGATACCTGGCAAGAGCTTTTGGTATCGACTCATCGTCGGCCCAGTCACAGTCGAACGACTCCTACACGGCCAGAACCAACTTCTCCAAGAACAAGAGTGTTTGGTGGGATCCCGACGACTTCATTGAGATTGAACAGCCTGATCTCGTGTCTGAGAATCCAAAGTGGGATCTCATACCTTTTGCTTCATCGCCACGCGTGTCATACTTCAGACAGGCGCCCACCTGTGACATCAAGTACCCCTTTGGCGATGAGTGGTCTCACGAGTGCTACATAGGAAAGAACCACCCCGAGCGCACGCAGGAGGTGTTGGCAAAGAAGAGGCAGAAGGAGATCGAGAAGGAGATCGGCATCGTTGAGACGTCCCTGGATTCCTTGCACTCCAGTGGCATCAAGGATGACGGCACCAAGAACAGGATCTCGAGCCTCAACAGCCAACTGGAGAAGCTGAAACACTCCTTGCATGTGATTCGGTCCATCCTGGACGACCTTGCTGAGGGAATACTTCCAGAGGCGGACGAGTTCAGCTACGATAGTGAAACATCCGAGCTTGGGAGAGTGAGGACCGGGTCACTGTCTCTCCAGTCTTCCGACAGTGCCCGGGGACGCCTGCGGATATCCAGAACCGAGTCTGCGAAAGAGTCGTTCATGTCGATGAGAGAGACCTCGGTGGGCCATGCGTCTCCATTCTGGAACAGGTTCATCGTGCACAACATGCTGTTGAGCTGGAACTATGAGCTGACCGGGAAGCTACTTGGGTACATCTACAAAGTCAGCGAGAGAAAGAGCCTGACCTTCTACCTCACGAGAAACGCGGTGAAGCTGGCCGAGGAGCTCATGAAGCTTGCGTCAGCACCCACAGACACGAACTGCGACAAGGTTGGTCTGGACTACCAGTTTCTCTCGCCCAAGGAGAGTGTCGAGGACTTTGACGATAACATGGAAGACAACTCGTTTGCCGACTTGAAGGTGTTTGACACCTATCTGATGAAGCTCATCTCACCACAGATCCGTCTCATCAGCAAGTCTGACGTTCAGAACTGTCTCTTGCTTGCCTCGAGAGACGTCACACTCAAGGTGGTGACGATCTACTCGGGTGAGAACAGCATGGAGAACACCGTTGTCAACACCAACTCCTCGGACCTGGCTTCGCTGATAGAGACCAGATACGGGCTCCTGATGAACGATGCGCTGTTCTATGTCATCAACAAGTCCAAGCTGATGAACCGTGAGTACGGCTTCTTCCACTTTGACGAAGAGCAGAACTGGCCCCCTTCTCTGCCTGTTGAGATGTGCTACGATGGCTCAGCCCTGGAGAAGGCTCTGTGCATTGAGAAACAGTCGTTTGGCATGATCTACTTCAAGCCAAACTCCCTGCACCTCAGCGAGGAGTCGGCGATCCAGACGCTCAAGACTCTGCAGGTGTTCTTCCCCAAACTGGCGGTTATCATGAACAGGGAGCAGTACCAGGTCATATACAACATTGCCAATGACCTGCTCGAGTTCAGCGATCCCGAGGTGAAGAAGAAGTCCAACAGAATGGAGAAGCTGATTTCTGCAAGCGATACCAACGACTTTTCGGCCATGGCATCCAAGGTGCAGAAGCTGCAGGAGGATATCCGCGTTCTGAGGCGCATCAAGCTGCTGATGAAGATGCTGGACACCGGGACCACGATGAGACACGCAGACGACTTGCTGGTAGTCGAAATCGAGATGGAGAAGCTGGTTCTGGAGCTGACCGTGACCATGCAGATCCTGCAAAAGGCCAAGTCACTGAGAGGCTCTGACCACACGGAAGTCTCCAAGGCCTCGATCGCGTTTGACCAGATCATCTTGCACTTGCTAGACGAGAACAACGGCCCCTTTGTCGATATTGCCATTGCGAAGGCGCACTTTGCCAAGTTGGCCACGCCTGATGCGTCCAGCGTCAACCAGATTGGCATATCCATCATGCAGGCGTTTGACCTCCACGGGGGGTGCAAGTATCCGGAGATACTGTCACCGAAGGATGCGCAAGTCGTGAACGGAGCTCCAGACACACCACCGATGCTGCTTCTGGAGTGGAAGAACCTGCCTCCCGTGGGAGGCATTGGCGTCATCGACCACTCGCTGATCCGGCTGCAGCCCATAGTGCTGGAGATCGACCATCTGACTGCCAAGAAGCTGGCGCTCTTCTTCCAGCTGAACGACACAGACAGGTCCGAGGAGAGGAACCCCGAGAGCGAAGTTGCGAGTCTGTTCTCCGACAGCGACCAGGAGAGCATCGACAGCTCCAAGCTGTCGCCTGCGACATCCGCCGCTTCGTCAGTGACCTCGCGAACCACATCCAAGCCGGTGTCCAAGCTGCGCAAGAGCTTTCTCAGCATCGGCAAGCGGCACGCATCGGCCTCCTCGTCCGAGTCGTCGCTCGTGGACGACGTGGTGTCCTTCAGCGAGGAGAAGCAGCACGGTGCCAATTCGAACGGGCTGTCGCAGATGGTGGAGCGCTCGTCGAAGTACAAGCTGTGGAACCGCATCGAGTTTGGCGAGACCACGATCCGCATCAGCTTCAAGGGAGTGGGCGCGCTGAGCGTCATCAACGTGGAGCGGCTGCTGCTGCACATCGACCCGATGACGTACACCAACAAGACGTGGTCGAAGGAGGAGCTGTTCATGCACCTGCGCAAGGAGGTTCTGCGCAACGTGCTGCGGCACACGGGCAAGTTCATCGGCAACAAGCTCACGAAGCACAGGGCCGTGCGCACGAACCAGGCGCTGCCGCAGATCAAGGACTACAGCACGTACACCAAGTTCGACGAGATCGGCAAGACGCACGAGAATGACAGACACACAGTCGTGAGGCACGGCCACGACCACAAGCAGCACCACCACGGCGGCTCCAGCAACATGGACCCGTCTCTGCTGGAGCCCCATGCCCACCACCACTCGGCCAGCCACGCGGGCCAGCCGCCGCCGGTCGACATGAACACGGTCTTCGAGAGCATCGAGGACGTGGAGTTGGACGAGCTGTCCGGCTGAGTATTTATTTTTTTCCCGCCATTCTGTACCACTATACAGCGATAGAGCCCGTTCCATTGAAACCCCCGTAGAACCCCAAAAACGCCGCACGGCAGCGCCTAACAGTGCGTGTTTTCCTCTTCGCCCCCTGGCTTAGCCCGCCGCCATCCGCCTGCTGTTTACTCCTCCTGATTGGTCTGTTTTATTGCATCATCTCCCACCATGGCGCTGTTCAACTCCCTGCTGAACAAGGCGGCGCAGCTGCCCATCTTCGACCGGGCGCCCGGCCCGGCCAAGCTCACCCGCGAGGAGCGTCTGCGCCGCGAGTTCAAGCTGCCTGACGACGAGACGCTGGTGGACGAGTCGGCGGCAGAGATCCTGATCGTGACGCCGTACACACCCCGGGGCACCAGCGACTCGATACCGTACTTCTCCGGCAACGTGTACCTGACAGACCACTTCCTGCTGTTCAGGGACGTGTACGACAAGCAGACGTGCATGTTCACAATCAACCTGTCGACGATCAAGAAGCTGGAGCGCGTCCCCTCGCGATCGTACGCGTTCGTGCTGTCCATCCTGACGTCCAGCGAGATGAGGCTCGAGATCCAGTTCATCGGGATGCGCTCGCACTCGGAGCAGTTCTCGTTCAAGCTCAAGACCCGGCTCAAGCAGAACCTGCCCAACGTGCAGCACCTGGAGCCGTTCCTGATGTCGCTGTACTCGGAGTACCTGCTGTACAAGAACCACAGCTCCAACCTCAAGATCTCCGGCCCGCCCAACGGCGGCCTGGGCTGGGTGTTCAAGTTCCCGGGCGACACGAAGAAGCTCAAGGACAAGGCCAAGATGCGCAGGTGGTTCGACTACTTCCGCGTTCACGGGCGAAACCTGACTCTGACCAAGGACAAGACGTTCTACATACTGATCAGGTTCGGCCTGCCCAACAGACTGAGGGGCGAGATCTGGGAGCTGTGCTCCGGGTCGATGTACCTGAGGTTCGCCAACAAGGACAGGTACAACCAGCTGCTGGCCGACAACACGGGCAAGCAGTCGCTGGCGATCGAGGAGATCGAGAAGGACCTCAACAGGTCGCTGCCAGACTACCCGGCCTACCAGACCGAGGAGGGCATCAACAGACTCAGGAGAGTGCTGACTGCGTACTCCTGGAAGAACCCGGAGATCGGGTACTGCCAGGCGATGAACATCGTGGCGGCCGCTCTGCTCATCTACTGCTCTGAGGAACAGGCGTTCTGGATACTGTCTGTGCTGTGCGAGAAGATCATCCCCGGCTACTACTCCAAGACCATGTACGGTGTGCTTCTGGACCAGAAGGTCTTCGAGGGACTGGTCCAGAAGACGCTGCCCATGATCTGGAGCCACTTCACAAAGCGTGACATCCAGCTGTCCATCGTCTCTGTTCCCTGGTTCCTGTCGTTCTTCTTCAACACCATGCCTCTCATCTACGCGTACCGCGTTGTCGACGTGTTCTTTCTGGTGGGTCCGAAGGCCCTCTTCCAGGTGGGGCTGGCCATCATCCGCATCTGTGGCGAGCAGTTGCTCATGGCCGAAGATGACGGTGAGTGTATTGCCATCTTCAACGAGTACTTCCAGTCTTTGGACCAGTACGAGAACCCCAACGCCGTTGACCCGAGGTCGAGAACCATCACCAACTTTGACCGCCTTCTGTTCGTTGCCTTCAGGGAGTTCGGCGTTGTCACCGACGACAGCATCGAGTCCCTCCGTGCTAAGAACAAGAACGAGGTGTTCCAAGGTATAGAGACCTTCGTCAAGAGGGCCCAGCTCAGAAACCTGCCCAGAACCCCACACCTGAACGCAACGCACCTGTCCAACATCTACGACCTCTACTACGGTGTTCTGCAAACCGACAACATCAAGGCTGGTACGGGTGTGACCGAGATGAACTTTGAGTCGTTCAAGAAGTTCATGAACGAGCTCGCCGACTGGGTCACTCTTGATGCCGACCTGCCCAACCAGGAGGCTTTTCTGGAGAGACTTTTCAAGCACTGGTCCGACCAAGCGTCTGGACTACTGACGTTCGAGAGTCTCGTTGTCGGTCTCGACAAGCTGGTCAACAGAGACCTGATGGGCATACTCTCCTCGTTCTTCGACTTATACGACACAGACAAAACAGGAAGGATCGACCGTGAAGGTATACTCAGAATCTCCGAGGATTTGCTGTACCTGACCACCCCCTGGAGAGAGGGTCTGCTCCTTGACAGCATCACCAACAAGGCCATCGAGTCGGCCATTGCTGACAAGATCATCCAGCAGCAGAGACAACAGGAGCTCGAGGATGGCACCAAGCCGGATATCCGTATTCCGTCTGAGGTAAGGATAGACAGAGAGAAGTACGAGCGCGAACAGTCGGAGCGGTATCTGTCCTCAGCCAGCACTTTCCTGCGCTGTGCTTTCGAGTATGCACAGCCGGTTGAGAACCCAGATGAGCCTCTCATTGAGCTTGAGGAGGATGTGGACGAGAAGAAGTCTAAGGCAATCAAGGCCAACGCGGCTCTTGACCCAGACCATCCTACGTACATGAGTCTCCCAACATTCAGAATGGTTATCCTTGCGGATGAGACCTACGAGCTGTTCTTCAGCGACAGCTTTGTGAGGTCGTTCCACGTCGAACGCGAATTTGGCCAACAGCTCGGTGGATCGAGCAACCTGCGCGGTATGTTCTACAACCTGCTCGCAGACGGCCGCAGGGTCGCCAATGAGGTGCGTCGCCGTATGGACGATGCGTCTTCCACCAAGGCCAGCGTCAACTCCCAGGAAGATGTGTCGACCAGACGCAGCAGAAACCACACCATCTCGTCGATGGACGACGAAGACGACGACTTCGGTAACTTCACCGGTCCACTGGACCAGGATATGGATCTGCTGAGTGTGACTGAGGCTGGTGCGCTCACTGATGTACCCTCCATCGGCGATGGAGACATGTCGGTGCTGCACAACGCACAGGAGCGGAAACACGAGTCTGAGCTGATCAAGTCGATGAAGACCATGACCACCGAAGACGCAACGAAACCCAACGTCGTGGAGTTTGAGACCTGAGTGGCTTTGGTATTACAGAGAAGAAGAAATGAAAGCAAATATTCAAAGAGTATAGGAAACACAAGATTTTTTTTTGTCGTTTTACGTAGATCACCTTCCGAACAGCTTCTTGAGCTTGCCGAATCTCTTCTTCTTCTCTTCAGGGGCAGCGGCTTTGGTCTCAACGTTCTCGCTGAAGAACCTGGGCTGGGTCTTTGCTGGAGACTCTCTCATGTCACTGGTGCTTCTCTGGCCGTTGAGTGTGTGTTTCATATCGCCGTTCTTAGCCTTTGACCAGGTCGGAACCTCGATATCCTCGTCATCGCTGTCCACAAAGCGAGACTTGAAGTTGCCACGGTTGTAGTTTCCATTGGCGTGACTTGCACGGACAGGTGTGCTTGTAGCGGGAGCAGGCTGGTACTCTCCAGCAGCAGCAAGCTCGTCTCTCATCGTCATCTTCTTGAAACCAGCATCGATATCCTGAGTGACCTTCTCGTAGCTCGACGAGCGTTTCAGCTCCGGGGTGAATGGCTCGTAAGCCGTCTTGTTGGACCTGGGGGTGTTTGCGGCTTTGTACAGCTCAGCGGCCCTCAGCTGGGCATCGGATTTTGGATATGGCTTCTGCAGATGAACGCTCTGCCTCGAAGAAGGGCGAGTGGGCTGAGCGTGGTTATGCATGGCTGCAGCAGCGGCAAATCCGTTGACGTTCTGCTGAGGTTGCATGGACTGTCTCTGGCGTGGCGGTTGTCCCGTAGGTCTGAGACTCGTGCGCATGCCAGGGCCCTCCGATTGTGGTCTCATCGATCTCCTGATGGAAGCGTTGCGCATGGGCGAAGGCTGCTGCTGAGGCTGTGGCTGCTGCTGTGGCTGCTGCGGTTGATGATATGTATGGGACGGAGTCACTGACTTCTCCGGTGACTGCTGGGCGACAATGTTCAGCGAAGTCTGGGACATCTGCGCGTTGAGTCTCGTGTTCTCGGCTGTGGTCAGAGACAGATATGCCTGTGCAGCTGGGGAAGCTGTGCTGGATGCAGTAGTGTTCAATGATGTTCTTGATGGCTGTTTGAGCGCCGACCTCCTTCTCTGGAGCGTTGGTTCCTGAGTGGGCACGTTGAGGGTCTGTGGTGAAACGGGTCTCTTCGACGAGCGCTCAGGAACCTCGGCGCCGTCAAAAGTGCTGGACTGCTGCACAACGGGGGATGTGTGCGACAGAGCAGGCATGGCCGAACGCAGCTGCTGGGCCATGCTCATCGTTGGCTCTTCCTTCCTGTCGACGGGGGCATCTTCGTGTGAGCTGTAGTCGCTTGTTGCGCTGGTGGATGGCGATATGTTGGCATCAGACTTCGACAGAGGCAGGTCGTTGGAGGTCTGTGGAGCAGTCTCGGTCTCACTGTACATGTTGAGAACCTCCTTGGATTCAGCGTAGTTCGACACAAAGTTGAGCTCCACGCTTGATGTCTCAGACATTGTGTGTGGAACAGACTCGGTCTCCTTGACAGCGGCCTCCTCCTTGACGGGTTCCTCCTTCACAACAACGCTGGGGACCTCAGGGACTGCAACCGGCTCTTCCTTGAGCTCTTCCTTGGGAGCCTCCTTCTCTATGACCGCAACAGGCTCACTCTCGCCGACGATCTCCTTGGCCGGTTCAGAGTAGCGAGACTCGGCTTCGGACACACTGGTGTTGTCCTCCTGGAGCTCTTCGCCACCGTTGGCCTCGAGAAGCTCGGCCTTGATCTGCTCGAGGATCTCTTTCTCCTTCTCGGCAACGAGCATGGCGAACTCCTCCTCGGTGATCTTCTGGACCTCTGGCTCCTTTGGAGTCTCAACGGACTTCGCAACTGGCTCCTCAACCGCCTTGGGCTTCTCGATGTCCGCCTGCGACAACTCCTCGTCCTCCTTGATAATGGGCTCCTGCTTGTAGAACGAGGCGGTGCTGGGCTTCTTGGCGACCGGTTTCGAGCTGGTGAGCGAGTTGTTTCTCGACACCTGTCTCTTGTTGTTCAAGGAGAGCGAGCCCATGGATGACGACCGCGGGATTCTTCTCTGGCTGCCTATGGTGGGCAGAGGCGGGTCGTACACGGGCACCTCGATGGCCACGAGTCCGTTGGCCGAGGGGACGTACCGCTTGACCATCTTGGGCTTGGGTGGCTCCGAGGAGAACGACACCTTGTGTCTCACGGTCTGTGCCGGCTGCTTCTTCGGCTCCTGGTACTCCTTGGCGTCTTCGAAGCGGTCCACAGACCTGTTTCTCTGCGGAGCACGGCCCACGCTCACCGGCGATCCGCCGCCGTACACCAGCGAGCCGGTCCTGGAGGGCGGTCTGTAGTTCTGCGATGACAGGCTCGAGGTGCGCGCAAAGCTGTTGCTCCTGCTCTGTAGACTGTTGGTGCGTCTGGTGGCCGAGGGCACGTTCATGTGTGCGACCGACCCGTTGGAGTCCTTGAGCGCCTTGCCAATGGCGGCGGCGGCAGCAACGGCGCCCGAGCTCGGCTTGACGTCGGACGGTGGCTGCAGCTGTTAGTACCGGATCCGCGGGAAAATCGTGGCGGTTTCACTTACCGTGGCACTCACGCCGGTGTACGAGTCTCGGAAGTTGGAGCGGGACCTTCTCTTCGAGAACATGGCGGTGGCTGATCAGAACACAAGGGTGAAATTCGGTGTTGCTATTGAGACGGAAACACTCTGGACCAGCAACTAATTATTGGCAAATCGCGTCTCGCAGATGGATTCCGTGAGTGTGTGGAGCCGGTTTGTTTAGCAGTAATCAATCGCTGGGATGAGGCCAACCTGTTCAATTGGCGCGAAGGAGTTGGGGCTTGTTTCAGGGGCAGCTCACCGAAGCGAAGGCCTCCTTCCGCCATTTTTGCTTACATAATCCGGCGGTGTTTGGCAAGTGCTACACTGCATGTTCCGAAATATATAGATCTAGAATCTAGACAGACTTGGTGAGCATGGACTCTCTGGCCGGACCGGTGCCGACCCACTGGATGGGCACCTCGACAAAGTCCTCGATGAACTTGAGGTATTTCTTGGCGTTCTCCGGAAGCTCGTCGTAGGACCTCACCTGGGTGATATCCTCATTCCAGCCAGGCAGCGTGACGTACTCCACCTCCACCTTGGCGAGCTCGTTGAGATCCTCGGGGAACGAAGTCAGCTTCTTGCCCTTGAGGGTGTAGGCAACACCGACCTGGATGTCCTTGAAGGTGTCAAGCACGTCGAGCTTGGTGATGTTGAGACTGGTGTAGCCGTTGATCAGGGTGGAGTACTTGAGCACCACCAGATCGAGCCAGCCACATCTTCTCTTTCTGCCGGTGGTGACACCGTACTCGGCGCCGATGGTCTGCAGACGCTCGCCGTCCTCGTTGAGCTGCTCTGTGGGGAAGGGGCCCTCGCCGACTCTCGTCGTGTACGCCTTGACGACGCCGTAGATGTTGCGGATCGCCTTGGGTGGTATTCCGAGACCGGTCAGAACACCGCCGATGCCGGTGTTGGACGAGGTGACATAGGGGTACGTGCCAAAGTCGATGTCGAGCATGAGCGCGTTGGCGCCCTCCACGAGGATCTTCTTCTTGTCCTGCAGCGCCTTGTGCATGAACTCGACCGAGTCGACAACGTAGGGCTTGATCAGCTGCTTGTACTCCTTGTACTTGGCCACCTCGGCCTCAAAGTCGTACTCGAAATCGCCGTATCTCTTCCTGCGGGTGTCCACGAGACGTCTGAGTCTGGTGACAAACTCGTTCCAGGACTCGGGCTCGTCCGAGACAAGGTGGTGGACCCTGATTCCGGACCGGGACGCCTTGGTGGAGTAGGTGGGGCCGATACCCTTGCCCGTGGTGCCGATGGACTTCTTGTTCTCGGAGAGCTCGGCCTCCTTGAGCTTGTCGGTTCTCTGGTGGAAGTCAAACACGATGTGGGCTCTGGAGCTCACAAACAGGCGGCCCTCGCAGTTGAGGCCCTTGGCCTCGAGGTTCTTGAGCTCCTCGAAGAACGACGGAATGTGCACAACCACACCGGAGCCCACCAGGTTCAGACAGTTGGGGTTCACGAGCCCGGAGGGCAGCATGTGGAAGTCGTACTTGGTCTTGCCAACCACGATGGTGTGTCCGGCGTTGTTGCCACCCTGGCACCGGGCACACACCTCAACGTCATCGCAGAGCAGGTCCACCAGCTTGCCCTTTCCCTCGTCTCCCCACTGGGAGCCTAAAACAACGTCAGCCATGATCGATTCGTGTAAGCTAGATGGACTAAAAGAGACTCTCTATTAGTTGAACGATAAACGTTAGCCAAAAACCAGAAGAAGGGCTCAGGAAGAGAACGAGAGTCATCGTGCGCAAACCTCAAAGCCCAGCCGCCGCCGTATCGGAGCTGCCCGCCTATCCGCGGCGCCTGTGCAATTTCAAATTTCAACAATTTTCACTTCTGACTCTGCCACCACCGGGTTACGTAAGCGTTTCCTGTTTGAGTATTTTCCGATCGTCGGCAAATACCGCATGTTCACGGGACAGTGGTTACCACGGTCCAGCAGCCTCCGGCAGCCTTCAGCACCCGTTTAATGCCGCGTGCACGCTGCCAGGGCCCTGGATGGGGAAGTTGCCGACGCTGTGCGAGAATTGCGCGAAAACCGTAGCTGAATAGCCGGCCGTATAAAGACGCCTGGGCCGGTGCCAGCGCTCTCCCGGAAATTTTCAGCTGAGTCATCGGTCCATCCCCTTGTCGTGTTTACTCCTTGTTTACTCCCTGTACTCCCTGTTTACTCCCTGTACTCCTTGTTTACTCCCTGTTGCACTATCTTGTATACTCTTGTCCGACGGATCAAATGACCAAAGCACTGGACTTCTCCCACTTCTTCTCCGAGGAGGCCAAGCGCAGAGAGCCCTCTCCGCTCAAGTCCGCCTTCAAGTACTTCAGCGACCCCAACATGGTGTTCCTCGGTGGCGGGCTGCCGCTGCCAGACTACTTCCCCTTCGAGAAGGTGGTGGCGTACTCGCCAGCGCCACCGTTCGCCAGCGGGATCGACGCCAGCCCCACCGACGCCTCCAACACCACCGTGGTGGAGGTCACCAAGAACAACGCCGCCGAGGGCGACGTGGCGCTCGCCAGATCGCTGCAGTACGGCTTCACCGAGGGCCACACCGAGCTGCTGGCCTTCCTGAAGGAGCACACCAACATCATCCACAGCGTGCCATACGAGGACTGGGACATCATCTGCACGGCCGGCAACACCCAGAGCTGGGACGCGGTGCTGAGAACCTTCTGCAACCCCGGAGACCACGTCATCGTCGAGGAGTACACCTTCTCGTCCGCGCTGGAGACCGCCCGGTCCCAGGCCCTGCGGTTTGTGGGCGCTCCCATGGACGACTACGGCATCGTGCCTGCCAAGCTCGACGAGATCCTGTCCAGCTGGGACGTTGCCAAGAAGGGCAAGAAGCCCGTTCTGCTCTACACCATCCCGACCGGCCAGAACCCGACCGGCTCCTCCATCCCGGCCGACAGGAGACTGGAGCTCTACAAGGTGGCCCAGAAGCACGACTTCCTCATCATCGAGGACGAGCCGTACTACTTCTTGCAGATGGACGAGTACGCCGAGGGCGACTCGCCCAAGGCCGTGGCCCAGACACACGAGGAGTTTGTCAAGGCGCTCGTGACCTCCTTCATCTCCATCGACACCGACGGAAGAGTGCTGAGACTCGACTCCTTCTCCAAGGTGCTTGCGCCGGGCACCAGACTCGGCTGGATCGTCGCCAACAAGCAGATCCTCGAGAGAATCGTCAGGCTCCACGAGGTGTCCATCCAGAACGCCTCTGGTTTCTCCCAGTCCATCGTCCAGGGTCTGCTGAACCGCTGGGGCCAGGCCGGCTACCTCGACTGGCTCATGGGGCTGCGTCGCAAGTACACCGAGAAGAGGGACTTTGCCATCAACTCCATCAAGAAGAACGTCCCCCAGGAGGTGTCGCGCGCCGTTCCCCCCGTGGCCGGCATGTTCTTCACCGTCTACTTCGACGTCACCAAGCACCCCAAGTACGAGGAGTTCGGCAGAGACCCGCTCAAGGTGGAGAGCGCCATCTACGAGAGGGCGCTCGCCAACGGCTCCCTCATGATCCCGGGCTCCTGGTTCAAGACGCCCTCCGAGGACGCTCCTCCGTTCGGCGACCACATCTTCTTCAGAGGCACCTACGCGGCTGTTCCTCTCGACAAGCTGGAGATCGGCATCGAGAGATTCGGCAAGGCCGTCAGGGAGGAGTACGGTTTGTAATAAATTCGTCGTAAACACAACGAAACTCCAGATGTTGTAGCTAGAGACACGACCTTTGTAAACACCGCTTCACCTAAGCGCCCTCGCCTTCTGCTGTGGGCCACCCTTTGTTGGCGATCATCACAATGCACATCCTGAAACTGCCGTGGTTGACACACAAAGGTGAGTGGCTGCTGGTGCAATGGCCTGTTGGCGTGGGACTAACGGCAAAACAGAGGAGAACAGGCGGTTTGAGGTTTACTCCGTGAACGTCAGCCACGACGGAGCGCGGTTGGCCACCGGCGGGCTGGACGGCAAGATCAAGATCTGGTCGGTGGCGTCGATACTGAGATACACACACTACGAGGAGAACAAGCCGGACTCGATCGCGACCCAGGACCCGAAGACCTCGATATCGCGGCCGCTGTGCTCGATGAGCAGACACACGGGCGCCGTGACCACGGTACGGTTTTCGCCCAGCGGGCGGTTTCTCGCGTCTGGGTCGGATGACAAGATCGTGCTCATCTGGGAGAAGGACGAGGAGGCCTCCAAGGCCATGAGCGCGACGATAGAACACAGGCTCAACACGTCCTTTGGCGACCAGGCCGCAGACCTCGAGCACTGGACCGTGCGCAAGCGGCTTGTCGCGCACGACAACGACATCCAGGACATGGCGTGGGCCCCGGACTCGAGCATCCTGGTGACGGTGGGTCTGGACAGATCGATAATCGTGTGGAATGGCACCACCTTCGAGAAGATCAAGCGCTTCGACATCCACCAGTCGCACGTCAAGGGCGTTGTATTCGACCCTGCGAACAAGTACTTTGCCACCGCGAGTGACGATCGCACAATGAGGGTATTCCGCTACCACAGGACGTCCCCGTCGGACGTGACGTTCTCCCTGGAGCAGATCGTGATGGACCCCTTCAAGAATTCGCCGCTGAGCACGTACTTCAGGAGGTGCTCGTGGTCTCCCGACGGACAGCACATAGCCGCGCCCAACGCTGCCAACGGACCAGTCACATCCGTGGCAATCATCAACAGAGGCAACTGGGACTCGGACATCAGTCTCATCGGCCACGATGCCCCGTGCGAGGCGGTGTCGTTTTCGCCCAGACTGTACAAGAAGCAGGGCAGCAAGAAGAAGGACGAGGAGGAAGTGGCCAGCGTGCTTGCCACTGCAGGACAGGACAAGAGCCTGGTCATCTGGAAGACAGACCTGGCGAGACCGTTGCTCATTGCGAGTGATATCTCCTACAAGGCGATCACCGACCTGTGTTGGACGCCCGATGGGAGCTCGCTCTTCTTCAGTTCGCTGGACGGTACCATCACAGTGATCTGCTTTGAGGATGGAGACCTCGGTGAGGTGATTCCCCTAGAGAGGAACGATGCACAGCTACACAGGTACGGTGTTGACCGGGAGAGCATGGTGTTCCCGGAAAGTGTGGAGCAGCTGATGCTGGAGGAAAAGGCAGAAAAGCTCGACCCCAACAACTCTGCAGATCCGTTCAAGCGGCTGATGGGACAGGAGCCTGCCAAGCTCAGCACCTCGAGGCTGTCATCACCCAAACCTGAAGCGTCGCCTAAAAGACAGGTGGCGCCTCCCTTGCCCGTCAACAACCTGAGCGTCAAGTCTCAGAAGGTCACCATCACCAAGGGCGGCAAGAAGAGAGTGGCGCCTCTGCTGTTATCCTCGTCGTCTGCGTCTGCCGTGCAGAAACCGCGGGTGTCAGTAGAACTCAAGAAAAGCAACGCCGCGCTCAAGAGTCTACTCTCACAGCCTTCCTACAAACTGCCACGCTACGGTTTACAGACTGCAGTGAGTGCTATACGTGACGCGCTGGTCATTGAGCCCGACGAAGACGAGGAGAACGAGAACGGCATCGACATGATCGAGCAGACTCCACACACCAAGTCGCAGCAGAACAAGGCACACATCTCTTCCAAGAAGAGGAAAGAGGTTGAGTTCCCACACTATCTGAGAGCCGCAATGGGGATGCATCCGTCTGTGTTCACCGACTCCAGAAACCAGCCGTCTGTGCTGATCAAGCTCTCAAACCAGACTCTGCTCGAAGTGAGAAACTTTGAGGACGACGACGAAGAACAGTGTACGCGTATATACGGCCACGACACCGTTCACGGCAAGACGTTCGAGATGTTCACGCCCAACAGAATTTTCAACTTTGTCGGATACGCAGACCAGTACTGGGCTCTCTCGACTGAAAGCGGCTCGATCCTTGTCATTTCAAACACGGGAAGACAGCTCATGCCGACCATGGAGGTTGGCAGCCCCACGCCGATCATGAAGTGCCACAAGTACGTGCTTCTTGCAGTCACTTCCAACGGAGAAGTTTACAGCTGGGACCTTGCGAACCACAAAGCCGTGATGCGCGGGGCCAGTCTCGCTCCTGTGCTGAACCACCTCGCCCCGTTGGACGGCTCAACGAGCGTTCCCAACATCACGCAGATCGAGGTGACGCCAACTGGCCTGCCTCTGGTTGTTCTCGACACCGGCAACGTCTACACGTGGTCTCCGGACCTGCTCAACTGGGTTGAGTGCATTGACCCGTTCTACCTCTCCCGCGTCAAATCAACTGCGCACCTCAAGTTCAACGCGTTTGACAGGATCGTGAAGCAGGTCCACCGCACCCTCGCCACCCAGGAAGGCCAGGAAGATCTGTTTTGGCAGATCTACGAGGCCACAAACTCTCTCATATCATGAAGCACATGTTACCATTTCTTATGTTTTTGCATAACCTCTTCCCACTCCCTGCGCTTGGGCTTAACCTTCGTAAATTCGTCTCGTATGTGTAGGAACTTGCACGTGTCTCCGAACCCGCAGTACCCCGTGAGCCTGAAGTCCTTGCACACATCGGGCTGGTAGTCCAGAACGGTGTTCGCCTGAACGTTAGCCGATCTCTTCATCACCGAGTCCTTCTTGCGCTTGGTGTCTTTCTCCAGCAGTTTGCTCTCCTCGTCGACCAGCCGGTCGGTCTTGGTGGCGTTGTCCACCTTGGACAGCAGCAGGTCTTTGTCTTCGACCTTGGACCCGTCCTCTGTCTTGCCTTCCCCTCTCTTCTCCTGTGGAGCAGCGGTTGTCTTACGCTTCTTTATCACAACAGGAGCGTCGTCCTCTTCCTCGTTGCCGCCATCCGCCAGTGGCTCGCTCTTCAATTCATCATCCTCCCGCTTTCGCGTTGCACCTCTCACCACTCGTTTCCTGAACATCGCGCGTGTTCCTCTCCCCCCACTATTAACGCAGGGAACGCCACACATAAACACCTCTCATCCCTATGTCGTGCACCAAACGGTCATGTGATATTATCGAGGGCAGTCCAACCCTCGGTAGCCACACGCCATGTCTGAGTTTTTTTCCTGCGCCGCCCCTAACAAAAAGGGCATTGGTTATGGCACTCCCATAGTAATGGCGCTGGGAAAATTCACTGTTAATCTTTTCCACCCTTGAGACCTATTAACATCCACACAAAACACACAAAACATTACAATGGCCGTATGTATCGACTATCCGCAAGGCTTGCGCGGCTGTGTGGTCTCTGCGACGCAAAGGACGAAGTACTAACCGTTTTCCATCAGAGAGAAATTAAGGACATCAAGAAGTTTGTTGAGCTCTCCAGAAGAGGCGACGTCAAGACCGCTACCATCAAGATCAACAAGAAGTTGAACTCTGTTGGCAAGCCATACAAGCAGACCAAGTTCAAGATCAGAGGTTCCAAGAAGCTCTACACCTTGACCGTTGACGACGAGGAGAAGGCCAAGAAGCTGTCGCAGTCTTTCCCACCAACCTTGGAGATCACCAAGATCGAATAAGCGTATACTACAAACCCTCAAAAAGTCATAATAAAAACGATCAGAAAAAACAGCAAACGGACGTGTAAATGTGCTAGGTGTGCCATATGTGTGTAGTGCTGGCCATGCTAATCATGGCTTTACAGAGTGAGTGAAAAAGGACACTAATTAAAAGATATATAACCCCGTGTTGATATCAAACCATATAAAGAACCGAACTAAAACTCAAGTGAGGGAAGGTAAGGGTATGCTGCTCACCAGGGTACACAGACACTTGCTGTGAGAGCCAGTCGCTATTCAAAGCGCCACATGCTCTCCAGACAGGGGATCTGAGTAGGTTGGCGAGGTGTTACGCTTCCGCCTCACCGATAGAAACCACCAGATAGAAAAATAGAAGATAGAAGACACCTTACTCAAACAGAACGAAATCGTCAAAATCGAACTCAGACGCGATCAATGGTGCTGCTGACCATGTCATTGCCTAAAGCGCATACGTGATTCCCGAGACATACAAACACCGTACTGCATCTCGGAATGGACTGGTCGAGGGAGAGCTAAGTAAAACACACGCGCGCATCTCTGTAAATCTCCACCGTTTCATCCATGCGTCAACCCTTGACGCAGCTAGACAAAACGGTGAACACTTCTAGAACGGCTATTCGTGGAGTTTCATTTCTCGATCCCAGCAACGAACCCTGGAGAGTACAGCAACCAGAAAGTAGGCCGGAGAACCTGCATGCGATCACCACTGCTGGATGATGCAACCTATTGGAATCCGTCTTGATTTCGTGAGACGATAACAGATCTGTTTCGAAAGAGATCATGGGGTCTTCGTGGTTCCCATTTTCACTTGGCTTCAGTTCAAGGCTCGAGGGAGACACAACGTCCTCCTCGTCAAAGAGCGGGAGTGGGCTCTTGTAGTAGATGTCGTCCTCGTGCTCCATCTTCACAACAAAGTTGGAGGGAGAGGTGGAGTCGAGGTTGGAGACGGGGGGAGACAGGTAGTAGTCTTCGGGCCTGGCCTTGGGGGTATTAGTAGGCTTTCTGGAGACTGGCTCCTTCTTGACTGTGATTTTGGGCATCTCCTCGTCCTCGTCCTCAGACTCGTCCACGTTGTGGGTCTTGTCCACCCGCTCCACCTCGATGGTGGGCAGCAGCTCGGTGTCGATGTCCGACACATCTGCCCCCAGCTTGGCGAGGCGCTCCATCAGAACCGCCTGCACGGACGAGAGCTTCTCCTGGTTCTGCTTGTAGACAGCCAGGGAGTCCTCCAGCTGCGACACGTGGTTTTCCAGAAACTCCACGTGCTTGCGCTTCTTCTCTCTGGACGCGTGCGCTGCTCTTCTGTTACGGAGGATCCGCTCGATGCGACGCTGCTCCTTCTCCTCCTGGGTTCGGGCCCGCTTACGGGGAGGCAGCGCTGGGGTAGAGTTGGACAGATCGACGCTCATTTTGGGGGAGTGGAGTAACGGGATCTTGGACGACGGTGGCAAAGAGAGAAGAGGGGAAAAAACAAGGGATTATCGCTTTTATTTATATGAGGGGGCGGAAGGGGGGCGTGTGTTGATCTCAAAAAAGAAAAGCAAAGCCGATTTTCTTTGGCCTTCTCTCCTCCGCCCGCGCCTCCGCGCCTAAACTAAATTCTGGACTCTAAGGCTGGGAGTTGCTTGATTCGGAAGGGAATGGGGCGGTCCACGTCCATTTTTAGACCACACAGGAATATTTCAGCTGCCAAAAGCTGATCTAAATTAGATGGACGGGGTTTTGGCAGAGCCAAAGCTGGTAGATCGGGACTGGTTGCGGCCGTACATTGGCTTTTCCAGTTTATTACTGGAAGCGGCAAAGAACGAGCCCAGAAACTTTCAGGCTCTGTATCTGAAACAGTTTCTGTGAAACAGTTTCTCTGAAATAGCGCCCGCAAACATGACACAACGGCAGTTGCCATGGCAAGTTGGCAAACACATTACATCATGTGGGCCATTTCTGTTTATGCGTGGAAAAGATTTGGGTTCATATGTGGGAAACGCTTGTATATTCGGCATCACTTGTCGTTCTTCAGATCTAAGTATTTATAATAGTTGAAGTTGTGCAGCGTAGGGTTGAGGTCCAGCGAGAGGTCCACGAAACGACGCGCGTTCTCTGCTATGGAGTGCTGCACAATCGCCTCTTTTTCGCTTGCTGAGGGCGTCAGACTTGTGTACTTGCTTGCGGTTGATGTAGGATCCGGGTAGATCTTGGAGAACGGGAACCAGGTCTGGAACAGCTCGTAGGAAGCGAGGGTGAAGCCAAACTGTGGAGAGGACCTGAAGATACGCGCCATGCCACCTTTGAAAAGAGCACCGAATCCCTCCTCTCTCACAATGCGCGCAAACGAAGCGCGGATCCCCTTGTACACCAGCTCCCCCGGTCTGGACTCGACCTGGAGCCGGGTCTTTATAACGTCACACGGAGTGGTGAGGTACGCAGCAGGCATACCGGCGAGAGCTCCGCTGATGAGCAGCTGCCACGATTCGAGGTGATCTCTCTTGGTCGGGTCCTTGGGGTCGAAGTCAAAGAGATACTTCTTCAGGTTGGCATATGTGGGGAAGTATATAGCAGAGAATGGAACGTCTCTGAGGAGACATGCAGATGCACCTTTGTACAATCCACGGACGCCCAGCTCCTTGACGATGCTGAATGCGGTCTTTGGAACGAGGGGCGGTGGAAGCTCAGACTTGGCGGCCTGTGCAGCCGCGACGTCTTTGGCGTGTTGTCTTATGGTCTCACCTTGGACCTGCAACCTGATCTTGGTGATCTCAAGCGGGTTGGTGAAGACAACCTGACAGGCACCGGCAGAGCAACCAGCGAGAATCTCCCAGGCCATGGTAATCTCACCGTTGGGCGACATCTTGGCTCCGATAGACCTCACGAGATCGTTAACGGTGAGCTTGATGGCCTTCTCGGGAGCAACACCGACGAGCTGTGGCAACAGACCAGAGTAGAATCCACGCAGACCCTCGTGCTTGAACACCTTGCGGAAGCAGTCCCAGTACGAAGAGTACTTGGAAAAGTTCACCTGGTTCTGCATTCTGGTCTTGACGAGATCGATCGGGTACACCATGGTGGCCCCGATGGCACCTGCAACGGAACCAAGCACAAAGGAGTAGGCAGAGTTGAAGAATGGATAGAGCGAGAACATGACGCTTTCGCTAGCCTCCGAGTGTTTCACCATGTCGTCTGTCAAAATGGCAAGAAGGTCGCCCGACTGGATCGACGTGAAGGACTCGGCTCTCTTGGAGAGCAGAGAGGTCCAAAAGTAAAAGAGGGACACGTCTGCGTTGGTCACTTTCGGGTTCGAAACCTTGATTGTTTTGTAAAAGTCGTCCTGGCTGATGGGTTTGCCCGTGTTTTCGGTGATCAACTGGGTGTATATCGAGTAGTTGTACGAAGGCAGGTTGGTCAACAGCTTGACAACAGCCTCAGCCTGATCCCTGGTCAGTTCCTCGGTCTTGTAGTACAGAGAGGACAGATTGGCAACCTGGTCCAGCACAACCGGCTTGAGCCTGCCTTCAAACACGGTGTCGAGGCTCTTGACAAACCTGTCAACGGGGATCGTGTCGCCAGTGAACTCGCGCTCCAGCTTCCACTTGGGCAGATCCTCGAGGAAAGACTGGAAATCCTCAAAGCCAACCTCCTTCTTGCCGAACTTCCACAGCTTGGAGAAGTCCTGCGTCGAGCCCGGGTTGAGCTTCGACAGAATGCTCACAAACCTGTCATACTTGATTGTGTCCGAGGATGACTCACCGTAGAAATCGCTCTCAAACAGCTTGAACAGCTTGAACAGCAGCCGGAACTCCGAGTCGTTGAGGCATTGCGACTCAAACAGCTCGCGGTTGAACCTGAGCCAGTCCTTCTGGGTGAGATATCCCTTGGAGTCCTGATCTGCAATGAGATACAGCAGTCCCAGCGAGTCGAGCGGGGCAAAGCTGGAGGCGCTCTGGAAGTAGGGTCTCAGAACCCGTACAAAGTCCTCGTAGCGCAGCAGCTTCTCGTTGGCGGTAGCGTCGAACTTGGAGAACTTGTCAAAGATGTCCACGAGTGGTGTATCAAAGGGCTTGGAAACAAGCTTCATGGGCGTGGTCTGCGAGGCGGTAGATACCTGGAAATCCTGGGATCCACTCATAATAACATAACACTATCGGATACAGATATGGGTAAATAAAAACGAACAAACTGCGATAAATCGAAAAACAAAACAGCGAACAAAAGAGGGGGGGCGAGGAGCTGTTATTAACGTTGGGCCAGAGGGGAGAGTGGGGGTATGTGGGAGGCTATTTTGGCGAATAGGGAGAAAAAAACGCACCGAGAAGCCGGGTAGTGTGCAACCAGATTGAGGGGTACGGCCGGATGTGCGGTCTCGCGTCCTCGGATTTGGAGACTCGTGGTCGTGTGCGCGCCCCGTCTGCGGGTCGGGTCTCAGTCGGAACGGAAAAGGCTCTGTGAGGATGGGTCTTCACGATCCACTTGACCGACCCGAGTTTATACACATCCATTTGCAGAATCCTTCCCGAGACCCAATCAAACGGCCAAATGTCTCTGGCGGATTACCTGGCCAAGAACTACCTCGGAGACACTAAGAAGAAGAAGAAGGGCAGGAAGAAAACAGATGAGGTGAAGCCCCAGGATAACCTGCCGGAGGGGTTCGAGCTGGCGGAAGAGGAGGACGAGCCGGTGGCGGTGGTGTCCAACAAGGTGATCGGCTCTTCCAAGGGCTGGAAGCGCGTGAGCGACAGGGTTGAGGTCAAACCGCAGACGGGGCTGATCGAGCCGTCGGAGTACGTGGCCAACGGACCCCGGGCCGATGAGTCCCTCACACCCGATGGCGAAACGGTGTACCGAGACGCGTCTGGACGCAAGATAGACTTCAAGGCGGAGTTGCTGCGAAGAGAGAAGCAGAAGAAGGAGCTGGAAGAGCAGCGCGAGAGAGACTTCAGAAGGGCTAACGAGGGAGAGCTGCAAGAGGTGGAGAGACGCGAGGCCAGGGAGAGGCTGGAGGCCGCCAAGAAGAGATCGCTACACGTTACCGCCCAGGACGCAGAGCTGAACGAGGAGCAGAAGAACAGCATCAAGCAAGCCGACCCGGCGCTCATGTTCGACAAGAAGACAAACGCAAAGTTCGCGCAGGGCTCGGCCAACGTGTCCAAGACCGGAAGGAAGCTGTACACGGGTGCGTTCCCGGAGAACAGGTTTGGCATCAAGCCGGGATACAGGTGGGATGGGGTAGACAGGTCCAACGGGTTTGAGAAGCAGTGGTTTGCCAGGCAGGCCGAGGTGAGAGAGAGGAAGATCCTCGAGTATACGATGCAGGAAGAGTACTAACGAATGTTTACGAAATCACTTTTATAAAAATCACAAAGGATGTCCGATCAAGCGGCTGTAGGTTTGCTTGGCTTACCGCGACCACGGCCACGGTGAGAACCGCCTCTGCCAGCATGACCACCTCTACCTCTGTTTGGCTTGGGCCTGTTGCCGTTACCGTTACCGTTACCGGTAAGCAGATCCTTCAGCTTGGCAGACTCTTCTGAAAGATTGGCCTGTGGAGGAGCATTTTGCAATGGCAGTCCGGTAGGGAAGGGTGGAGGAACACCATTGCTCAGAACGTTACCCATGATGGCACCATAGATGTTCTGTGCTGCAAACTGGGATGCACCTGAGCCTTCAGGAAGCTTCTCAGAAGTGGCGGGAGTCTCGGCAACGTCCTTCTTTCCCTTGATAACGTTCAACAACGCATCCTTTCTCTGTGTCTCAACCTTCTTCTTGGCATTTTCAATGGCGCGTTCCTTCTGTTCCTTCAACTGCTGTCTCTTGGCTTCTCTCAGAGCGATCTGCTGTGGAGTCAGCTGCTTCTGCTGTTTGGCCTTGGCTGCAGACGCCTTGGAGTGGTAGACAAACTGGGAGTTGGTGAGGTTGAGAAGAGCAGACGAATCAACAGACATACCTCTGCGGGTCTGCAAGCGCCCATCAAAGGTGTTACCGGTGATAAGTGGCTCATCAAACAAAACTTGGATGGTCACCTTGGTTGCGATATATCTGAATCCAACAACTGTACCCTTGCTAAAGATAGGAACGTTACCGGTGTCCTGAACGTAGACAACACGGTCACCGAGCTCGAAGCTCTGCTTGGCAAGAGTCTGCAGAGAAACCTTGGGGTCCATAACAGCCTGTCTTGGAATACCTCTGATGGCCTTCGTTGATTGCTCGTGTGGCTTCGACGTGTAGTCGATGATCTGTCTCTCGAGATCCTCTAGAGTCAGTCTGGTGAAAGCCTCGGTGCCAAGCGACACAATGTTGAGACCTGCCTTCTTCTCCTTGAGATAAGCGGTGATGGCCTCAACCTTCTTCTTGATGACTTCAGAATCCTTGGTCTTGAAAATCTCAGAGGCATCGGGCATGTTGTTGCCCTTGTGGTTCTTGAGAGCCTGAACCAATTCAGGGAATTTCTCAATGTACTCCTTGATGAAGTTGAAAGCAAAAACACTGTACTCCCAACCTCTCTCGTTCTTCCTCGTAAAACCAAGAGCCTTCTCGTTTCTTCCGTCAAACTTGAGACCCAAACCGATGTTGTGCCTCTTGGAGCCTATCTGGATCATGTACGATGATGTGATCTTGCTCAAGAACAGACCTGGGACTCTCAACATCTTGGCAACCTCGTACGACGCGTAGTACTTGACCGTCTTTCTCTCAAGAGCAGCCTTCAATGCACCAAAGTTTGGTTCCTTGTCCGATGGGATCTTCGAAACCTTGAGCGTCAGCTTATCGTTATCCTCGTGACCAACAACAGTGGCAAGAGTACCGTATGCAAACGCACCCAGAAAGATAATCTTGGAGCCAGCAGGGTACTCCTGATCAATAGGAACGGCAGACTTCTCCTCATATCTGACATCCTTGTTGATGACATCCTCAACAATCAGTGGGATAGGATAATACTCAACACTGTTCTTGAATGTCTTCTTGTAGGCACCAGACCTGTCTCTGATGAGACCGTTGACTGGCTTAACACCAACAATACCGTGAACCTTTTCATAGACCATCTTTCCGGGCAGCTCAACACCCTTGGAGAATTGATATGTCTCGGCTAACTTCTTTCTCGATCTCTCGTAGTCTGTTCTCTCAAAGTTCTCGAGAGGAGTAGTGACTAGTCTTCCATTCTTGTCCTTGGTGTATGTGAACATCTCATCTCTAACTTCGACAACCTGCGATTCTCTGAGATATGGCCAGTTAGAGTAGACGATGGATCCGACGTACGACTGTGCAAACTGGCTAACAGAAAGATTGGCGTAACAGTTCTCAACAGACAAGACCATCGACTCGGATCTCGAAGGCTGGTTGAAAACAAGAATGTTGGCAAGCTTCAGACGTGAAGAGAAAGAAACTGTCAAAAGAGATGGGAAACCTGCAAGCGCATTCTTACCCGTAACAGCACCAGGACAAAGACCGTGGATGTATTTCAAGCCTTCCATCGATGGAAGTTCGTAAACGGACTCAACACAGCGGTCCCTCTCTATATCCGCAAACGCAGATGGTAGAGGCGATGCGTATATTGCCTTCTTCTGTGGTTGGAACCCAAAAATGAGGTTCTTACCGAAATCGTTTCTAGCCTGTTCCTCTGTGTTCAACTTGGAAAGATATGGCTTCATGGCCTCAATCAATCTATCCTGATCAACAAACGAAATCAGAATGACGGCTTCCCAACTGGCATTTTTACCATTCATATCAATTGCAACCTTGTCTGGGTAAAAATCGTGAATTGGAGAGTTCTCATCGGTCATCAGTGGTCTCAGACAGGCAGGCATCAAAAATCTGGATCTTGCAGGCAAAACAGCCATGAGCTGTTGGAAAGGAGTGAATGGCTTACCCATATCAAACTTGATATCCTGGTTCAGACCAAGCGCCACATCAGAGATTCTTGGGGCATAGTGGTACTTGTAGTACCATGGCCAAGATTGACAACCCTCATAGTAGTAAGAGAGAACCCACTGGAGACCTTCAACATAGTTTCCAGTGAAATCAGCCATCTTCTCCTTGTCTTCGAGAGTGAAACCAAGTTTCTCCTTGTAGTACTTGTTTCTCCAGGTGACAAACTTGTCGTTGTAGAACTCCTTCTCCTCTGCGAGAGTCTCTTCGTCCTCAACAAGGATAGAAGACTCGTACTTCTTGATGGTCTTTCTCAGATTCGTCAGCTCTTCATCGCCAACCTCTCCGGAGATACCATCAACGTCCAAACGGGCAGTGTACTGGTTGCTGGACCTGCTGTGAACTATGAGAATACCGATTTCCAGTGCGAGAGATCTAACAAACTCGAGGTTCAAGTCGGACTCGAAGAACTTGGAAGGAAGTTGGATGGATGGGATCTTGTCCGGGTTAGCTCTGAGCTCTTCAATGTCAAATCCCTGAGCATAAAGGTTCAAGATCCATGGTTTTATGAGACCCACAAACTTCTTCTGTTGCTTCACGAGTAACATCTTTCCGATTCTCTTTCTCTTCTCGGCACCTTCGAGGGAAATGTTTTCGAGCTTCATGTTGAACCAGTCAACATCAACATCAACCTTCTCAAAGTTCTCCTGCTCAAACTTGGAGAGAATTCTGAGCCAGACGCCAAGTCTCTGAAGGTTTATCTTACCGTTTTCGTTGAGGTAACCGTCGGTCTGTCTGAGAGCCTCCTTGAAGTTCTCGATCAGGAGTGGGAAAGCACCCTTGTTCAAGTGCAAATCGGGCAAATGTGGCAAGAAATCGTTACCAACGACAAACATGACGAGGATGAAATCGTCCAACATTCTCTCAAAATCGTACTCGTAGCTCATCTCGTCCTCCATGTCCTTGAACTCGAGCTGCAAGTACTCTCTAACAAGAGACAGATGCAGCAGGTAGAAGTTCTGCTTGGTGAGATCGGTAGAAGCAGCAGTCCTTCTGGGGCCAAACACAACCTCTTCTCTCAACAGTGCAAAGTGAGGCTCGTGAGTGACGAGACCAAGCATGATAAGGTCTGCATCAAGACCGTAGACACAGTGGCGCATGTTTGGCTGGTAGCCTGGTTGTGCCTTTTGTGTTCTAATGTACTCCATAATCTTGTGCTCACCTTCACCTGGTACTTCATGGCCGGAGAGGATGATTTCAATGTTCTGCCAATTGCTGTCGGAAGACACCTTCTGGTGGATGTAGAACTTGAGGTTCTTTGTCAGCTTGGCCATGAACTCTGTTCCCGGTGTGATGGAGTTGGTGTCGAACGGTTCCTCTTTGGGCAACTCGAGGCCTTCCTTGACGGCCTTCTGCATGGCCTCTTCGGCCTCCAATGCGGTTCTGAAACGTCTGGCTCTCTGCTGGTTCATCTTTGCTCTTGGAGCAACACCGTCGATTGCCATGTAGAACGTCTTCTTGGGCTGTATAGTGTTGAACAGATGATCGATGTAGGCAAAGATCGAAGAGTACATCTGTTCGTCTGACATTCTGGACAGTTTGTCCTCATTGCTGTGGGTACACGTATGCAGAATCGAGTTCATATCGAGATAGAGGTTGTCGAACTCTGGAATCTCGTTCTCTTCGATTAATTCGGATATCATGGGCCATCTCTCAGAGATAAGCCTGAAGAACTTGGGGATACCTGTGGCGCTGTGTTAGTATAATCGAATCCTTGCACCGCCAAGACGGCCACGCCAAGCGCCCGCTCTGCCATCCGCCAGCTGTACATACCCATCTTTAACCGATATTCTGATTGTACTTTGGTGTAATTGGAGGGAAGGAAAGAGAAGGTGCCACCTTTCAGCCCGCCCGTCTTGTTCGTCCACCGGCAAAATTGTGTGGTTTTGGCACGACGCCTGCTCCTCTGCCTCGAAGAAAAAAACACAGCGAGAAACAAGGGATCCACAACAACTTCTGGCAACGACAAGACAAGGAGAAACCATGTTTGGAGGAGGAACCAGCGGTGGATTCAGCTTTGGAGGCAACAACTCCGGTGCTGCTAACAACAACGGAGGGTCTCTGTTCGGAAACGCGGCCAGTAAACCTGCCGCAGCGTCAGGCTTCTCATTCGGTGGATCAGCACCGAACACACAGGCTCCGCAGAACAGCTCGTCTGGATTCTCGTTCGGACAGTCTCAGCCACAGCAGCAGCAGCAGCAGTCTTCTGGGTTCAGTTTTGGTGGGGCTGGTAACAGTGCAGCCAAACCTGCGGGTGGATTGTTTGGAAACACGTCGACAACAACGCCTGCCTCGGGTGGATTGTTTGGCAATAACAACGCTGCGCCGACCGCACCTACTGCCGGAGCCACTGGTGGACTCTTTGGTAACAACAACAACGCTACAGGTACCACGACTACGGGAGGAGGTCTGTTCGGAAACACCAACAACAACAACACAGGAACCACTGGAACAAGTGGAGGTTTGTTTGGTAACAACAACAATAACAACACACCTGGTACCACGGGAGGGCTCTTTGGAAACAACAATAACAACACCAGCACCACGTCGGGCGGTCTGTTCGGTAACAACAACAACAATGCCTCCGGTTTTGGAACGTCTAACACCCAGGGCGGTTTGTTTGGTAAGCCCGCACAGACCACATCTCTGGGTACTTTTGGACAGCCACAGCAGCAGCAGTTTGGTCTCCAGCAGCAGCAGCAGCAGCAGCAATTGCCGGAGATAACGCTCACCTCAATGACCAAAGTGAGCGATCTACCCGAGATCTTCCAGAAGGAGATCGAGGAGCTCGACAAGTACATACAGAGCCAGGTGAACATAGCCGAACTTCTGAAGAGCGATCAAGACAACCACAAGGAGCTGGTGGATAGTATTCCGCGCGATATCAAGTTCCTAGAGTCCAAGTACATATCTGTGAACCAGGCCCTGAACAACGACAACAAGTTTGTCACCAACTTCAAGGCCAAGGTGCTGGAGGATTTCAACGACTGGGTGGAGAAACTCGTCAAGCTGTACCTGCAGCTGACCAACCCCGTGCTGCTGAACACGGCAACCAGCAGGACGGCGGGAATCGCCCCACAAACAGGCGCGGCGGTGAGCTCAAACGCACCGGCAGACGATACGCCGCTCAACGCACAGACCATCCTCAACCAGTACTACCTCACCAAGATCGACGAGATGAAGTCGGGCATCTCCAAGTACCAGGGCATACTGCAGGAGATTGAGAACTCCGTCAACGACATGGACAAGGTCGCCACCAACGGCGGATACGGCGGACATGGATTTGCCCAATCACACAACCTAGAGCTTATCGCACAGGCGCTGAAGGAGGAGTTCCAGCTATACGTTGAAATAGCCAACACTCTGGCTGAGACCCACCACGATGTCAAGAGCCTGGCCGGTGTCTTCTAACGCTTGTACTTTATTCGCTGACCCGTGTAGACGTGTAGGGGATGCGGTGCCTGCCCCGCGCCAAAAGGGGGGAGTGCAGCTGTGCTAAACGCTTTTTTTTGCCTCCCCCTTAAAACCCCCCTTCTTCTTGGCTTAACCCTCCTTTTATCTGTTTATCCGACCCGATAAGAAGACAAGGAAGGCAAACGAAGACGTGTCTCTATGATTTACTACACCTCAGCTTCAGCGGGGGATCCGGAACTATCCTCCTCCTCTTCCGCCTCCTCCCTATCGGTTGGTGGGGCTGGCGATGATGACGATGATCGTCTGAGCTCCGGCTTCACCACCTCCTCTTCTCTGGAGGATCTCCCTCGCGCCCGCATGTCTGACTCGGAGTGGTCGCTTGTGTCGTCCACCGGCTCGCCCCTGGATGATATCGTGTCGTCGTCTACAGATGACGAAGACGATCAAGCAGCAGCCGCTGACTCACGTACGACGATCCCAGACGCATCGCGCAGAATCTCAGACGCAGAAACGATCAGAGGAGTGGAGCAGGAAAGATCTTTCACGTTCCCCAAGATTGAATTCACCAGAGGCTCTGCAGTGCCAACGCCACCGGAAAAGAACAAGATGCGCTCCAAGAGAACTGCGTACACCCTGCTCCTCCTGTGTGTGATGCTGATGGAGCCTGTGGTTGCACACTGGTGGTACAGCTCTGCGGGTGCTGGTGAGCAGCCGGTCAACTGGATGTTTGGCGGTGTCAAGAGGGAGGATGTCCCCAAGGGACCCAGGATCCTGGTTGTCACCGAGCTGCAGCGCATCACCCGCTGCAAGGAGGAGCCACACATCATCACCGCTCATGAGGCTGTGCCCACCTCTGCTGTCGAGAAGACGTGCGAGACCTTTGTGGGTGTGTTTGACTGCGTGTCGCGCTACGCAACCCACAAGGCAGCCACGGCGATCAGGGGGCTCTCTGTTGTTTCGGACAAGGTTGACGAGTACCGCGACCGAGCGGCTGTCCTCTACGCAGAGCATGGCCCTGCTCCCGGCTCCAAAGGTGACGTTCTGGTGCAGTCGGTGAGGTCTACAGTGGCAGACGCTACCGGTTTCGTCGAGAACACCGTCTACGCCGCGGCTCCACACGTTGCCCGCGCACGCGATACCGTCAGCACCGCTGTGTCCAGCGAGGTTGTCCCCCGTGTCAAGACTGCAGCGGCGCTGAGCGCACGCAAGTCCCGCGAGCTGCACGAGCGTGTGTCGCCCCTCGTTGCCAAACACGCTGCTCTCACCAAGACCCGCCTGGACCAGGCCCTGCATGCGGCGAACGAGAAGTGGTCCGAGACACAGCCTCTGGTGGTCAAGGCATCTCTGGATGGACTCGAGCACGTCAGGCACATCTCCGAGGAGGCCAGGGCCCGAACTGCTGTTGGGCTTGGGTATGCGAGAAAGGCGTGGCAGGAAACGGACTGGACGGAGTCCATCGTCGGGCTGAAGCCCAAGAAGAGAGAACAGCCCAAGAAGACGTGGCGGTCCATGTTCGTTGCCGACGAGGTTCCCGAGGAGTCTCTGTTTGACAGAGTTTCCGCCTGGTTCCTGGACGAGTGAGCCTTCTCTATGTGTTTGTTTGTTTGTTTGATTGATTTTTTTTCATATTCGGATGGTTTGGATGGTTTGGAGGTGTGGTTTTTTTCTGTTTTTATATGAATCTTCTACTATATTTATGTCTTTTATCGCAGTAGAATCGTTAAGCTTCGTTATGTACAAGGGCTTTAAGCGTAGAGGCGCTACGGCTTATCGTCAGGAAGTCCCAGCTCTGACCACTTGACGCGATCCATCAGCTGGTTCTGCATTCTGCACTCGAGGTAGTCCTTGGCCAACAGCCTGCAGTTCGGTGCGTTTTCGTTTCGGACGATCTTCAGGCACGAGAGGTACTTGTTCATCTGTTGCGTACAGTCTCCGAAGTGGTCCAGCGGGAACGACCCCCTTTCCGGTGGCGTGGGCTTCCACGCGTTTAATCTGTTTCCTGTCTGCTGTTAGCGGCTGCCTCCTCGCTCGTCCGACAGGGCAAAACTCACCTGGGTTGGCTGACATCTCTGGGTCTGGGGCTGGAGGAGCGGTCACAGGCAGCGGAGGAAATTTAGGCGTGCGCTTTGAGACCCGCACGTTTGGGCTCTCTCTCCCGCTCTTCTCAGTGGGACTAGGCATGGGCTTACTGGTGGTGACAACGGGCGCTACCGCCACTTTTGTCCCGCTCATAGAGTCGGTGCTGGACGAGGTGTTCCTGCAGCGGTGCATCCGCCGCGGGATCGACCGGATGGTGGTGCAGTACGGCACCGAGACGCCTGCCTCCCAACAGGTGTACAACGCCGCCGTCGCCAGGCTGAGACACATGGCCAGCGTCTCTGTGGATGATCCGCACGCCGGTGCTGAACTGGTGATCGAGGGAATCGCCTACGATCCCGACTTTTCCCAGAAGTACGTTGCCAAAGCAGATATCGTCGTTTCCCACGGTGGGGCCGGGTCCATCCTGGATGCGCTCCGCCTGAACAAGAAGCTGATAGTTGTCATCAACGAGAAGCTCGCGGATAACCACCAGGCGGAGATAGCGCAGGCGTTCGAGGACATGGGCGTGCTTGTGTACGCGAGAACACCTTCCGAACTGCCAGACTTGCTCGACAGGATAAGCTGCACGGAGCTGAAGAGACTGGGGGCCAGTCGCGGCGGTATAGTTGAGTCTATCGTTATACACGAGCTACAGTAACAGGTCCCCGCTGTTCACCGCCTGTGCCATCCTGTGCACGCTGCGGGACTTCTCCAAGACGTTGGTGAGCTCGGTGTGCTTGGCATAGTAGTCATTCAAAGTGAGTATTCCACCGACACTCAGCGCCAGCAGGACTTTGTCGATTTGCAGGAGATGGAACTTGGAACGTGAGTCGGTGGAGTACCGCTCGGTCGAGGATGTCCACGTCAGACGCAGAACGTATAGCCACAGCGATCTGTTTGTGGTGCTGCCCGTGCTTCTGGCGAACATCGCAGTAACGCACCCCGTGAGAAACCCAACCAGCTGCAGTCTTGTGGCTGGTGGCAATTGCGAGAGGATCTTGGACCTGGTGAGGTAGAACGACGACGATCCGAGTCCGAGAACCAGTGACACGAGTCGAACAGATTTGACAAGCGATGTGTGTACTATGCTCAGTGCCGATTCGGTGGTTCTATCTTTGAGCGACATTCCAGCAACCACAGGGAACGCATACTTGAACAGCGATATGAATTTGGCTGGGAAGTACGCCATGTTGACACTGGTCGGTCTCGGCGACAGGATGCTCTTGTCAAACGAAGTGTTGAAGAACCCGGACCCCAGGTTTTCCAGGAGCTTGACAAAGTAGCGCGGACATGACTGTGGAGACAACACGTAGTTCTTGTATATCTGGGAGAAACACAGCGGGAATATATACCACGAGTTGAGCCATTTGCCGCCGCTCAGGTGCCATTTTTGCGGTTGTTTCAGCTGTTCGAGCAGCTTGTACCACAGCTCGAGACACAGAACAGAAAAGTAGATGGACATGTAGTGCTTCTGGTAGATCGGGTGGTTCGGGTACACCGTGAACGCGATAGCCGTCGTGAGCATGTTGGCCAGACAGGCGGAGTAACTCGATCGGGCGAGTATCTGTCTGAGCAGCGGCTTCAGAGATAGGAGCGCAGATAGCGAAGCGGCCAGACGCGTCAGGTTGCGCGGAGAGTAGTAGAACCTGTCGGTTTTGTGGAACCGCGGAGTTGTGCGTAACAGGGCGGGAGAGACTAGGCAGTGGAGAAGCACGTTGCTCAGAACAAGACACCGTGAGAGCTGGCGTGCTGTCCTGATCAACACCAGTTGTAACCTGCTGTCAGGATCCTCGGCCAATCGGCTCTCTAGATCCCGCAACAACGACGCGTACAGCTTCAGTCGCGTGTGAGACAGCTCCTCCGCACTTGCCAGCAGCGACAGCAGATATATCCTCTTGTTGCTCATGCCAGTGGCCGATCAGCAGCGTCTAATCTGCGCCTGCATCCGCGCTCGCCTTATCGGTGTGGGTCGTGTACCCAGAATCAAATATCGAACAGAGTCAGCGCCAATTTACCCAGCCGCCCTCATATAAGACCTCAGCATCCTCTCCGGTCTGTTCTCTCTGCTCAAGAATCGAACAATCGAACCAAGAATGGTCACTGCAACGGAACTGGACGGAATACTTCCCCTGATCGCCAAGGGTAAAGTCAGGGACATATACGAGGTGAACGAAAACCAGCTGCTGTTCATCGCCACCGACAGAATCAGCGCATACGATGTCATAATGGAAAACGGTGTTACAGACAAGGGTAAGCTGCTGACCCAGCTCTCTGTGTTTTGGTTTGAGTTCCTGAGTCCGTACATCAAGACCCACATCGTTGCTGCGAGCGATGAGGATGTGTTCAAGCTGCTTCCAGCTGCTCTCAGCGAGCCAAAGTACAAGTCTCAGCTTGCCGGAAGGTCTCTGATTGTGCAGAAGTATAAGCTCATTCCTCTTGAGGTGATTGTGAGAGGATACATCACCGGATCGGCGTGGAAGGAGTACAAGACCAAGGGCACCGTGCACTCGCTGTCGATGCCCTCGGGTCTCCACGAGAGCGACAAGTTCCCTCAGCCAATCTTCACGCCATCCACGAAGGCAGAGCTCGGAGAGCACGACGAAAACATCTCGCCAGAGCAGGCTGAACAGCTCATTGGTAAAGACCTGTGCGACAGACTCGCCAAGAAGGCCATTGAGCTGTACAGCAGAGCGCGCGACTACGCCGAGACCAAGGGAATCATCATTGCAGACACAAAGTTTGAGTTTGGCATAACCGACGACGGCGAGCTTGTGCTTGTGGACGAGGTTCTCACCCCAGACAGCTCGAGATTCTGGAGCAAAGCCAGCTACGCAGTTGGCAAGAGCCAGGACTCGTACGACAAGCAGTTCTTGAGAGATTGGTTAACCAGCAATGGACTCAACGGAAAGGAGGGAGTTGCCATGACTGAGGATATCAAGACGAGAACCGCAGAGAAGTACATCGAGGCCTACGAGGCTCTCACCGGTAAGCAGTGGCAATACTGAGTTTCATCATCCGCTATCTTTGAAAATTGTAGACGATCCTTATCGTGCTTCTTAGAGTGCGATACACAACAAATGGCCGCATCAGCAGCCACCCTTTGGCAAGAGGAACAACAGGAACAACAGGAACAACATGCTTGTGTCCTTCGGATTGACCGGAACACGTTTGGACGGCAGTGTAGAGGTGTCACTGGAGAGCGGTATATACCGCGGGTGTTTATCGCCGCTGAGAACATCTACTCGCGGCGAAATCTCGATTTTTACAGATTTATGCCCAAACACGGATGGAGCCGATTGGCCAGAACGGTTATTCAATTTTCTTCCGACAACAGGGCCCGTTGGCACATCGGATGGACCAGCGAAGCTCACATCATGCGCAGCGGCGTATGTGATATCGTGGTTGGGGGTGCCGGCGCTCTTTATCGGACCGTCGTGTGCGAGTAATATAGCCGAGATTTAGGCGAGTGTCTTGCGATAGCTTAAATGCCCCAGATTGCGTGGAGGTATTGCCGCGGAGGTGGATCTGATGGAATACCCCTGGATAATAAATACGGTATCGGAGGGCAAGTGCACATAAAAAAGCCACGTCTAAATGGGCATTCCAGACTAAAAGGCTGTCCCAAACAGACCATGTTAACAATTGCATCACCCGAAAGGAACATTAGAGCCAAAAACCACTCTAAATCCATCCTGCTCCCAAAAAGACGCGCTCTCACCGCGTTTGGCCCTATTCAGACGGGAGGCCTCCACACCGGCCAGTTTCATCCCTTGTAACCATATATACATATATATATATATTATCCCCTCACCGCCCAGCCTTGCCCGCAAGTTATTCGTGTCGCGTGCCTTCTCCCTGTCAAATTTTCCCAGAGATCTTGCGACTGAGCGGACCGAAGTTAGTTGCGCAGATCCTTTTTTTTAGTATTTGAATTTACACTCATTAGACACATCCCTTTGTTTGCTCCTCCTTTGCTCTCCTTCTTTCCTTTCATCCAGGTTTTCAGCAAGGATGTTATCCAGGAAAAGCTATATAATATGCGGTGTACTGGTTGCGTTCTATGTGTTGACCATCAACCTGATACTCTTCAAGTACACCGTCCGGCTGGACGAGGCCAAGGAGACGATTGCAGTGTCGCTGTCCAAGCTCAAGTTCGTCTCGCATGACGACGACGAGGAGGTGGTTGTTGACGACAAGTCCACTACGGACGGTTTCACAAACGACGAGCTGGACCTTCTGGACTGGAAAGACATGACCCTGGACCAGAAACTGCAGCGGAAGATGAAGGAGGTGGACACCAAGGAGCCCGAGCACTGGATGATCAACACCACTCTGAAGTTCACCGACCTGACCGTGGACTTGGGGGACTTCCTGGCCGACACCCAGGCCACGCTGGAGAAGCGTCTGGAGGAGGACTCGGAGCTGGAACTGCCCAACCTGCCGGACGAAGAGGCCCCCAAGCCCGAGGCCCCACCTCCAGTCAAGATGAACTTTGTCAACAACAATACCCTGTGGTACGACCTCAGATTCACGCTGGCGATGTACCTCGACTACATCAAGGTGAAGTTCTCAGAGAGAAACCCCACCAACAAGGCCTCGCTCAAGAGAATCGAGCAGGTTGAGGTTCCGTTCCACTGGTCGGACTGGACGGACATGCAGGTTCTGAACGACCTCATCTTGAAGAAGAAGATGTCCTGCAGGGACATGATCGCCTCGTCAGAGTGGGGGGTTGCCGATGAGGGTTACTGCATCGACGAACGCGATATCACCCCGAAGATGCTGAAGGAGATGGGACTGCATTCGATCGACCAGCTTCCCGGCTTCGCCATCACAAAACCACCAGACAACGTCAACACGCCTCGCGCCAAACTGATAGACGCGAAGGCACATCTCTTCACGTACGGACAGGTGCCGCTGAGTATCATCTTCCTCACCAACAACGGATACTACGAGGTTGGTGTTAGCGAGAGACAGAGACTCGTTGACAGCCCGCTGATCGAGTCGTACATGAAGACACACCGCATCAAGACGATCGAAGAGCCGGTCACCGTCAACGCGGTGAAGGAGTACGAGTCTCTGCTCAAGACGGTGCCTCCCAGAATCTCGGAGCCCATCGAGGGCTCCAACGTGGTGATCAACTATGAGTCTGCGCTGAGAGAACACCACTACAAGCTGGTGCTCGACCCGGATCTGTTCCACTATGACGCCGAGACCGTCAAACAGGAAATTGCCGAGTACGACGAGAGACTGAACGCCATGGATGCGATGTCACGGTACACAGAGTCGTTTGACGAGGAGAAGTTTTACGAGCTGAGTCTGAACGACCACGAGAAGAACCACTACGATTCTCTCAAGTTCTCGCTGAGTCGCACTCCCGACAACCAGGATGTGTACTTCAAACTCGCACGCATGCTGCCCACCGACGGTAACGAGGAGGACGGATGGCACATCGAGTGGAGGTTCTTCAACGGAAGACTCACCTATGAGCAGGACAGACCGGGCAAGTGGACGCACCAGGAGATCGAGGAGAGACACAAGATCATCGTGTACAGACTGCTGAGAACATGGTCGCAGTTCTGCTACCAGCTGGGTGTCATCCAGTGGGTGAACCACGGAGCCCTGCTGTCGTGGTACTGGAACGGGATCTCGTTTCCGTACGACGATGACGTTGACGTGCAGCTGCCAGCCAAGGTGCTCGACAACTTTGCGCGTCGGTTCAACCAGAGCATGGTTGTGGAGGAGGTTGACGTGGGTTACGGCCGTTACTTCATCGACTGCAACGCATACATGACGATCAGAACCCACGGCAACGGACTCAACAACATCGACGCGCGTTTCATCGACATCGACTCTGGCGCATACATCGACATTACCGCGCTCACGCTGACCAACCAGGCCAAGCCGGAGAGATACGACGAGCTCAAGGGCAAGAACAAGCACGAGCTGTACAACTGCAGAAACAACCACTTCTACCACATCGACGAGCTGTCGCCGCTCAGATTCACGCTGCTGGAGGGGTGTCCGCTGCTGATTCCGCGGAACTTCACGTCCATCCTGAACGAGGAGTACCTCAACGGCTTCAGCAGTCTGGAGTACGCCGGCTGGTACTTTGTGAAGCCGCTGCGGCTGTGGCTTCCGGGCAGCGCCATCAAGAAGGTGCTGAAGATCCCGGAGGGTCTCGAGAACGAGCGCGAGCACATTCTGTCGCGGGTGGTGGACCTCAAGCCCAGACACGCGCTCAAGTTCCTGGAGAACGAGGAGGTGATGAACGAGTTCTACCTCACGTACCGGGACACCGCGCTGCACGAGAAGGAGAAGGAGATTCTGTTTGACAACGCGGAGAAGATGTCCACCGAGAACGTGGAGAAGTACATCGAGCTGGCGTCCTCGTTCAAGATGAGACAGCCACCGCTCCGCAAGTCGTACTTCGAGTACGAGTACATCGAGCGCGACTACTTCAAGAGCCAGATCAGGAAGCTGAAGGAGTACAAGGAGGAGTCGGACGAGGAGGACGACGTGGCGGAGCACCTGAGGTCACTGGGCGGATACTGAGCCGTGTGTACATTTTTATAGGATTCGTTAAGCGGGTTTATCACATTACTGGAGGGGAGTAGGGAGGGCATCCCGCGCGCGCAGCGGATCCCGTGGGGGTGCCATCAAAATGCCGGGTCACTAAAAGCTGTGGTGGATTTCACCATTTGGCGGTTTCATTGGTGGGTTCGGAGAAAACAAGCGGTGGTTTTCTTTTTATCCGATCGGTAAATCTGGGCCACGATACATCGATGGGCTCTGCAGATACAGCCAAGCCCATAGGCAACAACCCGGGTTCCTCGTCTTCCTACGACTCCAAGATGCTGACCGAAGACGCCCTCAAAAAACTGTCAACATCCATGGCCGCGGTGTCGCAATCGCACAAGTCCAACGACTCCAAGCAGTCGGACGGGCTCATGCTCAGACCCATGAACAGCGAGAACTATACGGCTGCGCAGAACGGCGTGCAGAGCGTGGTGAGCCGTCTGACCGAGGAGAGACTGATGCTGTCCAAGTCCCAGACCACCACGATCGAAGAGAACAAGGAGCAGACCTTCGAGGCCACGTCTCCGAAGGAGGAGAGCTGGCCAGAACAGGTGCGGGACTCGGCCAGGAGCGAACAGCTGCCCGTGCTGCACGATATCCCCTCCGATGTGATACAGCCCATCCTCCAGCAGCAACATCAGCAGCAACAGCAGCAGCAACATCAGCAGCAACAGCAGCAGCAACAGCAACAGCAGCAGCAGCAGCAGCAGCCGCTGAAACAGAACAGCCCGCCCAAGATGAGACCACCCATAGAGACGCAGCTGCCCTCTGCCATGGCGCACTCGCCACACATGGACACTGTCGGCTCGAGAAGCAGGTCGCCGATGAAGGACCTGTTCGACAGCCATCCCAAGCAGATAAAGGACCAGCGGAGACCAATGTACACGCCTGCCGTTCTGAGAACAAACGAGATGGCGCTGTACCCGCCCGACAGGGCCCAGTCCGAGCACTCGCTGATCGACGACGATCTCCCCACGGGTGGTCTCTTGCGCAAGCTGTACAGGCCCAAGCTCACCCACTCGAGATCTTCGCTGTGGTCCACGCCTGCTAAGCTGAACCCCGAGGACTTCCTACCCACGAGAAAGCACTGGAAGGCCGACAGCTCCACGTTCTCGTGCAAGAACTGCGGCAAGCTGTTCCACTTCCTAACGGCCAAATCGAGAAAGCACCACTGTCGCCACTGCGGAGACATCTTCTGCGGCGACTGTCTCTGCAACGTGGTATATCTCAACGCCGACGCGAAGTTCGTGGATTTCGTCGGGGATGAAACCGAGGACAACCACAGGGGAATCAAGCGCAGCGCGCACACAGAACCAACATCGCCAGTCAAGCCCAAGTTCCAAAACCTGCTGAAGAAGAGAACGAGCACCACAAGCACCAAGAGCGACGTGGATGTTGGTGGGGGAAGATACCTCAGCAAAGTGTGCGACTCGTGCTACTCAAAGTACGAGACTTTTCTGAACGATATCCAGCACTCCATGGCAAACAACGACGAAGATTTCGATACACAGCAACTGAACCATAACGAACACGAATCACAGCAGTACAAGAAAGTCAACGATGCAAGCGTGAACTCGGTGGGGAGCATTCCAGTCGATTGGAACTGGAGTTCTTTCTAAGGAGGAGGCATCCTATCTCGCTATGAAATACTCTTATTAACGACCTAACGCATAGCTATACATAATCATTCTTAACATCATAACACTGGTCAACACCTTAACACTTGGTCATCTGTTTCAGGGTTCTCCACTTCTCCTTGTCGTACTGTCCAACCGCTATTGATGGAACACTGCTTTTCTCGCTCGTCTCCGACCAGTTACTCTTGGGACTGTCTGCTGTCTGTTCGATGGTTGTCTCTCTGAGCTTGTTGACGCGTGTGGGGCTTCCGCTGTACATCGAGGTGGAATGCGAGTTCTTGCGCTTGAGTGTTCCCAACGACGTCACTGACCTGGTAACTGTGTGCTGTGATTTCGAAGGCGAGTTCTGGATGGAGTGAAGATAGCAAAAGTTGCAAGACTTGTTGGACAGCTGTCTTGAGTGTAGTCCGCGTGTTGGCGAAGACGACATCGAGCTCGTCAGCTCCTTGAGCTTCTTGAACGGCGAAGTTGACCTCGATCTGGATTTCGTAGATGTAGCGGCTGTAGTGTATCTTGACCTAGAGCGCGACAGTTCAGTGTACAAACTGGGCTGCGAGGGTATAGTGCGCTGTGTCTCGTATATCGAAGAATCCGAAAGCTTGCTGTTAGACATGGTTCTGCGCATCGTTGTCTCGACAAACTCCTCGATAGAGTCGTCTGCCTGGTTACTCGAAGATGACGACGACAGCATGGACGGTGCGGATATGGAGCGCTCAAACTTGGGACGTGTGGGCTTGGCCTCGATCCTTGGCGGTGGTTGCAGCTCAGGTATGCTTGAAAGCTTCTGTTGCTGAGCATTGGCCATCACCAGCAGTGCAGTGGGAGACCCTTGTCTCTCCCTGTTGGCAAGCCAAGCCTCTGAGTTTCTTTCCCACGAGTCGAGCGAGATGAGTGTCTTCGATGGTATCTTTTCGTCCTTTGTCCCGGAGAATCCGCTGTACTCCTGCCATGGCGTGAACTGTGTCAGCTTCGGTATGGGCCCCAAGTCGCCCATGTCTTCTGGTATGGTATGCACTGGTGACTTCTCCTCGGGCTGTAGGAAAGGCGGCAGCAGAACCTCTTCGCAGAACCTCTCCCTGTCTTCGCAGCTGTTCTCGGAAGTGGTATCGTAGTTCTGGTACTTGAGAACATCTCTGTCTATGCTTGTCACCTGCCACGCCTCTTGTTTCGCGGTCATCCAATTGCCTTCGTACATCCCGTTATGCTGTTGCTCGACCAAGGTCTGTGCCGAGTTCTTGAGAGTGACGATCTTCTTTCCTGTTGCCTCCTCACCGTCGATCTGCCCGCTTCGTTGGCATATGCTGTACCAGCAGCCCTGCAACATGGCACCTCTGACCAGCTGTGCATTGGTGTATATGGCGATTACCGCGTATAACAGTTTCTCCACGTGGTTCTGTTGGAAGCTGTGTGACCGTATGACCACCGCGTAGCAGATATGCAGGAATCCTGCCACTGACACGCCTGTCGATGCTAATGATGCTATGAGGGATGCTGGGTGGTATGTATGCAGTGTGGTACAGGCGATGTTGATGAGGCCAAACAGGAGCTCTCCAATGGCAAGCAGGTACAGACCTGTCTTCGCGATCTGCGGTTCTCTGACGATAATGTACACCGATATGGCGCCTGTGGCGAGAAACAGCAGGTTCAACAGCGCCGTTGACGCTCGTATCGTTGCTTTGTGCTTGTGTTTAAACTTCATCGGTTCGAGCTGTGTAACATCACTTTCCCCTGGCGTGTGACGTATCTGATCCGATCCAACAACAATCGGTGGAATGAGTGCAGTCTGTGTGATGCGCTGGCCAATGAACTGTGTGCGTGTCTTTGAGAGGCGCTGCTTTCAGATCAAGTTGACTCCAAAAATCCACGTTTCACGTTTCACGTTTCACGCCTCACTGACTCGCCTGTTTCCCTTTTTGCTCCTGTATTTTTCTTATTATTCTCCCTATTTACCTTTGCCCCAATCTGGAGCACACATTTTCCCGGTCTTCACACGACCGCGCTCGCCTCGGCCCACCACCATTTTCATTTTTCAGGAGCCCTTCTGAGCCCTTTTCACTTGACCGCTATGAATGTACAGATTGAATGTACAAATTCCCATACCTGTAGACGCTGTTGCGGAAACGAAATTGCGCGTGTGGATCGGTTGTCGCGACCAAACGGAGGCCATTGTTCGTGTTTTAGCCGAGTGCGGCTGCCACATCCCAAGACTCGGTCACGTGACACACAAAATCGCTCCGAGAGTAACATAATAGATAATGTTTCGTTAGCAATTAGGGTATGTATAGCAAAGATGGTGGGTTTACAGTTCCTTTTCCCTGTTGTCCTTGAAGATCTGGTCTCGGATGAGAGTGCTAATCTTGTCGGTGTCTTCCAGTTCAGCCTCGCTGGTCTCTGCGGTGGATGCCTCAGCTTCGCTGGAACTAGTGATTCCCACAGATGCGGTTCCTATGTCACCGGTGTCGTTGCTGAAGATGGGCACCGAAGACAGGTCTGAGATGGATGGTGCTTGGGTTTCCGCCTTGGCTGCCTTTCTCGCGGCCCTTCTGTTGCGCAACTCCTGGGTCCTTTGCTCTTCCTCCTCGTCCGACGTGTCCAGCTGCGGTGTCTCTCTCTGCTTCTCCCGTAGTCTTCTTCTGGCCTCTCTTCTCCTGCGCTTGGCCTCCTGTTTCTCCTGAATCTCCATCAGGTTGAAGTCGGGGAAAATCTCAGGCCCCAGCTTGTTGATAGCCTCGGTGATCTCCTTGCTGAGCTCGAGTCTCGTCTCACGCAACTTCGACACGCCCTTCTTGTCAATCAGAGCGAGCCACAGCGGTCTCAGACTCTTGAAGTAGTCCATTCCCTTATCGCCGAACACGAGAGCAGAGTATGTGATCACCACAGAGAGCATGTACAGCGCAAAGAACGTGTACGCAAGCGAAGCCTGGTAGTGGAAACGGGTGCGCAGAATGTACGTCCCGAGCACAGAGTAGAAGGTGTAGAGCACAGGCGCAAACCCAAGCGACACGAGAATCTTCCAAGTGGCAATAACATCTATGCCCTTGACCTTGACAGTGGACGCCGCAAGAGCCTGTCTGCGCTTGGTGTCGCTGATCTTCTTAGTAGCGACGAAAACCGGCGAGAACAAGAGAAACCCGGGAAGCGCAAGACCCGCGAGCACACTCACCCGTATGGCGTTCCCGACAAGGCGCGGGAGGATGGAGAGGGGCGAGGATGGCTTGGCATCTTCGACAAGGTGATCTGGGATGCGCATGAGCTTGAGCATCTCGTTGTAGCTCAGAATACGCTCTTTCAGAGCCTGAACCTCGGGCTCGTCCTTGTAGTGCTGGTATCCGAGAACGAGCCTGCGGTTCATCTCAACGATGGACTCGAGAGAAAGCCTCGATGAAAAGTTGTTGGAGTACAGCCTGCGTGCCATCTGGACAACAATTAGGGTCTCGTAGTCGGGACACGTCACGGTGACACTCTTGAGAGCCTTGGTAATGACATCGAGCAGTTCGCGCACTGCATCCTTCGAAGTGTCCGGGTTAGTGTAGCGGCCCACCAGCTCTGCGGGGATGTTGACAGGGGGACCAAACTCCACAATGGCCCTGGATCTGAACTTGTGTGGGTGGAAATAGTTCATACCACACGGGACAATCTTGACATTAGTACCCGGGTGTTTCGCCATGGCACCGAGCGCCATAATGGCAACCCCCGCTTTGAGAGGCAGCAGATCTGTGCGGTCGTGAGAACCGCCCTCCGGAAATATGCCCAGCGACTGGCCGTGGGCCAGGTGCTCAAAAACCTTTGCGTACACCTCACCCTGGTCGACTTTGGGCGCAGACTTGAAGGGCGTACCCTCGGCCAGGATCTGGAGACCCTTCTGCTCTGCTTGGGTATTGGCGAAGCGGAAGGGCTTCTTCAGGCAAAGCAGGGTATCGGACTCAATCGAAGCCACCTCAGCAGACCCGAGAGAGTCTGGGAGACCGATGAGGCCCTTGGCCTCGCACTCGGCCGTGAACCTTGTGCCTATTCCCAGCAGCCTGAGCGGGTCGGCGGGATCGAGCCGGACGGTTCCCGACGCAGACCTGAGCGAGTCCTGCGCACGCGCGACCGGAATGGACATCTGGGAGCGGGAGACAAGCCCTATGAACTTGCGCTTGTGGGACTTCTCGGCAATCAGGAACGAGATACGCGTGTTGGTCTCCTGCTTGACCTGGCCCATCAGGATGATCGGGTCAATGAACTGGTTGGCGTGCGGAGCAGCCACAAAGATGATCGGCCCATTGCGGGGGAGTCTGAACGCGCCTCTTGTTCGGATCTCTCTGAAGAAACAGTCAAAGACAACTACATTGTTAGCCAATCGTCACACAGAGCACAGAGTAGGGAGGCCACACATACCTGTGAATACCCACAGAACGAGGTCGTATAGGAACTTGCGGAAGGAGGAGGGCTCTTGGTACGCCACGGGCCTGGAGCCGGTCTCTTTATCCTCCAGATCAGCCATAGCACACAGACGTTCGTGTTGGCTGGCGGTAAAGGTGTGTGCGGAAGGCGGTAGATTTTTTTTTTTACTGTGGGCGGTGCCGTCTGCCTGCCATTTAAGGACAGGGTCAGCACGGGCGATTTTGATAAAAAAAAATTTTAGGAAAAACCGCGGCCTGGCCTTGTTTCCTCCCAGACCACGCGAACAGACCCACGATGGACGATCTTTTCGACGTGTTCAGCGAGGCTCCGCAGGAGCCGGTGGCGCCCGCTGCTGAGAAGAAGCCACAGGACACCAAGAAGCGACTAGCGTCGGACCTGAGCGACGAGGAGACGAGGCCCCAGCAGGCCGGTGCCAAACAGCAGAAGGCCAGCGCCAAGGACAAGAAGACCGTCAACCCGGTGGTTGCGGACGAGGTGGAGATCGAGGCCTCGCGTGAGGTGAAGGCCTCGAGCGGGCTGATGGGCCAGACCGGCGAGGACGAGGCGAAGACCCCCGTCAAGCTGAGCCACCAGGTGCGGCACCAGGTTGCCGTTCCGCCAGACTACCCGTACGTCCCCATTTCCGAGCACAAGCGCACCAACGAGGCCAGGACGTATCCGTTCACGCTCGATCCGTTCCAGGACACCGCCATCTCGTGCATCGACCGCAACGAGTCGGTGCTGGTGTCTGCCCACACCTCTGCCGGAAAGACGGTCGTTGCCGAGTACGCCATTGCGCAGTCGCTGCGGGAGAAGCAGAGAGTGATATACACGTCGCCGATTAAGGCGCTGAGCAACCAGAAGTACCGAGAGCTGCTCGCAGAGTTCGGAGACGTCGGTCTGATGACCGGAGACGTCACCATCAACCCGGACGCCGGCTGTCTCGTGATGACGACGGAGATTCTGCGGAGCATGCTCTACCGCGGCTCCGAGATCATGCGTGAGATCTCGTGGGTGATCTTCGACGAGGTGCACTACATGAGAGACAAGTCCCGAGGCGTTGTGTGGGAGGAGACCATCATCCTGCTCCCGGACAAGGTGCACCACGTTTTCCTGTCTGCCACGATTCCGAACGCCATGGAGTTTGCCGAGTGGATCTGCCAGATCCACGTGCAGCCCTGTCATGTTGTGTACACGGACTTCCGTCCAACTCCGCTCCAGCACTATCTTTTCCCCGCAGATGGCGACGGAATCCACCTGGTGGTTGACGAGAAGGGAACTTTCCGCGAGGAGAACTTCCAGAAGGCCATGGCGTCCATCTCGAACAAGATGGGCGACGACTCCGGGTCTGCTGAGAAGGGCAAGGGCAAGAAGGGCCAGACGTACAAGGGTGGCCAGAAGGGCGGCAACTCGGACATCTACAAGATCGTCAAGATGATCTGGATGAAGAAGTACAACCCTGTCATCGTCTTCTCCTTCAGCAAGAGAGACTGCGAGTCGCTTGCTCTCAAGATGTCCAAGCTGGACTTCAACACCGACGAGGAGCGCTCGGCCTTGGAGACCATCTTCAACAACGCCATTGGTCTGCTGAACGAGTCCGACAGGGCCCTCCCCCAGATAAAACACATTCTGCCCCTCTTGAAGCGTGGCATCGGTATCCACCACTCGGGCCTTCTGCCCATCCTCAAGGAGATCATCGAGGTTCTTTTCCAGGAGGGGTTCCTCAAGGTTCTGTTTGCCACCGAGACTTTCTCCATCGGCCTCAACATGCCTGCAAAGACCGTTGTCTTCACGTCTGTGAGGAAGTGGGACGGTGTGGGATTCCGTTGGGTGTCCGGTGGCGAGTACATCCAGATGTCTGGTCGTGCCGGTCGTCGTGGTTTGGATGACAGAGGCATTGTCATCATGATGATCGACGAGAAGATGGAGCCACAGGTCGCCAAGGGCATGGTCAAAGGTGTTGCTGATAGACTTGACTCTGCGTTCCACCTCGGGTACAACATGATTCTGAACCTGATGAGAGTGGAGGGTATTTCTCCCGAGTTTATGCTGGAGCACTCTTTCTTCCAGTTCCAGAGCTGTGCTTCCGTTCCTCTGCTGGAGAAGAAGGTTGCCGAGCTCGAGGAGAAGAAGGACTCCATCGTCATCGAAGACGAGCAGACAGTCAGGGACTACCACGATCTCCAAAAGCAGCTACAGGTATACCAAGCGGACATCCGCCACATCATAACCCATCCAAGCAACGTTCTGCAGTATCTGCAAGGCGGAAGAATGATCAAGGTCAAGGTTGGCCAGTCAGACTACGGGTGGGGTGTCATCATCGACTACTCGAAGAGAAACCAGAGGAGAAACGCCGCTTCCTACACAGACCACCAGCAGTATCTGGTGTATGTGTTTGTCACCACGATGTTCGTTGACTCTCCAGTCAACCTCATCAAGCTCATAAGTCCAGACATCCCTGAAGGCATCAGACCCGCGAAGGAAGGCGAGAACACAAGGTCCGAGGTTATCCCCATCACCCTCGAGTCGATAGAGGAGATCAGCAACATCCGTCTGTTCCTGCCCGAGGAGGCCAAGAAGAAGCCCATCAACACGGCATCGTTCGGCAAGGTTCTCACCAAGACGATCAAGGAAGTTGGCAGAAGATACCCCAAGGGTGTGCCGCTTCTCGACCCAATCAAGAACATGAAGATCGAGGATCCCGAGTTCGTCAACCTCACGAAGAAGGCAGAAATCATCGAGGGCAGAATCAAGGCGAACAAGCTGTCTGATTCCGAGGACCTCAAGGCCTCTTACGACCGGTACTGCGACAAAGTTGCCACCACTGAGGAGATCCAGGCCACCAAGGCCAAGATCGTCGAGGTGAAGTCTGCCATACAGCTGGACGACCTCCGTCACCGCAAACGTGTCCTGAGACGTCTTGGACTTGCCAACCAGTCGGACATCATCGAGCTCAAGGGAAGAGTTGCGTGTGAGATCAGCTCCGGAGACGAGTTGCTGCTCACCGAGCTCATCTTCAACGGTTCCTTCAACGAGCTCACCCCAGAGCAGTGTGCATCTGTGCTATCGTGTTTTGTGTTCGAGGAGCGTTCGAAGGAGGTTCCGCGCTTGCGTCCGGAGCTTGCCGAACCGCTCAAGAACCTGCGTGAGATGGCCAGCAAGATCGCCAAGATCTCGAAGGAGGCCAAGATCGAAATTACAGAGAAAGACTACGTCGAGGGCTTCAGATCAGAGCTCATGGAGGTCGTCTACATGTGGGCCAAGGGATCCACCTTCACCCAGATCTGTCAGATGACGGACGTGTACGAAGGCTCGCTCATCCGCATGTTCAAGCGTCTCGAGGAGTTGCTGAGGCAGATGACCGACGCCGCCAAGGTGATCGGAAACACCGCTCTCTACGACAAGATGGAGAAGGCCAGAGAGCTCATCCACAGAGACATCGTGTCTGCTGGCTCTCTGTACCTGTGATTGTGTACCATATGAACAGCAAGCTTGAGTAACAACCAGATAATAAAACAACAAAACAATAAAACGCTAGTAAAACAGTAGGAAGAAAAACAATAAAACACTAGTAAAACAGGAGGAAGAAACGTCCGTCTCGGGTGGAACTTTTCGGCTCAGAGGAACCCGCCCTTCAGGTTCGGAGGCTGGTCGAACAGCGACTCCCAGATGCTCTGGACGTCGGCAACCTGGAGATCGTCGGCCGGAATGGAGAAGACGGAGCCCGGGTTCTCCACGGGCGGCGGGTATGCCGAGCCGTGCGGCGCGAAGATCGGCATCTTGTAAAAGTCCTGGTCTGGCGGGGCGTACGAGCCGCCCATCACGTTCACGGGCAGGCTCTGAGGCAGCGGTGGCGCAAAGACGGGCGGCTGGAACTCGGTGCCGACCATGTAGCCCTGCGAGGCGAGCGGGAACACCGGCTCTTCAGCCTTTTGCTGCGGCTGCTGGAACACAGGCGGTCTGATCCTGCGGTACAGGTTCACGCTGAGCCCGTTGTCCATGTCGCTCATCAGGTCCTTGAAAAATTCGCCGATCTGCTCCTTCTGCTCGGTGGCCTGCTCGTTGCTGCCGGTGCTCGCGGTCTCGAACTGCCTGGGCTTCCCGTCGACCGGCGACTTGACCGCAACGTGGCCCAGCGACGAGTCGCTGTGCACCATGCTGCGCCTGCGCAGTCTGCGGTCCGGTATCGGCACAGCGCGGTTCATTACGAACAGCACGTGTTCCTCCGGGGTCAGCGAGATGCCAAAGTCCATCGACGCCGGGTCGTTGGCGTCGAAGCCCGTGGACATGCAGTCGTAGTACGGAGCCGAGGCGCTGCTCTGGCCACCGTGGTCCTGGGCCTCGGGCGCAGGCGATAACAGCTCTGCTATGAGGTTCCCCGACGGCGTGCGGGTCTTGAGGTCCTCTGGGTTGGACGCGCACCGCTGCTCGGCAGCCGCCTTGCGCTTGTTCACCACCTCCTTGGTGGAGTTGTACATGCTCACCAGGATCTTGGACACGTTCTCTGCGGGCGGACAGAACTGCTTCAGGTAGCCTGTCATCTTCAGCACCTTCTCGATGAACTCTCCGCACCGGGCAGTCACGCCCTCGCGCAGACAGAGCGTGGGCGAGTTGACCAGGGCGTAGAACAGCCCGATGCCGGCCTGGTGGATCGAGTGCACCGAGAGGTACTTGTAGTTGATCTTGCGGGTCTCGTACAGCGCCTCGTAGATCTTGACCAGCTGGTACGAGATCTCAAACAGCAGCCCGAGCATCTGCGGCGACAGCTGTCTGCGCTGGACGCTGGGCTTGTACAGCGTCTCCAGCAGCTGCAGGTAGTTGATGAGGATGTACTCCTTGGAGAAGTGGTACGTCTCCAGCAGCGACTGGTTGCGCGAGCTCTCCACCTTGAGACAGTCGAGCAGCCACTCGTTGAGCCTGGTGTGCTGGGCCACCGTCCACTTGGCGAGCGAGCCGTACTCCATGATCGGGTTGCCCATCTCCGGGTTGCGGTTCAGGATCTGCAGCTGCGACTGCAGCTTGCGCATGCGCACGAAGAAGCCCGGGATCGTCAGGTCGTAGCTGGAGCCCTTGAGGTCGTACTCGTACGAGGTGTCCTTGATCTGCGTGCTGATCTCGTAGTCGCCCAGGCTGAACGGCTTGTTCACGTAGCTGCAGATCTGCCGGTCGAGGCAGTACGCGCACCAGAACAGCCGGCGGTGGAACGACTCGTAGTAGCGCGAGGCGTCGTGGACGTGCTCGAGCTTCTGGATCGTGCTCTCGTCGTGGAAGTCGAGGTCCACGCACAGCTTCATGGCCGTTGTGATGATGTACCAGATCCCGGGCGTGATCGGCTTGAGCAGCCCGTACGTGCACAGCAGCAGCAGGCTCTGCGTCGAGTGCACCTCCAGGCTCTGGCGTATGTACAGGTTGCGCGAGTGCGGCTGCGTGCGGTCCAGCTCCGCCAGGATGCCCGGGATGGACTCGAAGAACCGCTTCAGAAAGTGCGTGGCCGTGTGGTAGTAGCCCTCGATCGTCGCGATGGACATCTGGTCGTCCGGCGTCTGCGAGTTGAGCTCCTCCACCACGGGGCCCAGCGACGACTCCGCGGTGATGGCCGAGCCGATGGCGATGGCGATGTACGTCAGGAACAGGTCGCGCGGCGGCACGTTCGCCTCGAGCAGCTGCAGACACTCGTCCGACAGCCGGCGGCCCGAGGGCTCCGGGCGGATGTGCGAGCTCTCGAGCAGCCCGTACACGCGCGCCACCACCGAGTTCAGGAACGAGCGCGACTCGATCAGCGGGTGCTGCGTCCAGGCGTAGCGGAAGTAGTTGGTGATGAGGAAGTCCGTCAGCTCGCGCTTCGGCAGCGGCACCAGCTCGGCCGCCTGCTGCGGGCCGTGCGTGTTTCCGTACACCGTGGCGTCTGCGATCTCGTGCTCCAGCACCGGGTGCGCGAGCCGGAACGGAATCAGCCCGATCATGGTGATCTCGTTCATCGACAGCGCCGCGTCGCGCGCCTCGTAGTACTCCACCCGCGAGCGCAGCGCCTGCAGCTCGGCCGAGGCCTCGTCGGCCGGGCCGTCGGCCGCGTCCTTCCTCTTGCGGGCGCGCGCGCGCGCCGGCGGCTCGGTGCTCTTGGCGTGGGCCGGGAAGTGCTCGCGCAGCATCACGTCCTTGGTGAGCCGGTCCTGCACCAGACAGCTGTACTTGGCCTTGGCGCAGCGCGAGCAGCTGGGGAAGCCGAAGTCGCACTTGTGCTTGAGGTTCCGGCACCGCTGGCAGGCCATGCTGGACCGTATGCGCTCGCCGGTCTTCGGGCGGGTCTTGGGCATCTCGGCAGATAAGAGGGGGCCTCTGGGGAATATGGATGGTGAACGCAGAATAAACCGCGCGAAACAAGGGAGCGCCGAAAAAACGGGGGGCGAGCGAGAAGCAGGCACCAGGGCGGTAAAACCTCCCCAAAAAGTCTGGCGGAGCAGGCGTGAGCAGGCTGGACCAATTATAAAAATAAAATAAAATAGAATTCTACGGGTGTGGGTTTAGGCCAGCGCGGTTTGGTCTGCACCGGTGCTCAACGGCGGCACAACGGTTATGGTTATTACGGAAGTGCGCGCTCGCGCGGTCTCATTGGTCGAGACGCTTGGCACTGCCAGCGAGCCAGGCGCTGAGGGGAAACACAGAACAAAGAGCGCGTAAGATAAGCTTTCGATTATATCTGCTAATATTCGGTCGGGTTAATAATAATCGTTGGGCGCCCGGGAGTGCTCAGCCGAAGCCTTTTCCGGCGCCGTTGGCGCCCACCGCGCGTCGCAATGCGGCGCGCTGTCTCTCGTTGGCCCCGTGCGCCGCTCCTCGCGTACCCGTTTGCGTGGGAGCCTTTGCGAAAGCGCTTCCGGGCCAGGACCGCCGGTCTGACAGCCCTCCAGAATAAGACAATTGCGTAATACAATAAACACTTGCTAGGATCCACTAGGCGCACGCCCTTTATTTGGCGCGCGCACGACCAGGGGGGCCAGGCCTCAGGATTGGGGGGCGGAGACGGTTCAGGCTGTTTTGCTGCCAGGATTCCGACCAACGGATATACGCAGTGGATTCTGTTGTGGTTTTGACTAGAGAAGACCAGTTGCTGGAGCAAAGCAGAAGCCCGCGTTTTCTTCACTGGCACAACCCCCCCCCTTTTGCGTGATCCTATTGTCTGTTTATGGACCGGGCGTTTGGTTCGCTTACACGAGAATGATACACCCACTCTTTCTGCTGGTGTCGGTGCTGGCCGGTCTGGCACATGCTGCTCCCATCGACATAGCCTCGAAGTACACCGTCACGGACCTGCCGGGCCTGTCGGCGCTCCCGGCTCTCGATAGACCCGTCATGCACGCCGGCCACATAGAGCTGTACGCCGAGACGGACACAAACTACTTCTTCTGGCGGTTTGCCAAGCCGCCCACAAACACAAGTGCCGCGCACGAGTCGTCGGCATCCCACGACAAACTCATAATCTGGCTCAACGGCGGACCCGGGTGCTCGTCCATGGACGGAGCCCTCATGGAGGTGGGGCCGCTGAGAATCGACGCCTCCGGAAACGTCAAGTACAACAAGGGCACCTGGATGGAGGCTGCAGAGCTGGTGTTTGTCGACCAGCCTGGCGGAACCGGCTTCTCGTACACAAACAAGTACGACGCCGAGCTCGGCGAGGTTGCTGCCGACTTTGTCGTGTTTCTGAAGAACTACTACAGCGTGTTCCCACAGGACCTGGAGAAACAGCTGTACATTGCCGGTGAGAGCTACGCAGGCCAGTACATCCCCTACATCACCAAGGCCATTCTCGAAGAGAACAGGAAGGACAAGCCGGCCTACGGCACCAAACTCGACCTCAGAGGCGCGCTCATCGGGAACGGGTGGATCTCCCCAGACCACCAGAGCCTGTCGTACATCCCCTTTGCCGTTGCCGAGGGCCTGGTGACCGAGCGCTCCTCCGGTATGGACAAACTGCTGAAGCAGCACGAACAGTGCCAGAAACTGCTGAACAACAGGGAGAAGGAGACCAAAGTGGAGTCTCCACAGTGCGATGCCATCCTCGACACGCTGCTGGACATCACCAAGGATAGCTCTGCCCCCAGCGACCAGCAGTGTCTCAACATGTACGACTACCGTCTGCGAGACTCGTACCCCTCGTGTGGTATGAACTGGCCCGGCGATCTGGCCTACGTCACGCCTTTCCTGAGACAGCACAAGATCGGCGAGTACCTCAACCTGAAAAAGACCCGTGTTTGGGACGAGTGTGACTCCAAAGTGGGGAGGTACCTGAGGGCGAAGCACTCTGTTCCGTCGATCGAAATGCTTCCGGAGCTTTTGGCGGAGGTGCCCATCATGCTCTTCAACGGAGACAAGGACATCATCTGCAACTATATGGGTACCGAGGCCATGATCAACGATATGTGGTGGGATGACGCATACGGTATGGATGACGATACCGCAAACACCACGTTCTCGGCAGACTGGTACTACGACGACGAGGCCGCTGGCCTGATAAAGTCGCGCGGAAACCTCACTTACACTAGGGTGTTTGGCACGAGTCACATGGTTCCATTCGACAAACCCGCTGTTTCCAGAGGACTGTTCGATATCATGCACAAAAACTACAAGCCATTCCACACAAACAACACCGCCGGAGTGGAGACGCCTATCTACAAAGAGGAAGGATACGTGGTTTACTCGCACGAAGAGGATGCAAAGCCCTCGGTGCCTCCCAGTTCCTCGAAGAAACCAAACACAGTCACCTCGGACAGGTCTTGGGCATTCTATGTCTTTGTGTTCACGGTGATACTCATCATGGTGTACGCTGCGAGGTACTTTTACAAGAGCATGAACTCGAAACAGCCCTCGTCCATCCTGGCAAAGTACTCCAAGGCCAGACCAGAAGATGGGGTTTTCCGCGGTGGCAGTCCAGACGCCGGAGCAGGTGTTGCTGGCGGATTGCTCAAGTTCAACAACGCCAGCAAGAAGAAGTCGGTGCGGTGGCTAGACGAGGTTGACGATGCAGCGCTGGCACAGGACGATTCCATGTTTGGAAGAGTGCTCAACAAGTTCGGGTACGGCGAAACATACCAACCGGTTGGACGCAGCGACGATATTGAGATGGACGATGGTATCAGTGACCAGTTCATCATCCAGGAAGAAGATGAGGAGTTTGAGGCGCCTAGAAACTAGATTTACTCATACAACAAAAAGACAAATGATTATTCAACTCAGACCTTATCCTGGAGAGGCTCGATGTTCCAGATATTCTCTGCGTACTCTTCGATACACCTATCGGAACTGAAGAAGCCCATATTGGCAACGGAGACGATCGCCTTCTTGATCCACTCTTCCTTCTTCTTGAACTCTTCGTCGACGAGTTTCTGTGCCTCAAGATAGCTTTCAAAGTCGTCAGAGACAAGGTAGTGATCTCCGTGGTACTTGACACTGTCGATGAGCGACTGGAACTCGTCCGGGGTGCCGAACAGACCAGACGATATCGCGTCGAAGACCTGCGAGAGAGACTCGGGGACCGAAGACCTGCCCATCTGGTGTTCGTGTCTGAGGTCTTCGACGTCTTCGGCGAGATTTCCAAACAGGAAGATGTTCTCTTCGCCGATCTCACGGGTGATCTCAACGTTGGCACCGTCGACGGTTCCGATGATGAGACCTCCGTTCAGGACAAACTTCATGTTTGAAGTTCCCGAGGCCTCAGTACCGGCGGTGGAGATGTGCTCGGAGAGATCTGATCCGGGACAGATGATCTCGGCCTTGGATACGTTGTAGTCTGGAATGAACACAACCTTGAGTAGATCGCCAACATCGGCATCGTTGTTCACGACCGCACCGACCGAGTTGACGAGCTTGATGATCTTCTTGGCGGTGTAGTATCCGGGTGCAGATTTTCCGCCAAAGATGTACACCTTGGGTGGGAGTCTGGCAGCTCTCTCCTCCTTGGGAGTGGCCTTGATCTGGAGGTATCTCCAGATCACACCAAAGATGTTCAGCTGCTGGCGCTTGTACTCGTGAATACGCTTGACCTGAACGTCAAACAGAACATGCGGGTTGACCTCGACGCCGGTGGTGGATTTGATCAGAGCGGCTAGCCTCACCTTGTTGGCGAGCTTGACTGCGTCCCACTTGGCCCGGAACTCGGGATCTTCGGCGTGCTTCTCGAGGTCCTTGAGGTTGTTGAGGTTGTTGAGGAAGTCGTAACCACCAAGCTTGGATGCAATGAGCTCCGAGAGCCCCGGGTTCGCCTGGCGCAGCCATCTGCGTGGGGTGATGCCGTTGGTGACGTTTGTGAACTTCTCGGCACCGTACACCTTGACAAAGTCCTTGAAGATTGTGGTCTTGATGAGCTGCGAGTGCAGCTCGGCAACACCGTTGACCTTGTGGGATCCGATGATGGCCAGATTGGCCATTCTGATGTTCTTGGGCTGGGACTCCTCGATGATGGACACGTTGCTGAGCAGGGCCCTGTCGTTGGGGAATCTCTTCTCGACCATCTGGAGGAAGAACAGGTTGATGTCGTAGATGATCTCCAGATGTCTGGGCAGCAGGGTTCCAAAGAGATCCAGCGGCCACTTCTCGAGAGCTTCGGTCATCACGGTGTGGTTGGTATAGCCAAAGGTCCTCTCGACGATGTCCCAGGCCTGGTCCCACTCCAAACCTTGCAGGTCGATCAGGATTCTCTGGAGCTCGACGATGGCCAGCGTGGGATGGGTATCGTTCAGCTGGATGGCCACCTGCTCCGGGAACTGGTCCCAGGGGCGCTTGGTCTTGATGAAGCGACGCACAATGTCGTGGAGGGAAGCGGCCACCCAGAAGTACTGCTGCTTGAGACGCAGCTCTTTGCCCTGGTAGAAGTTGTCGTTCGGGTACAGCACCGCAGTGATGCTCTCTGCACGCTGCTGCTGGGCCAACGAGTTCTGGTAGTCGCCCTCGTTGAACTTCTGGAAGTCAAACTCGGTGGTGGGCTTCGACGACCACATTCTCAGGTTGTTGACGTTGGTGGTGCCGTAGCCGGGGATGGGGAAGTCGTATGCCACCGCCAGGATCCGCTCGCCGCCGCTCCACTGCTTCTTGGACTTGCCATTGGAGTCCTTGACGGTCGAGGTGTAGCCGTAAAAGTCAACGGGGATCTGGATCTCGAGCCTGGGCAGCTCCCACGGGTTGCTGAAGCGCAGCCAGTAGTCCGGGGTCTCCACCTGATAGCCGTCGATGATCTTCTGCGAGAAGATGCCGTACTGGTACCGGAGCCCGTACCCCCAGCCCGGGTAGTTCCCCGTGGACAGCGAGTCGATGAAGCAGGCCGCCAGCCGGCCGAGACCGCCGTTCCCGAGCGCCGCATCGGGCTCCACCTCGATTATGTCCTCGAGCCTGAAGCCGAGCTCGTCCACCGCGGAGGCCGCGAGGTCGCGGATGTCGAGGTTGATCAGCGCGTTGTCGAGGGCGCGGCCCATGAGGAACTCGAGCGAGAGGTAGTAGAGGCGCTTCACGTCCTTGGCGGTGTGCAGGTGCTGTGTCTTGTTCCAGTGGATGATGAGCTTGTCGCGGATGGAGTTGGACGTGGCCTGGTACGCCGCGAGGTTGTCGCAGTTGTAGATGGAGCGCGCCAGTGTGGTCTCGACGTGTCTGATGAAGTGCTCCTCGAAGGTCTGCACGTCGCCAAACTCGCGGGACCCGTACTTCTTCCACAGCTCTCTGCACTTGAGCGGAATCGAGGCGTCGATCGACAGGATCTCCGTGGGCGAGAACCCGGTCAGCGTGCGCTTGTGGAGTCGTGGAGGGGCCTCGGTCATGTTCAGGTTCAGGTTCAGGTTCAATTGGCTCCGGGAAGAGCACCTGGGAAGAAGAAAACGGGGTGAGCGAATTTAAGGGGCGGCAGAGGCAGCCAGAGTCTGCTCCGAGATCCGGAGCCCCTCACCTGATCCGAAGCGAAGCGCCACGTTTTTTTTCGTTTCGCCACCGGTTTGGCTGGTTTTACCGGTGTTTGCCCGGGGAGTGTTTGTCTACTGATAGACCGTGGTCTGATCTGTGGTGTATACTCTGGTCTGTGGCGATCTGTCTGATCCGGTCTGTCTGATCCGGTCTGTCTGATCCGGTCTGATCTGGTTTGGCGTGGGTCTGTGGGGTGAGTCGCGGTGTCCCAATATCTGACCCTTACCACCGTCTTCCGCCGTCTTTCGCTCCAAGATGACACACTCCATGCCACTCTCTGGGCCTCTTCACACCCGTCTGTTTGGTCTGGGTTGTTCCAAACACCTCGGTCTTGACGGCTCGCTTAGCTAAGGCGGCACACTCAAAACACGACCCGCCCGCCCTCCTTGTTAACCCCTCTTCTCCCCTCCAGATCCGCCACCGTCCGGACCCCAGCCAAATCAATCAAATAATGTCGGATTCAGGCGCTTCGCTGCAGGAGCAGCTGCTGGAGGCGGCCAGGCGAGACAACACGGAGCTGCTGGAGTTCATCATCGCGGAGACGCCGGACAAAGAGGCGCTGGCCACGCTCATCAACGAGACCGTGGACCCGCTGTCCAACACCGCGCTCCACATATGCGCCAAGTACGGGTCGTTCGAGGTGATGGACACCATCCTGGATCAGGAGGGTGTGGAGGTGGATCCCGTCAACACGCTGGATGGCGAGACCCCGCTGCACCTGGCGGTCAAGTACTCGTACGACGAGCCGGAACACGGAACCTACGTCGTGGAGACGCTGCTGGACGCCGGAGCCGACCCGCGCATCAAGAACAAGAACGGGCTCAAGCCCGTGGCGCTGGTGCACAGCAACGACCCGCTGACGGCCGCGCTGGAGAACGCAGAGTACGCGATGGCCGTGGAGGTGGAGCAGCCAGCCGAGGAGGAGAAGGAGGAGGAGGAGGAGGAGGGCGACGCCAGTGCGTCCGACTCGGATTAGATTATATAGTGAAGTCATCGCTGGTCCTGGTCCAGTCGCCCAGCATATGTTCGAGCTTCCCCTTGCGTAGCGCGCGGTCCGAGCCCTTGAGACCGGAGTATGTGCCGGGGAGCGGTCTGACGCGGCTGGCACTCTCGCACATCGCCACCCGCGACACAAACGGCTCCGCTCCGGGCGCAACGGGACCGGTGCCCTTCTTCATGCGGCCGTTGCGCACGCCTTGCACGATGACGTCGCACGCGTGCGGACACCACGCGAAGCAGACCGGCGACGACGACTGCCGGGCGGTCGCCCGTCTGGAGTACGGGAACACCACATCCGTGGGCACCACCTGCACCGGCCGGAACCAGGGCGGTCTCTGCTTGAACCGGGTGTAGAAGCACCGCTGGATATCGCGCTCGTTGAGCAGAACCTCGGCCTGCGGAACGACGAGGTACGTGATGTGGAAGCCGCGCGGGTCAACCAGCAGCGAAGACACGCAGTTCAGCAGCCCGCCGTCGAACTGGCGCACCGCGATCTTGTCGGAGCAGCTCTTGGACAGGCTCACGGGCGAGTCCACGCGCCCCGGCTTCGTCCTGACGATCCCCACGCGGTCGAACTGGCCCCTTCCCCTGGCCACCCCGGGCTCTGTGCCGGCGCCCTGCCACGGACTGGCATCCTCGCCGCGTGCCTCGAGGTCCGCCACCACGCTCGACATGGAGCAGTCCCCGCACGGCAGCTCGCTCACGTACAGCGCAAACTCCCAGCCGTGCTTGAGGGTCGGTGGGCCCTGGAAGTCCAGGATGGACCCCGGGTCCCGCAGCGCACACTCCGCTATGAGCCACGCGTTGAACGCGCGCATCGCCAGGATCTCAGCGTGGCAGTCGTGGACCATTCTCCCGCGGCTGCGGTCGCGGATCTTGGCCTGGGGCACCACCTTGAGCCCGGAGCCCACCGACAGCACGCGTGCCGAGTCGCCGTTCACGGCCACTACCCCGGCCACGATGGTCCACTCGCCATCGCCGGGCCGGGCCGTCTTGAACTTGCGACGGGCCTTGTCTTCGCCAGCCCCCTTCAGATACAGGTCGATCACCCGCTGTGCGATATCATCTCCCCGCATGTCACCGGGAGAGAAAGAGATTGCCGGGGATTTTGCGAGGAGCGCTGACATAATCAGATCAAAGTGAGCCTATGCTGATATAATCAAATAGCAGTGGCTGACGTAATCAGACAGTCTACAAATGTACAGTGCCAATTCTACTCTGACAAATATACAGTGCCAGTCTACAACAGCAGTGTCACGTAAAAAAGTTCGATATTAAGCCTACTCGGTGGGGTGGTCTTCCACGGCCTCGTTGATGGCCAGGATGTTGGGCATGGAGGCTGCGATGTTGCCGGCAGCGTTGTCGATCTCGCCGGACGGAGGCATGAAGATGACCTTGGAGTTGGACGACTTGGCCATGGCCTGCATCGCGTCGAGGTACCGGATCTGCATGGCCGGCTTGGAGGCCAGGATGTCGGCAGCCTTGCGCATGAGCTTGGCACTCTCCACCTCGGCACGCGCCTGGATGATCTTGGACTCTCCGATCCTCTTGGACTCGGCCGCCATGGACAGCGAGTGCGACACGCTGGTGGGCAGCGACAGGTCCTTGATAAGAATGGCCTCGATCGACACACCCCACGAGGTGGCGGTCTCCTTGATGATCTCCTCGATCGACTCGGCAATCTCCTCGCGCCGCTCGATCACGTCCTGCAGGTTTCTGGAACCCACCACGTATCTCAGCGTGCTCATGGTGCGCTCCACGAGCGCGCCCTCCACGTCGTGCACCTCGAAACGCGCCGTGTGCGGCGCAGTGATGCTGTAGTACAGCACACTGGTGAGCGTGATGGACACGTTGTCTCTGGTCATGCAGCTCTGCTGCGGGATCTCGGTGAAGGTCTGCTGCACGTTGCACTTGCTCAGCCGCTCGGACAGGATGTTGACCTTGACCAGACCCGGGTCGGAGGCCTTGTAGAGCTGGCCAAACTTGGTGATGAGACCCACCTCTCCCTGGTTGACCCTGGTGTACGGGTTGGGCACACAGAAGCAGCAGGGGATCATTCCGAACATACCCAGACACGAGCCGAGCGAGTCGATGAGCGATCCGTACACCCCGTTCTCTGGTGTCTCCCACTCGAACGCGTACGGCTTCTGCATGTCGCCTCTCGAGGCGGGCTGCTGTGTGATTGGCTTGCTGATCTGGAACTCTTCGGACGATTGCGACATGGCGACTGGGTGTAAGGCCCTCTTACCAGCAGAGGGGATGAACCCTGCCCTTTTTATATGTCCACCCCCAAAAGCAATCTGCGGCAATGACAAATAAAGGGGCGCGGCTAGATTTGCCCTCCAGCCAATCAGCGTGCTCCGCCCGCGTATTCGAAAAAAAAAAGATAATACGGCGATGAGCTTCGGGCATAACAATCTCGCCTAAAGTGACGTCACGGGGGATGAATAGCCTTTCCCAACGGGGCTATGCAACTATTGACCGATAAGATAGGCATTTTGGCTATCTTCGCCGAACTCGTGGATGTTGCCGTCTCCGTCAAAGTACTTTGCGTACTCGTTTGTGTCGGTGCGTATGGGCGGTGCGGGTCTCGCCACGTTGAAGTTGACTGGGTTCTGGACGAAGAAGGGATCGTCGAGGTCGAATCCGAGCACAGGATCCACAAACACCTGGTCTTCGTCTCCACACTCGGAGCCTATCGAGAACCGCGCGTGCGGCATGTCTTCGATGAAGAAGCTCGCGGCCGGCGATCCCGACTCCTCGAACTTGAACAGACTGGAGTCTGCTCTCCTGAGAAACGAAAAGTTGCGGAGGGAGGGCGTACGCAGCATGCCTGAGTTGGACCTGTTCAGCTGGGCCACGCTGGCCATGCTCGAAACACGGCTGGCGGTGTCCTGTGTGTCTTTGAACAGGTTGTCGCACATCTCGTTGATGTACTGCACTATACGCACGGCGCTCGGCCGCCACAGCTCCTCGCCAACCATCTCGAACAGCGTGCGCAGCTTGGACCTTATCACCTTGATCTCGTTCTGGTACTCTCCCACAAACGGCAACCCGTGCATCAGGAAGGTGTAGATCACGACAAACGACTGGTAGGCAAAACAGTAGAAGAACGGGTATATCGACTGGAAGTCCGTGGTGTCCATCTTGTCCTTCAAGAGCTCGATAACCGCGGAACAGTGATCGAGCACCTTGATGACAGACTCGAGACACGTCTTTGCCGAACTCTTGTGCTGGGCCATGAAGTGCTGGTGAAACTTGGCTCTGTTCCCGTATATCAGTATCAGATCGCACAGGGTCTCAGCGTCTGTCTCGAGCAACGAGCACCTCTCCATCTTGCCCTCGTACGGCCTCTGGATGGTGAAGGTGAAGTCTGACGGCAGTTCGTTCAGCGCAGTCATGCTTGCTGTCTTGCGTCTCTTTGTTCCCTTGGAGAGACGTAGAGGAATGCGTATCATGCTGGCCTTGTAGCCGTTGGACCCAGGCTCTCGCCTCATGGCACGCCTGTCGCTCAGGATCTTCTCGTATATGATAACCTCACTCTCAAACTCCTCGTCGATATCCGATATCGTCTCATAGTCGATTTCAACTTTGTACGACTCGATGAGCACGGTTGTCGACTTCTTGATGAGCTCGGCAATGCCTATCTTGTAGTTGAGACGTATCTCGCAGTTGCGAAGCAGTGGCTGGAAAGTGAACGTTACCGGGTTGGGCCGTCCGAGAATAGAGCAGAGCACCGCACTCATGAAGTTGATAGTGAGCCACAGCGATGTGCGTGGATGGTTGCGGATTATGTCGAGGCTCTTCTCGCCGCCCCCTTCGTTGTTTAAGGTGTGCACGATGCTCTTGTCAAAGACGTGTAGTCCAAGAGAGTACGCAGAGCTCACGATGCGGAACAGCAGGATCCAGCTCTTCTCGATCTGATCGTTGTAGAACAGATCCTCGCACTCGAGAACGTACGACTGCAGACTCGTCACCGTGTCGATGGCGATACCGTTCTTGAGGTTCTTGAACTGCTTGTACAGCGTGCCACGCAGCTTCACATAGCTCAGGTTGTTCTTGGTCAAAAGCTCGTTGTCCGGCTCCAGACTGCGCAGCGTGGTGATCAGGATCGCTAGCACCAGCAGCATCTCATCGTCGTAGCACTCCTTCATCCGCGTGTAGTTGTTCAGAAACTCCAGCAGCGGTTTCTCCTCTATAAAGTTGATGTAGTGTGTCTTGAACATGAAGAACCGCTTGACGAGTTTCACGATCAGCGCTATGTTTGCTTCTGAGGTTGCCAGCTGTCGCCTCACCTTGATCTTGTTGAGAGACTCCGCGGGCACGTCGATCAAGATCGGGAGGTCTCTCTTCTGGGAGATCTGTCTGCGCACCTTCATGAACCTGTCGTAGTCGTCGCCTGGTTTTTCCCGGGTCTGGTTTATCATGTATTCGGTTGAGTTCGGACCGTAGTACCGCCCGGGAGCCGCGTCGTTCTCCTCGTTGTCGGAGTCCTTCGAGCCACCCGCGTTTCCGTTCTTGACAACGCTGTTGTGTCTCGCTTTCAGTTTCAGCGCTTTCAGTTTGAGCTTGAGCACCTCGTTCTCCTTCTGCAGCGTCTCCACCAGCTCTTCTGGGTCCACCGCGTCCTCAGCCTCCTCCTTCTTCACCTCGGGGCTGCTCTCTGACTTTTCAGACCTGCTTCTCTCTGACTTCGCAGACTTGTTCGAGGCTTGGCGTTCAAACAGAGGCCGCACGGCCAGCTTCGGGTCCTGCTCGATCAGCGACTCAACCTCGATGGAGCGGAACTTGCCGGGAAACTCGCACTGGATGCCACGCTTGATGCACTGGTTGCACACGGGAGCCAGCTTGTTGCACTTGATCTTCCGCCTGCGGCACTCCACGCAGGATATCGGGTAAACCGCCATTCTCAGCTAGGTATTTCGCTTCACACAGGGACAAACCAGGCGGTTTTGGTGACAGATTGGGCAACAACAAGCAGAAGAAGAGACGGCCACAGAAAACACGCACGGCTCGAGCGGGGTTTGGCGGAGTGCACCGCTCAAGATTTTGGTGTGTGGGGAAGTTAAATAAGGGGGCGAGTTCTACCGAATCCAGCGATCTGATTGGCTTTGGTGAGGATGTTTTGGGAAAAAGCTGAGCCTGAGGATCGATACGGTCTGGTTGTGAGTGCTGGAAGTGCGTACGGTGGGGAATTCGCGGGCGTTGAGGTGAACAGCGAGACGCCCCTGGAGCTTGACACAAGTGTGGCCACGGTGGTGGCGGTTTGGGTGCGGATCAGGGACTATACGGAGGGGTGCCGGTACTTTGAGGAGCATGAGAGCTCCAAGTTCTCGATAGAGATAGCGGTCACGTTTGCAAAAGACATCCGCGGCGACAGACTGCTGTTTGGCAACGACTTTGCCACCCCTGTGAGAGACTTTTTGCCGTACGGAGCAACCTCGGTCGGGCTCCGGGTACTCAAGTGGGTCGACCCAACGGTCGAGGGGGACCTTTACGCAGACAAGCCGTTCCTGTACGGGAAGGCGCTCGGGAGCTTCAACAGAATCAGAGCTGGGTCCGCACCGCTGTCGTCCGAGTCGGTGATGATTCCAGAGAACGACCGGGAGAGACAGACGTTCTTCGCAAACAAGGAGAACCTCGACAAGTTTGTGTTTCGCAAGGGCGAGACGTACACCTTTGACTTCTCAAACGACTACATCCTGCTGGCCCACAACAACTTCAAACTCAGTCTCCCCGGTGGGTTTGAAATGGACCTGTCGGGATACCTCAAGTCGTTTGTGTCTACAAAAAAGGAAGACGCTTCAGTTAACTGGACTTTAAAGGTGAAGGACCCAGACAGCGAGGAGTCCGTCGATACGGGGACTCCCTTGGTCATAGTAAACTTCAGACTCCGGCCCGTATAAGGACAATTGACAAAAAAAAAAAAGAAGAATGGTCCCTAGCAGGATCGAACTGCTGATCTTCGCGTTATTAGCACGACGCCTTAGCCAACTGGGCCAAGGGACCTCCTTATTTGTCAGCTCATTTTTGAGCTACTATGAGCAATTGTATTGGTTGGTACACATTGTACCAAGTTCTGTCTGTATTCGGAAACTTGCGCAGAAGTCACCGGGTATGTTCTGTTGTAAGTGTGTTCAGATAATTATGGGCCTCAGGTATACTCAACAATAGTGTCCAATCTGAGGAAAACGGGTAACTGAGTTGGCTACAGCAGTAGATTACATGTTTGATAAAGAGCACTCTGGCTCCCGCTTTTCCTCCATATAATAGCAGGATATACGTTCTGTTAGTCAAAACATGCAGTGAGAGTTTAGTCTGACTGAGTGTTACTGGAAAATCAAGCTTTTGGCTGCAGTTTTCAAGAATCACAAATACAACAAAACTCTTTGTGTCATGAAGCCAGTCATCTTTAGACATTTTGGAGATGTTTACAGGGTAAATAAAGTTCACGATCGCGAAATGGATCTGGGTCCGCCTTTGGATGCCCCTACAAACACAAGTACCAAGCCACGATTCAAAATATGGATTGTTGTTAGTATTTACAGGATATGGTTATTTATAGATCTTTGAAAGACAACACCTTGTTCTCCAGGAAAGCAGAGGCACACTTGTTAGATGTACCCTCAGCCTTCTGAAGTTGGGTTTCAAGTGGGTTCAACTGAGGAGCGCCCTTGACAGACTCGACATGAGAGTCCGAGTTCTTCTTCTGGTTTCTCTTTCTTGTGATTCTTGGTGGTTCTGTATCGCTCAAATATCCTCTTCTGTCCTTATCACTGTAGTAGAGAATGTCTCTTCTGGCAACAGGCTTGGCCTGGAGGGGCAGGTAACCTCTCTCACGGACAAACCACCTTGGAGAGTGGTGTGCACGGTATCCGAGAGCAGGACTGTAGAACTTGGCGATGAACTTGCCGCCAGCACGCTCTATAGCGCGGATAGCGGCATAACTGGCCTTGGAGGCCTCTATCGTTATGGGGAGATCGTACTCTGCCTTACCGTTACCCAGTATCGCGACACCGTCCTTCATCGTACCAGAGATGAGACCACACTTCTTCATCTTGTGCATGTCCAGAACCTCACCCTCGGCCAGCTGGAGCTTACCAGATCTGTGGAACTCTGCTATTCTCCAGAGCTTGACCTCGTTGTACTCTCTCTTGTTGTGTCTGTAGAACCCTCTCTTGGGGAAGAGCTTGTGGATGGGTGTCTGACCACCTTCGAACCACGGCTTGACGTTTCCACGGGCCTTCTGACCCTTCTGACCACGCGTGGAGGTCTTACCACGGCCACTGGCGGGACCCCTTCCCACTCTCCTGTCGTTCTTGAACGAGCCCTTGGGTGGCTGCAGTCTGGCCAGCAACGACACAGAGCGCACGGGAGACGCCAGCATGGCCGGTCTGTTCCAGCACGCAGGGATGCCCCTCATGGCGAAACCGAGTCTGGCAAACATTTTTGTCTTGTCTTGTGGATGAATTGGACGAGAGCCAACGGCGAGAAGAGAGGGGGAAAAAATCGTCGAGTTTTGCCCAAAAGGCCAGTGTTGTTCAATGCACGACTTCTCTACAGGGGCTGAAGCGTCTTCGGACTGCTGTGTGTTGTGGTTTTCTGTGTCCGTCTTCTTTTCCTGTTGGCTGAATATATTTGACGGTTTGACACTGCCATAGGCCTCTCTATCAGTCACAGTTGGAGAACGGGAAGGAGAAGAAAGGATCCAATCCGCTCAGCAAAAGACAACACACCGCTCGTTCCAGCCACAAAGATCGACCAACAATGCCTCTCTGCGGTGGATCCAGCAAGCCTGGTACGTGTGCCTTTTTCCGATGGGTTTCGTGTTGAGTACTAACGCATAGCCAAGTTCAGCGCAAAATAGTCATCCTCGGCGATGGTGCCTGCGGTAAGACCTCGCTGCTCAACGTGTTTACACGTGGATACTTCCCACAGGTGTACGAGCCCACGGTGTTTGAGAACTACATTCACGACATCTTCATCGACGGACAGCAGTTGCAGCTCTCGCTGTGGGACACTGCTGGCCAGGAAGAGTTTGACAGACTGCGTTCCCTCAGCTACAGCGATACACATACCATCATCCTGTGTTTCTCCATCGACTCGATGGACTCTCTTGAGAACGTTCAGAACAAGTGGGTTGGCGAGATTCTGGAGCACTGCGACGGTGTGAAGCTTGTGCTTGTTGCTCTCAAGTGCGATTTGCGGAACAACGAGGACAACAGCGCCGATCTGGTCAACGACGGAACACAAAGGCCCAAGCGTCTCGTTAGCTACGAGGAGGGGCTCGCAGTTGCCAAGAAGATCGGCGCACTGAGGTATCTCGAGTGCTCCGCCATGAAGAACAGAGGTGTCAACGAAGTGTTCACCGAGGCTGCCAGATGCGCTCTTTCCGCCAAACCCAAGGGTGCCAACTCCCAGGATGAGGACAAGGGAAGCAGCTGTACCATAGTATGAGATCCCACTTCCAACTTTAACTACACTCCTTTTATAAGATCGAAAAGAAACAAAGCTTCTGGGCGAAGACTCCGGTGTGTTAATCGTATATATAGGTCTTTCAGTCGTTGAGCAGGTTCTCAAGGTTGACCGAGGGTAACGTCCTGTGGCCCCTCATTGGCGACTGTGAGTCTGATGCGCGAGGAGGGGACGTCATCTCTGTGGAACTCAGCCTTATCACGGACCTGCTTCTATCGTGCATCAGATGCGGAGCCTGGCCCAGACTGAAAACGTCGGCTCTTGCCACAGGCTCGACCGTCGAGTATCTGCTCGGGTACTCGTAGCCCACGTTGCTGGTGCTACCCATGAGGAGGTCGGAGTGCGACCGCGAGTGCTGCTGTATGAGAGGCTCGGCCATCGACAAAACGCGGTTCCCCACAAACGTCGGGTGGTAGACCTGTGTCTTCTCCTCAATCTCCCTGGCGGCACGTCTGGAGCGCCACGCCTTCCATCCCATGAAGAAGGCGTATATGAGGAAGATGACAAATGCAATCACCCCGAGACAGATGAACACCGTGCCTCTCGGGGCGTGTGCCTTGTATATGTAGGGGTTTCCGTCTGTGGCTGGCACGGTGACTTCGGGCGTGCTCCACGAGGCGCTTGTGGAGGCTGAGCTGGAGCCCGAGAATGTGGCGTCGGTAGCGGTGCCGGTTGCGGTGCCGGTTGCACTTGCGGAATCCGCCGCGGAGGCCGTCGAGGATGCCTGTGTGGACGTAGAGGTGGTCAGTTTGGGAAGAGCCATGGCTGGGAAACGTAAACAAGGCTTGATTCGCGGGAAACCGTCTGAATGGAGATGATCTGTGCTGTCAAGACTGGGCTTCTAGTACAGAACAACAGCTAAACCCGCGCGATTCCTTTGTTAAGAGCAAAAAAAAAAAAAAGAATCCGGTGGTATTTATAGAAAAAGGGGCAGAGAAGAATGCCAGCTTCAAACTTTTCTCTGTCACTTCCCTGCGATCTGGAACGCAACACGACTCTTTGTCCTCTTTCTCTTGGCCCTGTTAACACTTCTTGCTCCGAATAAACAAGGAAAAACATGGAGAAATTCACCAACTGGCGAGACGCAGCCACGGGGATATCGCCGTTCATGCCGGTTCCGCAGCCAAAAGAGAGCGTGCTGATGGCTCCGGTGAAGGCTGCTGTGTTTGTGCTGAGACTCGCGCTGGCGGTTGTGCTGGGCCTGCTGTGCCTGCTCAGTTTCCCGGTGCCGCCGCTCCAGAGACGCGTGCTGGGGCTTGTGCTCGAGGTTGCGTTCGGTGTTGTCGAGACAGAGGTGCAGGTGGACGGCGTGAAGCGCTCGAACACACGGCTGATCGACGCCAACAGGCCGAACAAACAGGACCTGCTGGTGGCGAACCTGTCCTCTCCGCTGGACCCGCTCGTGCTGGCGTACTTGGCCAACTCGTGGCCGTGTGTATTTGTGATACCCGACATGCAGGGCACGCTGAGGCAGTACTCTGCGTGGGGCGCGTTCCGGTACTGTCTGCGCGACCCAGCAACCGCACACGTCGGCCCCGTGGTCACGACGCTCGCCGAGCTCAAGCGCAAGACGGTTTTTGTGTTCCCGGAGTCCACAACCTCGAACAACAAGGCCATTCTGCCGTTCACCCCGGGTATCGACAAGTGGAAGTCGGACGTGTTCAAGCTCAAGGCCGTGAGCATCAAGTCGCAGCCCGCGCAGCTCACCACAACGCCGCTGCCACTCGGACTGGGCGCCTTTTTGTGGCGCAACATGTCGCATGTGAAGCTGGAGAGCACGTTCAAGCTGAAGATCTTCCTGCTAGACAGGGACTCTACGGAGAAGGAGATCAGGGAGTCTCTCTCGAACTACGGTAAGCTCAACCTCGTGGGGAAGCAGCTTTCGCTTGGCGAGAAGCTCAGGTTCATGGAGGCCTTCAAGAGAGGTAAAAGACAGTAAACGACAGTACATAGACGTTTGATATATATATGTGGCTTAATGGTGCCGGGGTCCGGTCTGGTACACGACCTCTTCGAGTAAGGTCAACGTGGTGTTTCTTAAGGCTTGGATCAGTCTTCTTCCCAGCGGATAAAAGCACAGGATAGCATGTCGGAAGAATCATTCATCAAGGAGGAGGCAGCCGCCAAGATCTCGGTGTACACACCGATAATATACGTCGCAGTCATGATCACTGCGCTGGTGGTGTTCTCGGTGGTGTACAGGAAGAGGAACGTGAAGCACCTCCAGGAGATGAAGCCGTTCTTCCCAGAGAACATACCCAAGGAGATATATCTGCAGCTGAAGCACTCGGATCCCAAGCCCAACGACAAGGTGCTGAAGGCTGCGCTCGTCAGAAGAGGCTCCGAGGCCATAAGGAGGATGATGAAGCTTAGAGAGAACCAACAGCACATCAAGCTGCTGTACGAAAGAGGGTCTATCGGAGACGAGCTGTTCATGAGACACCAGTTTGCCTCCAAGATCCAGGAGCTGGAGCTGCAGGAGCTCGGACAGGAGGCAGAGTCCTACAAGCAGGGCTGGGCGCCTGCATTCTTTGCGGTGTGTCAGGAGGTCACCTTCAACGAGGCCCTGAGGAGACGTCTTAGAGCCGTTGACGACAGAAAGGAGGTGCTGACTGCCGAGTGGGGGTTGGTCAACTAATGTGAAGATTGCTTGAAGATTACTTGAGGATTTTTTTGAAAGGAGTTTCATTCTGTAGCAGGCCAAGAATTCTATGTACAGTGACTAGTTGCGTCTTTTGTTCTTCTTGGAGACAACTTTTGTGAATGGAGAACTCCAGTCGTCTTCTTCCGGGAACTCGGCAGCCTTGCTGGCGTCCGACCTGGCCTGTGCGTCGGCCCACGAGAAGTCCATGCCCTGACGCTTGACCAGCGCCTCAACGGCTCTGCGACGTTTCATGAATTCCTGTGCGAAACGACGGCCGTCCATGGTGGACGAGTTTGAGTAGACCGTATCGGCGATGATCTCCTGGGTCTCCGCAGAGTTTGACGGCATCTGGAGCATTATCGACAGCAGCTCCTCGCGCTTGACACCGGAGTTGAGCTGGTTGAACTGCGAACGGCACCAGTCGAGGAACTCGCGAGAGGGCGAGGGCGTTGCTGGAGACGCAACGTACACCGGAGCTGGAGCAGCAGCAGGAGCAGGCACGGCCGGGGTGGACGAAACGCTGCGTAGCATGGCTGGGGTGGGAGCCGTGCTGGGAGTTCTCTTTGCCGGAGTGGCAGCAGCCTTGGCGGCCGGCTTCTTGCTCACAACCGTCCACGATGGGTCGCTTGTGGACGAAGCGATGGCAGCAAACGAGTTCTTTGCGAGCTGAGCAGCCTTGGCGGCCTGCTGCTGCTTCTTAGCGGCTTCTTCGGCCTGCTGGCGGTGGATCTCGGCGAGAGACTGCACCTTCGCGCTCGAGGGAGTCGCAGCAGCCCAGCGAGCAGGTGCGGAGGAAACACCAGAGCCAGAGCGTACATCGGGGATGACGGTGGGTGAGGCGGCAGTGGCCTCCTCTTCGGCAAGACGCTGGGCCAGCTGGGCAGCACGCAGCTTCTCCTCGGCCTCCTTCTGGCGGAGACGCTCCTTTCTCTCCTGCTCCTGGATCTCGGCGAGAGAAACACCAGCCTTGGCAGCGGCTGGGGAGGCAGCTGCGTTGGCCCACGGAGCAATGGCAGGGACTGCCGAAGCGGAAACGGGGGTGGGTGGGGCGGTCTTTCCGGTAGAGACCTGAACCTGGATGGCCTTGGGCTTGGTGCGTGGAGCTGTGGTGAGGGGAGCCGGCTGAGCGGTGGTCTTTGGGACATCCCAGACTGGCTGGGGGGTCTCAACCTCCTTCTTCACTTCCTGGGGCTCCTCCTGCTCAACAGGCTCGGCGTGGGCCGGCTTGGCAACAGGCTGAGCTGGCTGAGCTGGCTGAGCTGGCTGGGCTGGCTGGGCTGGCTCGGGGATCTCTGCTTCAACGTGAGCCGGTTCTGGTTCCGGCTGGTGCTGAACCTGTTGCTGGATGTGTTCAGGAACCTGTTCAACAGGTTCCGTCTGGGGTGCGATCTCAGGAGAGGCAAAGACGTTGGACAAAACACGCGACTGCAAATCGGCAAACATCATGCTGTTGTCGTCGAACTGCTGGGGCAACGAGCTCTGTAGTGACTGTGATTGTAGGAATGGCGAGGAGTGCTGGCCGTTCGGTGGCTGTTGCTGTTGCCATCCGTTCTGCTGGGCCGGAACCCCCCACTGGTGTTGCTGGTGCAGCTGCTGGTGCATTCCGCCGTATGGTGAGGACCTGAAGGAGACCTGGTACGGATCGAAGGCGGGAGCAGACAGGTCAGGCAACGACTTCAGGAACGGGTAGCTAAACTCGTTCACAGACTTGGCGAAATCGGCCAGGGTCTGGTAGCTGGGAGACTCCTTTCGGCGGATGTTCAGATCAAACTGCAGGTACCCAGCAGTATACCAGTCCTGCATGACTGTTCCCTGGAACGGACCCTGCTGCATGCCGTTGGCATCGAGGTAGACCCACATGATCTCGGACGGGTGCAGGAGCTTGGGCGTGCTGTTCAGCGCAGGCATTCCCAACGACGGAAGGGCGAACGCTTGGTCCACTCCACGCGAGGGCCACTGGTCAGCACCGCCCAGCCCGGCCAACGGGTTCACAGCAAACGTTTCCTGCGGTCTGGCGGTTTCGATGGGCACGTCCAGGCCCGGCTCGGGAGCCAGCTTGTTTGCTCTCTTGAGGCTCTGGTAGATATCCTGCATCTGCTCGATGGTGTAGACGATCTTCTTCGGAGGAGGAGGAGCATCTGAGTCGTTGAGCTCCGAAGTCCCGTTGCTCATGGTCTTGACGGATATGCTGGGCGACGCGTGGAAGCTGCTGGCGTCGCTGTTGTCGAAGTGGGAGGCCCATTGTCCAACCGCAGGGGAGGAAGAGGCATTCTTGGGACGCATCCATGAGGGGCCGAAGGACTGTGACATAGCTGGATTGCGGTGGTGGGGAAGGTGGGACTGTGTGAATATATTGATGGGGGAGACTTGTGGAGACAGGTGCTGAATCGATACGAACAAGGGGATCAGGAATGAGAAGAGAACACGGAAAAATCTTCTCCATGAAATTTTTCGTCCTGTTCTCCTGGCGGGTTGGGCCTTAGTGCGTCGACCAATTTGGAGCGGGCAATGGAGGACACCACGTATCTACGATGGACTACACTGTGTTGGTTGACGATTGGTTGACAAGTGGTTGAGGTGTACTGGTGTGGAGCGGTCGCTTACAGCCCGACTCTTCTCTCGAGCTCTGTGTGGAAGTCCGGTGCGCCCTCGTCTCCTGCGGATGTTAGTACTCAGTCGCCGTCTCTAGCGGTAAACACTCACCCTTGTAGATATCCTCCCAGTCCACGGACGCATCCTTGTTGAGCAGGATGTCGCGGTGCACGTTGGCGGGGCCTCCCAGCACGGCAGGCCTGAAGTCTGTCTGCGTGACGATCTGCAGGTCCATGGTTCTCCTTATGGGGTCGGCGGCGCCAAACAGTCTTCTGTACTGCTCGAGTCTGGCGTTGTACTGTGTCTCTTCCCAGTTCTGCAGCCTGGCCTCCAGCGGGTGTCTGCCGTTGATCTTGGACGACACAGAGATCATGCCGTCCTGCGACCTCAGCTTGTCGTGCAGCGACTCGACCGCCGGCGCAGACTCTCCGAAACTCACGCTGTCAACCTGCGACTTGTAGGTGGCCTCAGGCACTATTCTCAACGACATGGATGCTTGTTTGTTGGCTGGATTGGCTGTTCCTCAGAGAAACACAGAGCGTAAAGCCCCTTGTTGCCACGAAAGGAGTCGCCACCCAGAGTTGGGATATTGGGCTGGTACACGTCCCATGCCCACCAAAAGAGGAGGGAGGCCGGAGGGTTGTACGGCGTTTATACCAACAACACAGACAGATGCCAGAACCAACAGAATCAGAGGCCGTTAAGCAGGTGGACCAGACGGACGTGGAGCGGCGGACGTTTGAGATATACAAGAATGCGCTCAACTTCAGCGTCACAGCCAAGTACGACCCTCTGGTGAAGAACCTGCTGTTCCAGTCGTCGCATGCGGTTGTGTACAAGTTCGAGGGAGACGACTGGAACAAACTCGATTACCAGGGCCCGCTGGTGATATACTCGCGCAGATACAAGAACGAGATCGAGGACCCGCAGGAGGCTGCCGAGCAGCCGGTCCAGACGTATCCCACAGACGCTGTGCTGTCAGACGACTCGCACTACGAGTACGGGATAATAGTGTACAACAGAAGCAAGCCGCAGAACTTCTCGATAGGCATCATCCCGACGAAGAGGCTGCAGGACAAGGAGGATGCCATGATCTTCGAGAAGAACGACGAGCTGATAATAGTCAAGGACCTGGCCGGCGACACGTTTGGGCTGTGGATCTTTGACGAGAAGGACCGGGACTACATCTGCAAGGTTCTCAACTTTTGTATCGATAACTGAATTTAACTAGCGTTGGCAGCCTGTGCTGCAGCTGCTGCAGCGGCAGCAGCTTCTTTCTTCTTGCGATAAGCAGTCTTCTTCTTCTTTTCTGGCGGACCGCTGGGCGAACCGGGAATCGTCTTGCCAGCGTATTGTCCGGGCAGTGTCTTGCCAGCAACGCTCTTCTTCGCGGGTGCTTTGCGCTGTCTCTTTGGAGTTGGCTTCTTCGCGGCTAACGTCGATGCCGTGGTGGTGGTGGCGGGGCTGTTGCCGTTGTCTGCAGGGCTGGTTGCCGCTGGAGTGCTGTTGTGGCGAGGTGCGGCAACCGCAGCCGCCATCTGTTCCTTTTGGTGCCTCTCGAGCATCCGCTCGCTGTTCAGCAGAACCCGTTCCTGCATGGTCATGTCTCCAAACATGCCGTTGACTCCGCTCTGTGGCATGGTACCCCCGTTGGCAGCCGCCTGTTGCTGCATGTTCCTGTGCTGTATGCTCAGATCGACAGCCTGCTGTTTCATCAGCTCGCGGCGTCTACGCCACGATTCGACGAATCTCAGCCTCAAAAATTGTCCTGCTTCGTCACTCTGGACATCCTGTGCCTGAGAGTTGTGGTTGAAGCGCTCCTTCAGAATCAGCATTATCTGTTCGTACTTCGAGTTGTGGTGCGGCAGATCCTCGTGCAGCGATTTGTACCTGTAATCGTCTATGCTGACGTCTCCGCGTGTATCTGGTCTGTACTCGTGCACAACCGTGTCTGTCTCTTCGTCGTAATATGGATATTTTGTGTCTGGATGCAGGTAGTCATCGCAGTGGTAGGGGTTCAGAGGTACCTGCAGGTTGAGGTTTCTGTTCGTTATGGAGACAATCTCGCTCTCAAGGTTGAGAGACAGGTTGTCCGTAAACCTCAGCTGCAGCGAGTCTGTCTGGTACAGAAGGTCCGCGTACAGCGAAAGTTGCGTGAGACGCAGGATGGTCTTGTATGTCTTGGGTATCTTCTTGACCTGGACCTGTGTCGCTGGTTTCTTGTCTGTCTCTTCAGCTGGCTTCCCCTCTGTCGGCTGTACCGCTTCTTTGGATTCTTCCTTCACGGGCACCTCCACTTTCTCCTCTACCAGATTCCTGTGGTCGTACACTTTGAGTATCACGTTTCCCTCGTACAGCTGTATACCTCCGTCCTTGATGACTTCCACCAGCGCGTGCGGGATCTCTTCGCGCGAAACACACTGCAGAAAGTGCTTGATCATGGTACTCGACTTCGGTATGACGGTATCCTGGTTCCCGAACCTGTAGTGGTTCTCGTGTATGTGGAACTCGAGCGAAGCCGGGAACTTGTCGTACTTCTTGAGTATTTCCTCGCTTGTCTCTGCAAACTTGTGGTTCTTCACTTTTTCACGCAGTGCCTCGTGCATCAGCTGTCTCTGTTGCTGCTGGTTCAGGTTCTGCATCTGTGCCTGTTTCGCCACCTGCGCGGATATACCACCGTTCTGCTGGGCCATGGCGTTGCGCAGGTGCTGTTGGTGTAGCCTCTGCTGGAGCACCCTCTGCTGCTCTGGCGTGAGTTTGGCAAACTCCTCCTTCTTGGCCTGTGCGATGGCCCGCATCTGCATCTGGGTCTGTTGCATGATGCGGGCATCTCTGGCGGCAACTGCCTCTCTTGCAGCCACGGCATCGTGCCCGTTCAGTGGAGAAGAGGATGAGCCAGCGTCACCCATCTTGTACGGAGTGGACATGTCGTATTCTGGTCACGGATCAATCACAACTTCTCAAAGGTAGTGGTAGTTCCCGTCGCTCTGTCCCGATTCTTGATACCCGTCGAGACGTATTGTACAATATTCTATTGATGATGGGACCGTTTTGGGAGCTCCCCGCGACTCTCAACAAGCCTTCCCTGCGAAACGCTGGTCTGCTCTCTGAGAGTGTGCCAACCAGTTCTTCTTTCCACTGGTGCGGCGTTTTTTTTTCAAAAGCAAGGTATTATGGAACTATATAGCAAATAAAGTCATTCAGAAAAGCGTAATGGAGCTGATGTTGTCGGTGTCAATCAGAACCTCAAACACACATCTTCCAAAGCCGTACAGTTTGGTGGCTCCCCAGTCCTTGCTCCTGTCGTTGACAAGAGTCTTATCCTCACAGTCCGAGACAGACCCGCTGGTTGCTGGAGTCTGAACGTTCGCGGAAGCCACCTCCTCTTTTGTAGAGTCCGACGAGTCGTCTTCAAAGTCAATCACCTCGAAGTTGCCATCGCCCGTGCTTCGGAACATGTCGTCGCCCTGTATCTCAACCAGAGCCTGGTTGATGGCATACTGGCGTCTGTCCAGAAACACAGGCTCGTTCTTTAGCTCGGCCACAGGCTTGAAGAACGTGGGGTGGAAGTCAGAGTAGGTCATGCACGAGTTTATGAGCAGATCTTCAGACACGTCCCACGAAGGAGCCTCGCGGGCGTCTTTGAACCACGCAGAGATGGCTTTGGAGTTGGCCGGGTCGTACCCTCTCATTGTCCAGTTGAGGCGCTCATAGCCCATGAACTCGAGAGAATTGACCATGTTGTTGTGGACGACGATCTTCTTGACAGGCGGGGACCCGGCGTATGTCGTGGTGATGTCGTAAACCACGTCGAACCCGTACTTGAAGTACTTGTGTACCTTCTTCACACCCACGCCGCCAGACTTCTCGCGGAGCCTGTGGATCTTGAGTTTGGAGTCAAATGTCTTTTCCTCAACCTCTGAAGGCTTGCCAAACCTATCAACCATGTCCTGCATGGTGGTCCTTCCTATCTGAACCTCAAAGGTGTCCTTGGACGCAAAGCTGAACTGCACCAGTCCAACGGGCAGGTTGATTTTGCAGAACAAAAGGCGCGAGTTGTCCCTCCACGTGAGCGCAGGCACGTCAGGCCCAGCCAGCACATGCATGTTTGAGAGGCTCAGCATCTTGGAAACGTCCTCCAGGGACTCCTTCCACGAAGAGCCTCTGAATATGGCAAACCCACAGCAGGCTATGGAGTGGCCCATTGAGTGCAGCACCTGCACGAACTTCTCGTCCGAGGTCTTCTTCTTGAGAGCCGCATGTGTGAGGGCGAATCTGAACACGATGCCCGGGTACGACAGAACGTAGTTGTCGGTGTCTGGCTCCACGTACCCGGGATACGCAGGCCCAAAGTGCTTGTTGTAGATGGACTGGAAGGTCGGGGCATCGTCCGAATTCACGCCGACACCCTCGTAGTAGAACTCGCAGCCGGACCACGAGGTCACCTCGATCAGAAACAGCTTGTGGTACGTTGGGTCGAACGAGAGCCGCAACCCGACTTTGGGCAGCGCCACGGTCACCGGCAGGCCGTTCGGGTTCTCCCTGTTGTACACCAGCTTGACGTTTGTGCCCCATGGTTGTGCTTGCACGTAGGCTATCACCTGGAACAACGTGTCTCCCAATTCTGTCGCGTTAGTCTCCGGCGCCCAGCTCTCCGCAACAACACTCACTGATGAGGCCGACTCCCTCGTGGGGCCGAACCTCCAGCTTGCAGTATTTGAACGATTTGATGCCCATTGCCGCTGGAGAAGAGGCAGAAGAGGCGTAAACAAAGAGAGGAAAAGGGCAGCCCGCCCGCCTTATCTGGGCCAGCCTGCCACACACGACTTCTACTAGCCAGCCCACCAGCTGAGTAAACACGGGGACAAAACAGCTAACTAGGGAGATTTGGCGGTAAAAGATGCGGGAAATAATACACCATCCATCGATATCCTCGCTGAATACGCGGATACCCACGGTCAACAAGGCGACCGACCTCAAGCTGGTGCTGCTAGGTGAGTAGTGCTGCCCACGCAGAGTGCACAGGGACTAACGGGCGAAAGGCGAATCGGCAGTGGGGAAGAGCTCGCTGGTGCAGCGGTTTGCGACAGACTCGTTCGACCCGAGCAAGGAGTCCACCATTGGAGCCGCGTTCGTCACCAAGAAGATCTACGTTAGCGAGGGTGGCGTGGTGAAGCTCATCAACCTGCAGATATGGGACACAGCGGGTCAGGAGCGGTACAAGTCGCTGACGCCGATGTACTACAGGAACTCCAACGTTGCCATTGTCGTGTTTGACATGACAGATCTGCAGAGTTTCGAGAAGGCAGCCCACTGGATAAGCGAGCTCAAGCTGTACATCCGAGACCACCAGCAGCCGCTGCAGATAGTTCTTGTGGGTAACAAGAAGGACCTGATCCAGGAGTGCGAGTTCCGGGACAGGCTGAGCGAGTTTGTGAGCGCTCAGCAGTATGCGTACTTTGAGGTGAGTGCAAAGACAGGAGACGGGATAGAGCGGATCTTCCAGCGGATAGTGGACGGGATAAACGACAGCCAGTTCAAAGACGTGCAGCAGGAAGAGGAGGCTCCCGCTAAGGGACTCGTCAACCTCTCGCTGGGGAGGGCAGAATTGGCGGAGAAGTGCAGCTGCTGATGGGCCAATCACAAAGTAGTGCACAGCTGCGGGAAGACTCACCTTCGCCTCTGAGCCCACCAGATGTTGAGAGGGTTCGTTAGGCTATACAGCTCTGCGAGTGAGTACCAGATGGATTATATGCGATAGATTACTGACGTTTCGGGAAGGCAAGCTGAGCGTGAGGGTGGGCAGAATCGTGGATGTCAAACAGCACAGCAACGCAGACTCGCTGTACGTGTCCCAGATAGACATGGGACACGAGACCATCCAGGTGTGCAGCGGGCTGGTCGGGCTTGTCGAGAGAGAGACGCTGCTGGATAGCAAAGTTGCGGTTGTCACGAATCTCAAGCCGTCGAAGATGAGGGGAGAGGTTTCGCAGGCCATGCTTCTGGCTGCAGAGAAGATTGTCGATGGCACCACCAGAGTGGAGCCTGTTACAGTTGCCGAGGCCGTCGACGTTGGTGAGAGGCTGGTGTTTGATGTTTCACAGCAAGACGAGCCGCCCAGGGTCAAGCCGAAACAGCTGCCTGAGGCCCTGCAGAACCTGCAGACCGACGCCGACGGGAAGGTGGTTGTTGTGGAGGACGGGAAAGTCGAGTTTCTACAGACTTTCTCCGGCTCGGCTGCGTTTGCTCCTACTCTGACGAATGCGAACGTCAGGTAAGGAGGAGTCCCTTAGAATTGTCTCAGTGGCTTCTACACCCGTCATGACCCTGTTGGCCAGGACCCCATCGAATTTTGTAGTATTTACTCACACCTACCATGTGGCCCATCTGGCCGGTTTGGCTCGGCCACTGCCGTGACCTCCGGATCAATGGCAGGCGTGTACTCGTCTGCCGGAGCGCTCGCGTGAGATGCTCCGCGGTCCGCAGGCTGAAATCCTGACCAATGAGAGGCAAAGATGTGTGTGGCGCAAAAAATGCGGCTTCGTCCAGCTCCTTTCTCCCCCTCTTCTTTGCCCCTTTACTCCTTCCTGTTTTCCACTTCAGAGTTCTACCCTTCGGTCCAAGACTCGTATATCCCAGATCTGCTCCGGGATACCCAGGATACTGCTCTTTGCACAGAAACACCCGGCCGACTCCCTCCGATCTCCGCCGCTTGAAATTCCTCGGAAGCCGCCGCCCTTTGAGCCCGTTTTGCACACGACCTTGTTGTGGATTTTCCGACTCTTTTTTCTCCGATTTCGTTGACCCGTCCAGCTTCCCTCTCCGTGGCCATCGCTGTTTATCTCTGATCACTGGAGATATATTGATCTATTTGGACACAAGAGGCTCAGCAAGTGATCCTCTGTTGGCTCCGAAAGGAAAAGCGAACCAAAAAAAATTTAAAAGCCCACCCATGTCTTCCAACGGTGAGGCTTCGTCCGTGAGGCTCAAGGAGGAGCCACCCGTCAAAAACAACAATACATCTCAGGACTCCATTTCGCCGTTCTCCAACCTGGTCTCTGCTGCGCACAAACTGTCTGAGGAGGCGAGGGGGTCGCAGTTCCCAACCTCCAACTCGAGATCTTCGGCCGATCAGAGCTCGTCGATGCCCGCCCCGCCGCCACTTGTCAGCTTCCCGCCTTCCTCCCAGCTGCCATCCAAGTCCAACAACGGGTTTCCTCCGCTGTTGCCCACGCCTTACCGGGGAAACGGCAACGAGGGTGCTGCCAACGCTGAGCAGAAGTACCCCTACAACTTATACTACAGCAGACCGCCTGCCACGTCTGCCTCGGGGTCCGCCTCTGCGCCTATCGACAAGACCACCGATCCGGTCCTGTCCCACATGCGTAATGCCGAGGGGAAGAACGAGTACTCCTCTTCGGAATCCGACTCTTCGGACAACGAGTCCCGAGACCCCATCGTCCAGAACACCGCCAAAGAGCCACCTGCCAAAAAACAGAGGGTTGGCTCCAAGCCACAACCACCAAAGCCCTCCGAAGAGCGTCCGTACAGATGTGTCAACGGCTGTCCGTGGTCCTTCTCGCGTCTTTCGGATCTGAGACGCCATATGAAGTCCCACGACTCCCCCCAGTTCCACTGTCCGTTCTGGGACAACGATAAGAGCTGTCACAGGACTGACGGTTCCTTCAACAGACTGGACGTCTTGAAGAGACATTTGAGACTTGTGCACTTTGTCCCGGAGAACGGAGTCAAGTCTGCGAAACAGGACGTTTCCGGATGGTGCAAGGGATGCCACCAGAAGTTCTTCTCGAACAAAGATTTCATCAATCACTGTCTAGACTGTGGAAAGACTGCTAAGAACGCTACGGATTGGAAGCCAGACCTGTCCAAAGGCGAGCCACTCATGCCTGGTTACGACGAGAAGGGAGCCAGAATCCCAAATTTCAAAAAGAAGAAGGACGATGGTTCTCCCGACTTCAGAACTTCTTCGAGAAGCCTGGTTGAGAACACCTCTTCTTCGAAGTGAGCTATCTTTTGTGCTTGTGCCTTGTTTTTCCACCTCTTTTATAGTTTTGTCCTTTTATCTTGAAATCTTATCAATCGAGTAAGCCGCCCAAATTGATTTTTCCGAATTGAGAAGTTTTTCTTCGCCTCGCGCGCCGTACGCGTTTTTCTCTGCGCCCTTTTTTTGCCTTTCGGATGGCCCCCTTTCTTCCGTTTTCTTTTATCTCCGAGCTTTCTACAATCGATCATGAGAGGTGTGTATATTCAGAAGATAGGCGGGGCGACGGCTAACATCGGCAGATTACAAGCTAGTGGTGTTAGGTGCCGGTGGTGTGGGTAAGTCGTCCGTTACTGTGCAGTTCGTGCAGGGAGTGTACGTTGAGAGCTACGATCCCACCATAGAAGACTCATACAGCAAGGAGATCGAGGTCGATGGACGCGCCTGCCATTTGGAGATTCTCGACACGGCTGGAGTGGCCCAGTTCACAGCTATGCGTGAGCTCTACATCAAGTCCGGCAAGGGGTTCCTGCTGGTGTACTCAGTTACCGACGAGAGCTCGCTCAAAGAGCTGCTCGCCATCAGGGACCAGGTGATAAGGATCAAGGATACCACCAACGTGCCCATGGTGCTCATCGGAAACAAGTGCGATCTCAACGAGGAGCGCAAACTGACACCGGAAGACGGCATAGCAGTTTCCAAGGAGTGGGGGAAAGTCCCGTTCTACGAAACGAGTGCCATGTACAAGATAAACATCGAGGATGCGTTTGTGGACGTGGTCAGACAGATCATGAGAAAGGAAGCACAGGCAACGGCTGCTGCTGAGTCTGAGAGCGTCAGCAAACCACAAACACCGGTGAACGAGCCCAAACCTGCGTCTAGGAGGAACACCATCCAGGATAAGAAGAAGACTAAGAAGAAGAAGAAGAGGGGTGGGCTTTGTACTATTCTATAACTCTAGGGACAATTCTTACTTTTTCGGAGCAGGTAGAGACTTGACGGCGTTGTTGTACTCTTTGACAATGATGCTGCAGTCGGTCTCGGCACACAGAGAACGCTTTCTGTTCTGGGGCACCATGCTGAGAAACTCCAGACCGGAAGACCGCTCAACGGCATCGACGGGCACCTCGAAGGACCTGAGTGGAGTGGTGTTGGAGATGACATCGTTGGGGAGCACAAACGCAGCCACGGCGACGCTTCCGTCGTTCAGCCCGGCCTTGGGACCGTGGTACGGACTCTCCGCCACTATCAGCTTGTAGAAGTGCGTGGGCACCGCTATGGAAGGTGGGTTCCCGATCACCTCGTACGAGACACGGTATTTGCCGTCTGCATCCTGTTTGGGCAGGTACAGCGGACCTGTGACTATGCGCACACTCTGGTAGGACCCGGTCAGTCTGCGGCAGAAATCCTCAAAGAAGGCCCAATAGTCTCTGTTGAACCCGTCTCCGACCTGGGGACTCATGTTGGTCAGGTAGAACGTCTCGTCCATGGCCTCCTGCGAGAACTTGGCGTCTGCGGCCGGTGCCTGGTGTCCCCTGTCGTAGCCGGACCTGAAGTAGTCTCTCAGCCTGGCCCGGAACTTCTCCGGGATCTGCTCGTCTTCTCTGAACACGCTGTTCTTTCTGTTTCCGTTCGACGCGTTCTTCTGCAGCGACTCCGGGGTTATGTGTTCGATCACGTAGTACGGGTTTCTGGTCCTGCGGTCGTAGCACGAGACAAACTCCCTGCGCTTCTCGAGATCGTGCACGGGTCCCGGGAACCCGTACTTGAAGAAGTCGCCGGGATTCACCACGGAGGTGTCGACCAGCGGGGATTTGGAGGGACTGGCAGGCGCGTTTGGATACGCTCCTGGAGCACCACCAGGTGCAGAGGGTGCACCACCAGCAGCTGGGGCGGATGCGGATTTGCCCCAGAAGTAGCTCGCCACACCCACGCCGCCTAGTCCAAGGAAGGGAGCCGTCTGTCTGAACATCGCGTGGGAAGAAGAGAAGAAGAAGAGCAAGAGTTCTGAGACAAAGGATTTTTAGGAGAAATCTGAGACAAAGGAATTTTTGGATCGAAAACCCGCGTCTCGCATGGCAGAAGAGGAGGGAAAAATTCTGAGGGGGCGCTTCGTCTGTGCTTCTTCCTACCAACAAGGCCGGCCAACACTCAGAGGGCGAATATAAAGATGCTGCGCTGGTGGATACCGGGGCGAATACGACAGTACTCCAGTGTGCCCACGTCGAGCTGTCTGGTGCAGAAGCTGCGGGAGTACACCCCGATCAAGCTCGCCGCTGGGCTGCGGACGGGAGACAGGTTTCTCGACCGGTACGTTCCGCTGCTCAAGAGCGACCCGGCGATGGCGAGACATCTGGTGGAGACAGGAGACGTGGATGAGGCGTACAAGCTGATAACGGGACTGACGTGGCTCTCCAACAAGCGGCTCCCCAGCGGGCGAGTGTACCGGGTGTGTTCTCTCAAGAGCCTCTTCTCGCTTGTCCACAAAGACGATCTCTCCTTCACAAACGACAACAGGAGACTGCTGGCGTATGGTGCAAAGAGCCTTGTCAACCACAACCCGGATCTGCACGCGAGCATAGACAGGACGCTGCTCAGCGTCATCAAAGACCACAAACGGTACCCTGAGCTGTCGCAGCGCCAGGTGGTCCACTTCCTTGTACATACATCCCTCATGATGGGGATACCGAGGTGGGCTGCGTACTCCTACGAGAAGCTGGCGGCAGCCCCAGGCATAGGAGACGACATGCTGGTTCTGAAACCAATAATAGCGCACCTGATGGTGAAGACGCCGAAGCAGGACATGGCCAACTTGGAGCTGATAGCGAGGCTGGTGAGGCTGTACAACGAACGCAGCAAGCACCCGTACGAGTTCAGTGCTTCAGAGCTGAGGGACTTGCTAGAGCTGGTCTCAGCGGTACCTCTGAGCGGCGCACAGGCCTTCAGAGTTCGCAGGACGGTGTTTGAGATGGTCACCAAGCAGATACCGTATCTGACCACGGAGGATTCTGTCACGACGTGGGAGGACGTTGAGGCACGCTCTCTCAGAGAACAGTACCTCGATTTCGCATACCAGCTCATAGAACACAGCATCAGACACTCGAGCGAGGCCCCCATATACCGGACGTGGTACGTTATCAAGACCACCCTGCAAGGGGTCTATGAGGCCACCGGAGACTCCAAAGTGGAAGTTGTTGCATCCATGAAGCACCTCACCGTGCTTGCCAAAGTCGTCACGTTCATGTCCAAGAACAGGAAGTACACCAACCTCGTGCCCGAGATGCTGAAGGATGTCCCCATGAAAGGCTGTATTGAGTGTCCCCAGCTCGTGAGTGCACTTATCATGTACGCTGTGAGAACCAAGAACTTCAAACTGGCTGCGAGTATAGTCGATCTGCTCACCGAGTCGCGCAGCGGCACAGACTCTCGTCTCACACACGGAGAGCTGAACGCTCTGCTGTCGCTCCACCTCGAGATGAACGACGACGCCGGTGTGCAAAAGATTCTGAGGACACTGTACGAGTTTGGTGGCACCAGTCACGCAGATCTCAATCTGGTCATACACAAGATGCTGTACAACAACAAGGATGCAACCGCCGCATGGGATATGCTCAAGCAGCTACCTGCTACACTGGCCAAATCGGGCAACGTGACATACCTGAACTACATGATCGACAACAGGCAGCTGGACTTTGAGAAAGTGTCAGAGATGTACGCCAAGATGCAGCAGAACCTCGCTCCGCTCGACGCCGTGTGGACGTTCTGGACGTCCGCGTACTTCAAGTACCTGACTTGCGAGTTTGGCGTGGGTGTGGCCCAGGACGTTTACCTGTTGTCGTTGTACGAGCACAAATCGGGCGAGAACGTGTACACCGAGTACAACAACCCCTTCGCACAGAGACACGAAAACGCGAGGATCCACTTGCCGCACAGTGTCAGGGGTATAGTGGTGAAGACCATTGCACACGCGTGCACATCTGCGGACAAGGAGGTGTTCATCTGGTGCTTGAAAGAGCTACGGCAAACAGGCTGGAACATGGTGGACCTGGCGGTCGATTTCAGAAAGATGTTCGCCAAGTACAAAGAGGCTGGATTAGAAGTTGGAGAACTGGAGGAACTGCTACCAGCGGCAAGAGGCGACAAGTTTGACAAGTTCTGGTTCTCAAAAATGTAAATAGTGTATTCAATAACCGAATCAACCCGCTGATGAAACTCGTCGGATCGTTGTGCTGCATCACTGCGCGTGCTGAGGATGATGGGTTGAGAAACCCAAACAAGCACACGTGAATGATGTATTGCGAACGCCAATGGCGTGTCCGAGCTTATCATAGCATCGCATAGGCTTTCTTGATTCCAGAAAGTGCAAAAAAAGTCCAAGCCAAACGGTTGGCAAAAAAAAAATCGAATGGTGATATCCGTGAGATTCGAACTCACGCCCCCGAAGAGAACAGGACCTTAACCTGCCGCCTTAGACCACTCGGCCAGGATACCGAATTCGATATTTGATGTGAACAAAAGGTGCTCTTATTCATGCTGAGCCTGAGCCAAAAAAATTACGAAAAATCTGATTGAGTGCAACCTCTAGAAGACGGGTGGTGCTGAGGAAATTCGCGGCAGAAGAGTCCTCGATGGAGTAACGCCAGGCTATCACGCTTGTGGCTGAAAGGAGGGAAGGGTTGGTGTGAAAGAGACACAGTGGGAGAGACATGGTGGGACGGAACCATGGTGAGCGCGGATAAGTCGGAAGAAAAGTTCTCGTACTGAGAAGCGATGCTTCCCCGGTTGAAAACGAGACTGGTTTTGTGGGTTGTTTTGTTGGTTGTTTTGTTGGTTTTGTTAGTTGGTTTTGTTAGTTGCTGGTACGATATCAACCTTATGGTTCGGAACGGAACAGTGCCACCAATAGAAGACGTCTGGTCTGTCTCTATTGGTCTAGGCCACTGTATCAAACAACAAGTATAACAGTCAGACACGGAAATGATCTCAAAAGGAAGCAGATCTTACCGAGAAACTGGAGTGGCGCGCTGCCAGATCAGAATGATCTGGTGGCAAATCAGAGTTCTTGGGTTGCTTGACATGAGGCCTGTTACTGACCCGAACGCGAAAGACAAGGCCAAACAACGAGGTATCGCGAAATGGAATAGACTACGACAGGGAGAACAATGTGGCATAGGAAATGTCAAATTTGTGAGGTTTGTGTATGGCAAAGTTTCAGGGACACAACCCTTACAGATGTCGTGAGGAGCGGTCCCACGTACGCTCACGATTAGAGCACAAAGGGGTTTGCTTTGCAGACTGAATATGGCAATCAGATGCGAGACATTGAAGAAAGTCGGATGCAGGCGGGTATGTACAGGTAGAGGCTCGGTTTGGCCAAGACGCATCCGGCAATCAGATGCGAGGTCAGCGGGACATTGGCGAAAGTCGGTCGCAGGCAGGCGCAGGTGGAGTCTCAGTTTTGGCTACTGGAGAGATCAGGTGTGTTCTGAGAAGAGAGTCTCTTCAAAGCCAGGTAGCTCGACATACCGCCTGGAGCCTGTTCCATCCAGAGTCTGCTCCTGGAAGGCCCACGGGCACCGCTCTTGCAAAGAAGACGGCTTGGCAGCTTGAGAGTGAGGAGGAGACCAAAAGGGCGGGTTTCCTACCGTACTATAGCGGTTATATGCTACATGTCCGGCTTGACACAACCGCAACGGTACTCGGATGTCGGATAAACTCTTTTTTTTTCTTCGATGGCGGATAATATCTTGGCCAGAAATCTGCAAAAAATGAGAATTCGAGATACCATGAGCAGCACCCGTGAGTGCAACAGGGGTGTGATCTACATGGGATAACCGAAATAATATATTATTCCAACCTAATTATTATCGGGCACTGCCCGTGGCAAGACATAGAGATCACGTTCCCTCGGCTCGTGCAAGCGTCCCGAGGTGGCGTAAGCGCCAAATGCATGGAATGCCATTAGGTCTTAGCCTTGCTGTACTCCCCGCCGTAAATTATACGAGTGGATTTCAGGTCGGGTTTCGTTTAGCTTTTCTGGAATTCTGGAGCGGCTCCACGCCTTAGCTATACGCTCTTGACATTCGGGCCCATGTGATTTTGGTGCGGAATGGCCGACCGTGGGAAAGCATATCAATGATGCAGCATCCCAAAAGAAAAAGCTTAACCGCCAAAGGTTCCTCTCTCTCCGGGAACAAACTGAAATTTATGGGTCATGTCCACATGAATGACTCCTGCGCGTCTGTTGGTTGATCTCCCGAACGGGACATTTTTGCTGGCAAATAATATTTGTTCCCACGCAGAAATGTACCCACGCCTATTCATGTGGGCCTCACATTGCGGACGTTTTCCCGCTGGCTGTCCAAAGGACATAAACCTGGGCCGAGCTCTGAAACGCTCACACCACACGAAAAAAGAAACCAGAGTCGTCAAAACGGCTATTCCATCCGAAGGTATGGTCCAATCAGCTTGCATGAGCAGCGGGTTTTCGAAGTTAGCCCGGATGACGAATGGCAGATAAAAAATAAAATAATGAATCCAAAACGTACGAGCCCAGCTTCCACGTTCTTCCACGCATCTACCGCGCTGGTTACTGTGGGCCCATTCTGATCCACCTGTTGCATCCAGCCGCCTGGTTTGCTCGCGCTCGTCTCTGCGATTATTATTGCGTCCCGCTCCAGAAAATTAACAGGATAAAAGTTTGTTTTTTTTGACCAAAAAAAGAAACGACGCAGGCAAAACAAAAAAAAAACAAAAAAACAAAAAGGAAAAATTTGCGTTTTGCCCTTTCGCCCCTGCACGTTACCACCCAAAACCCAAGTGTTCAAGCCTGCAAGGAGAGATCGATTTCTGCTATTATTTTTCCCACTCCTTTCTTCTCTCCATCACTTCCCCCGATCGTGTTTTTGTTCTCGAGAGCTAAGTTTAGGGAATGTCCGAACAGAGAGACACTCAGTCGAACCCCTCGGGTCCGTCTCACCCTCAACAACAACAACAACAACAACAACAGTCTCAGGTACTGCCCTATCCCGGGCTCCAGCAGCAGCAGCAGACTCAGCAATCCGGATCCTACTCCCACATCTTGGCCGGAGCTGCTGCCCCCTCGGGAAGACCGTACGTGTATCCGGAACAGCAGTACCCGTACGTGCACCAGGGATACTCCAACGGATCATCCCAGGTACAACCGCAGCAACCACAACAGTCACAGCAGCAGGCCCAGCAGCAGCAGCAGCCCATGGCCGCGTACACCGCGAATCCGTACCAGGGATACGCGTACATGGCTGCCTCGCAGCAGCCACAGCAGGACTACTCGACGTACGCTCGGAACTACGGATACGTAACCTCTTATGCCACCATGCCGAACTATGCACCCGGTCCCTCCGGTGCGTCGAGCTCCGGAGGCGTTCCACAGGCGCCGCCTCCCCCTCCTCCGGCCGCGTCGCTGACTCCCATCTCGCAGCAGCAGTACACGTCATCGCCCATGAGTGGCATAGGCCAGGTCCAGCCTGCCGGTCTGCGTCCGCGTATCACGACAACCATGTGGGAGGATGAGAAGACACTGTGCTACCAGGTGGATGCCAACGGGGTCTCCGTCGTGAGAAGAGCAGACAACAACATGGTGAACGGAACGAAGCTGCTGAACGTTGCGCGCATGACCCGTGGAAGACGCGACGGCATTCTGAAGAGCGAGAAGGTGAGACACGTTGTCAAGATCGGGTCTATGCATCTGAAGGGTGTGTGGATTCCCTTCGAACGTGCGTTGGCCATGGCCCAGCGCGAGAAGATTGTCGATCTGCTGTACCCGCTGTTCGTGAAGGACATCAAGCGCGTCATCCAGCAGGGTACTCCCAAGAACTCGATAGCCCCCTCACAGGCACCGGCAGCCTCGTCGGCGTACTCGATGTCTGCGCAGCAGAGCTCGCCATCGATACCCTCGCAGCCGTCCCTCCCACAGCCACACCAGTCATCTCCAAACACACAGACACAACCACCACAGTTACACCAACATACTCCGCAGATGCCTCTTTTACAACCGGGAGAGTACAAACATGAAAGTTCGATGAGTCTGTCGTCGGCACAGGACAGCCAGCAACAACAGACCCAACAACAACCCCAGCAGCAGCAGCAACAACAGGCCGGTTCTGCTAGCTCCACAGCTGCAGCATCCACCGCGAACCCATACATGCATTACAACCAACCACATTACTACTACGGAGCAGGAAACTATGTGTACCAGCAGTACCCCCAGACATATGCATACAGCGCGAACTCGGCTACTCCACAGCAGGCGCCACAGCAACAGCCAAAGTACGGGAAATAAACAAAAGTAAAAGGACATGCTCTTTCGTTTCTCCCTGCCCAAAAATCATCCAAGTAAAAAAAAAGCCTCGGCTCTTCATATAGCTCTCTTTGTATACTTCTTTCTGTGTTGCTCGTTTCTTTCCTTTATCTTTTTTTCCTTTCTTTCCTATTGTTTTCTTTGCCACCTTGATTTTTCCAGTTCTGAATACAAAAAACTACAATGCAATTCTAAGTTCCCCGTTGCTGCATAGAAACACCCTCGGCACCTGAGGTGGGGAAGAGTTGGAGCACAGAATAAGAGCGGAGCATGGAACGCGGTGGCTAAAGCTTGTCATGCAAGCAGGCAGCGGAAGTGCAGATGCAGGGGGGCATTTTTTTTTTTTTAGAAAACCTCGGATAATTTATTTTTCCTTCTGCGGGCGCTTGGACGACAAACGGGGCGATTCGTTGTGGGATCGACCTGATTATGCACATCGGCATACATGCGATTCGCAAGAGGCATGTCCACGCCTACGTCTCGTTGGAAAGACCCCCGAGGAAGAGGTTTAACAGTCGAAACGGCCGTACAATCATTGGCCCGAGACGCCGAGCTGGATACAGAAATCGGGCTTAGCTTCGTTGATGAGTTATGAAGAGAGAGGTGGCTCTTCCTCCAACGGCTGCCTTTTCGGCGAGGCCGATGTCTGCCAAGTCTAGCTCAACTCCAGACTGGTGGTCGCTTTCTGACAGATCTTGGTCGTTCACGGCATGTGTGAAGACGGATCTCTGCCTGTCTTTGTAGCGTTGGTCTGGGATTGAGAAGGTCGTGTGAAAACAGATTACGATTTTTTTTTTTTTTTTTTTTTTCAAAAAAAAATTCTGAGGGATTGGGTTCTTTTTGATAACGTCGTACCGAAGAATGTCATTATTCGAAGTTGAAGGCTGGAATCTGGATAACACCAAGATCAAGAAGGGGGGTGTTCCAAAGAAGAAGGAGAACAAGAAGAAGAAGAGTGAGAAGACTGAGAATGTGAGTGAGAAGAGAAGATACGAGGATGCAGACGATACAACCAGCAAGAGGACCAAAGTGACAAAGCCTGACAGGTCTGAGAAGCTCGAGAAGTTCGAGAAGTTCGAGAAGTCCGAGAAGTCCGAGAAGTATGACAAGAAGTCTGAGAAGCCAGCAGAGTCAGCTCCCCAGCTCATCACCTCTACCAAACTCACTCCACTCCAGCAGAAGATGATGCAGAAACTGTCAGGATCGCGGTTCAGGTGGATAAACGAACAGCTGTACACCACGACGTCTAACAACGCGCTCGAGCTGATAAAGGAGCAGCCCGCTCTGTTTGACGAATACCACCAGGGATTCAAGACGCAGGTGGAGACATGGCCCGAGAACCCAGTCGACATATTCGTCAAGGATATACGGGAGAGAACCCTCAAGAGAAGAGTCAACTCGCCCGGTGGTCTGCCAGGCGTCAACCACGGAAGACAGGTGGTCATTGCCGACATGGGATGCGGCGAGGCCAAGCTCTCGCTGGAGGTGTCCAAGTTTCTCAAACAGCACAGGAAGAAGAACTTCGACATGGTTGTCCACAGTTTCGACCTGAAGAAGGTCAACGACAGGATCAGGGTCGCGGATATCGCCAACGTGCCACTCGAACCGGAGTCCTGCTCCGTGGCGATCTTCTGCCTCGCGCTCATGGGCACGAATTTCCTGGACTTCATAAAGGAGGCACACAGAATACTCATCCCGAGAGGAGAGCTGTGGATCTCCGAGATCAAGTCCCGTTTTGCAGACGGAAAGGGAGAGGAGTTCATCAACGCGATAAAGCTGTGCGGATTCAGACACAGGACCACCGACGATTCCAACAAGATGTTCACGAGATTCGAGTTCTTCAAGCCATTCGAGGAGAACGGAGACCAGCGCAAGGGCAAGCCAAAGTTCATCGACACAGAGAGCGAGCTCGAGAAGCTCGAGAAGAAGAGAGAGAAGGTTCCCGAGGGAGAGTGGCTGCTCAAGCCATGTATTTATAAGCGTAGGTGAATCACACCGTATCTGCCGAAACCTCCCATCGTATCTACCGAGTGCATTCACTTCGCGGTTCCGGGAACACACAACAACGTAACCGCTGCGAACCAGCACGTTCGCGCAGGATGAGATTTCTAAAAAATATTTGTTAAAAAAAAAAATAAAAAAAAAACTATTTTTTTTAAAAAAAAATATGCCGTTCCCAAGAATCGAACTTGGGTCTCGTCGGCCACAACGACGCGTGCTCACCACTATACTAGAACGGCTCGTGATACGACGTGTAAATTAAGCGTGCTATGTAGCGGGAAATGGCGGTCAGGGAGTGGCGAGTTTTTCGAATAGAAGGAATTTTTTTCGAAACAAACAATGGCATCCCTGGGGTCGTGCCCCGCCCAACACAAAACCACGTCTGTGGTGTTGTGATGCTCGTGCTTGTTTCTGGAGGGGGGCGAGTGCGCGTTCTTTCCACCAAGACAAGCAAACTTTACCCGGTTTGGACGCGGTGTTTCAAAAATGAGTTCCAAACGCGCTCTGCCCGATGAGCACGAGGGCGCACCTCCACCACGGCGGCAGGCCCGCAATGACCAGACGCCGCGCACCGACCCCGGGACGCGCATCCACACTGACCGTGAGACTACCGGCCTGGCCACTCCCGTCTCCTCCAGACAGACCACCGAAGAGTGCGTGGGAGAGGCCGTCGCCGGGCCGTCGGATGAGGGGGTTTGTCCTCCAGACTCTGGCTGCGATCCAGTCTCTTGCGAACGCGATTGGAGAATCCTCCACAGGACAGCCACAAAACTGCTCTGGTTTGAGATCTTTGAAGTCTTGCAGGCCGCAGCACTTTCTGCACGCTCAACTGACATGACCGTGCTTCTCAAGAGCCCCGCGGTCGTTGACGCGTTGAAAAAGATCGAGTCGATGGACGCGGGCTTCACGGAGGCTGATGTTAGCAAGATCGATATCACCTACCCCTTCAGGATCCTGTTCAAAGCGCTGGGCTATGGCGCGTGCAGTTACCCGTTGATCAAAGCGCTCGCCCTGGCTCTCAAAGACCACGTTGACCTTGACTCACTCTACTGTCTTGTGGAAAAGCTCGAACGTCAGGACGCGATAATCGTTGGAGGCCAGCCTATGGAGTACGGCCGTTTCACAGAAATGCTGGACAGGTGCCTGAGGCGGAGTACGAACTTTGCAAGTCCGTTGAATCCGTCGCACACCGCTGGTAACTCTTCGTGTTTCGGCGTACAATTGAAAACGGCAAAGCACCCCTTCCTTGACTTTGGTGGCCCTCGTTTGGCTACTCCCCGAGCCGTTCTTGTCTGTTTCCTCCATGAGCTCGGCTATAAAATGCTCTACGCAGTCGAATGCAGCCACGTGTGTGGTAATCCCAATTGCATGAACCTTTTCCATCTCATCATGGAGATGCCAACTGAAAACAAACTGAGGAACCAGTGCATGTGCGACAATCTTGGGCAAGTCGAATGTAACTGTGGCAAGAAGTCTGGCAAATGCAAGCACTTCCCCCCGTGTCTGAAGTTGCCCAGAGTCGGGTGTTACATGAAGGGATCGGAGCATGTCTTCGTTACAAACCCCCTCGACTTTGTACAGCTCGGAGGGCTGCCTGAGGTGCACGTCTGGTCTAAAGGCCAGAAGCCGCCCTCCACATACGGAGTGCTGGGTTGTCTACCGCTCGCGAGAGCTCAGGGCCACAAGCTGAGATTGAACCAGATAGTCAAGTGGGTGAGGGACTTTTTCAAGTACCACGAGCTTGACCATAAACTCAAAGAGAGTCTCCAAGATGCGCTGTTCTTCTCCGATGATGTTGAGGAGATCGAAGAAGAAGGTGCCACTTACTTCGTGATGAAGCCCAATTGTGAAGGCAAGTACATCGATAACATGGTCCGTCTCAACGAGCAATGGCTCAACCAGGGAAACTGAGGCGCACAACCGACTAGCTGTCCACGGCTGTTCAGGCTAACAAATTCTAGCTTAGCTAACCGTACTTAGTAAGCGCTCGCGAAAGGCACAACACCGACACCAAAGAACAAGCATGCTCCGCAGCTACCGACGGTTGCCTTTTACAGATCAAGCATTCACATTCTCCGTTGGCCACCTCTACTTCCGCGATCTCGTGCTCGGGCCTGCAGCAGCTCCTCCATGAGGCTCGGTGTCTCCCTCTCTCTGTAAATCCCTTGTTTGAAAATCTCCAAACAGTACGAACTGTCCAGTGTATGCTATATTTGCCTACTGCTCCTGACAAATTTATCTTTTGCTGAGTTCCACCAATGACGTTTTTGTAGTCTGTACTCGGAAGTCTCAGATAGGACATTTTGTAGCATAACGTCAAATGTCAAGCTATATCTGCTGATGGTGTCCTCTAAGCTCTCATTGACAACTAGAAATGGTTCACCTACCCATGCGTTGTGCGCAAGGGCAAGTACGGAAAGATCTGAAGTCATGTCTGTGCTAGCATTGTGTGGTGACCCTAAGTACATGTCGTAATTAATGTCATCAGGTGTCAAACCTAATTGTGACAAGAGAGGGTGTGAATAAAGGTCATGGTGAACTTGTCTAGGTATCACTGGACCGGCTATCATCACTCCCTCCACTATTGCCGGTCCCTGTCATGAGGTGGAATAGTTCGATGGTAACGTTAGAGCCCGTACATTGCCACTTAGTGAGCTCAATAGCAAGAAAAGCAGTATAAGCTGCGAATAAATAGTTAGGACCATTGGGTTTCATGTACTTTTTCTTAGTAGGAAGTCCTATACCAATTGTTGTTCTTCTAATTCGTCTCAATTGGACGAACAACTTCCTTCTTATATAGTTCATTTTCCGGGCAAATAAAATATTATCATATTATTATAATAAAATCCGGATGACTAATCGTCAAAGCCGATATGCACTCGTTCAGTTCCGGTACGATTACACTTCCGAGACGTCGACCCGTCCCTCACAAAAGATTGAATCTTTGAAAAATACTGGCCTTGATGGTCCCTCTGAAGAGGCCACCGCAAACAGACAGCACGTTGGACTTGTGGGGGACGGTCAGCGAGGGTGTGCCTTCCGCCCTTTTGTGCCTTGCTTAATCCACACGCTGCTTTCCTTTGTCCTACATTCCGGTCATTTTACGATTCGATGATCATTGGCTTTCAACCAATGAAAATCTCATATTCCGGAATGCCGAACGCTTCGCGTCCAGATTCCAAAATATCCTTATACAGGGGAATCCCCCCTGTGAAAAGATACTGATTTCTTCTTAGGAACCAGTTACCGTTTAGTCTTAGCTTGATCCGATATATATTAATATTCATCGAATAAGGATTTAAAGTAACACCAGTGTGCTTATACTAAAGAAATACATTTAGTCTCAAGCCCAGATCTGAAATCCCCATACCCAAAGGTTCAAGGGCTTGGTGTGGGCTTTCGAATCTCGTAGTTTTTTCTACTCCCGTCTAATGGTTACAACTTTTTTATTCACTAATCGCTGTCGCTATCGCCACCGTAGTCGCTCTCCTCCTCCTCATCCACACTGGCCTCTCCGTCCGAAGAGCCATCGTCGTCGGAGTATCCCTCGCTCTCCACGTCTTCGTCCTCTGGGTTCTCGTCGCTGACCTCGAACTCGGACTCCTCATCGGACTCCTCTCCAGACTCGCCGTCCGACTCGGCAGCCAGGAACTCCCAGCCGCCATCGAGGAAGAACTGGTACGGATCGGCCTGGATGGTCTTCATGATGGTGGGCCAGTTCAGGTTGACCGTACCCTCGCTTATGGGGATGTCCACGTCCGTGAGCCAGGCCTTGACGTCTTCGAGAACCTCCATTGGGATGGTGTTGATGTGGACCACCGGTCTTGAGAAGTCCTTGAAGACAAAGACAAGGTCAAAGTTCTTGAGTCCAAACTGAACTCTTTCGAGATGTGCAATCTCAACCTCGCTCAGAGTGACAACGAGGAAAGGTGGGTCCACCAGCTGGATCAGACACTCTCTCGTTGGGACACAGAACACAGAAGACCTGAAGGGAACACCGTTGAAACCGAGCTCCTTGAACGGGGTATCCAGGTCAACAAGACCGTTGGAGGCATCGCTGATCATCTCGGCAAATGCCTTGAACTCCTTGTCGAGCGCAGCCTTGCGTCTTCTTTCCTCCTGCTCCTGTTCGAGCTCGTCCTCGTCACCGTATCTGTACTTGCGTCTCTTGTTACCGGTCTCGTCAACAGACATATCGGACGCCTCACGGTATATCTGAACGTCGAGAGTCTTCTTCTTACCGATGAAGATGGGAGACTTCAGGTGAAAGTGGATGATAACAACAAGCTCATCCTTGGATGGCTGGAAGAACAGGTGCTTGATGTTGGAGAACAGAATATCCACGTTCTGATCGGACCTGACTGGAGACTGGTACCTGACACCGTTCTGGTGGATGGTCAGCGAACCGGCAATTCTCTTGGAGTCGGGAGTGGGCCTGACAAAGACAGACTCGAGCCTCTTTGGTCTTCCACCCCTGTATTCGACCAGACTTGCCTGTGTGACAACGTCGGCCATGGCCTTCTTTTCGGAGTCTCTCTTGACGGCCTCCTTCTTGAGATCTGTAATCTTTTTGAAAACCTCGCTCAGTCTCTCGCCATCTTTGGATCTGAAGGTGAAAGATCTGACAAACTGCTTGTCGGCACCTTCCTCGTATGGAATCTCCTCCTTGTTGCTGGCATTGCCACCAGCACCAGGGGAGTTGAAGTTGAGTCTCAGGTAAGTGTACTCTCCCTCTTCGTTTTTGGAACCGTTCTTGTAGGCATTGATGTGGAAGGGCACAGGGCGACCACAGATTGGCAACAGGATGGTCTGGTTTTTGCTGTCTATGTGAATTCTCAGATCTCTGACGTTGGATGGGATCTGTGTTTCTCTGACGTAGGACTCGTATCTCTTGAAAACAGCCTTCTTCTCGGTGTCTCCAGTGGCATCATCCTTCGAGAATCTGGCCAAGCCTTCCTTGAGTCTTCTGGCGTGGAGCTCCTTCTGAATCTCTCTCTTAAGCTGCTCTTCGTCTTCATCCTGGTTCTTCGTTTCGCCTCTAAGTTTGGACTTGAGGATTCTCGAACCAGACGCAACCTCAGGCTGTCTTGGCTTGACCTCCTTCTTTATCTCGGCCTTGACCTTATCCCTGGCACTTTCCTCGTCCTCGAGGTAGAAAGCAATCTCGGATCTGGAGGTTGGGGAGTCGGTGAGCAAGATAGGCTCGGCACCCGTGACTCTCACGGTGTCTGCTAGCATGAGCGCGTAACTCTCCCCGTTACTGTCCTTGAGACCTTGGAAACCAAGCACAAGGTTGACAACAGTTCCACTCTTGACAACTCTCTCGTTCTTAGCGTTGAGCACGGCCGTAGGATCTCTGAACTCGAGACCGGTAAGAGAACCCATGTTCTTCAAGAAGTTCTGCTCGAGATCGGGTCTCTCTGCGTGGATATATGCAAGAGTCTTGTTGAACAAATCCTTGATCTTGATACCGTCGTTCAGAAAGGTGTACACCTTCTGCTGCAGAGTCAACAAGAAATCGTAGTCGGTCTCGACCTTCTTGGAAGGACCGATGAGGAACGTTCTCGAAACGTTGGAGCAGTACGACTTGTAACGCAGACCGAGGGAGCAGATGATAACGCTTCCCTGGAGCTTGATCTCGGCTGACTCAGCAGAGAATCTCAGATCGTACTTACCGTTGGACTGGACAATGGGCCTGTAACACCAATCGAGAAGCCCCAGGTCGAATCCAGACCCGAGTTTCTTCATGGACTTGTTTGTCTCCCACGACTTGATGAACTTTTCATCGTCGATCTTGTTCTCGATCCTATCGGCGAGCTTCGAGTTGGTGATGTTCTGGTCCGCGTCGACAATGGTGCTCATCTCGTCTGTGAAGTAGGTCATCATGTTGACAGAAGTTCTAGCAGCGGTTCTGATGGCTCTGTTCTCCTCGTCGTCCTTGACCTCCAGAGTCATGGAGATTCCAACGGCAACGTCGATGAGCTCAAAGTCCTCCTTACTCTTGTTCCAGACTGGGTTCCACTCGTCCATGAACTTACCCTCGTACTTGTCCTTCGTGATGACACCCACCTTGGTGCCTGCGGTCTTGATGACGGTCACGAAGTCGTCGAACAGCTTGAGATTGTGGTCTGCGTCCTTTGTTCTGCCGAGGATCTCGAGAGAGCCCGCGGGCAACACGGGCTTGAGAGGACTGAGGTGCTTGGCCTTTCCCACCGAGGTCAGGATGGTGATCTTGTTCTTGGTCACGTACATCGCCGTGGCCGGAAACTCGTACCCAAACAGCCAGGTGTGGAGAACCGTGGACTTCTGGTACGGGTTGCTGTCGTTTCCAGAGCCAACCACCACGAGAAGCCCGTTGGCGCCACGGAAGGACTCGTGGCTGAGGTGTTTCTGCAGCAGCTGCAGCCGGGATTTGAACAACTGCGAGTTCAACTGAACGTCAGACATGATTCACGGTCTGTGCAGCGATGGAAATGGATGGTCCGAGAGAATAGGCGGGATGAACAAACGCTGGACGCGTTAACAAGGGGTGGAGGCGATGGTCGTGTGCGGGCCTACTGACACACACCGAAAGTGGCAGTAGGGGGGCGACGCCTGAGGATCCGCTGTTCATTTTTGGCTCTCGTTTCTGGTGAACTGTTTTCTTTGGCTCTGTTCTCCCACAAAACGGTTTAATTCCACTTCTCTACCGCCCAACGTCCGTACGAGTGTCATATCTGTGTGTGATTCCGTACAACCCTGATAGCGAAGCGTGATCCCAGCGAAAGAAGATAGTTTGTTTGTTTGTTTGAAACACCAGATAAAAATGTCAGATAACATGGCGGAAGACTACTCCTACGACTACGAGTATCTGTTCAAGAGTGCGTATTTCTGCGGATGCGGTGCGCGTGCCGAATACTAACGGGTGCAGTTGTGTTGATTGGAGACTCCAGCGTGGGCAAGTCCAACCTGCTCTCCAGATTCACCCGGGACGAGTTCAACCTGGAGTCCCGCGCCACCATTGGCGTTGAGTTCGCCACCAGAACGATCGACATCGACGGAAAGAGAGTCAAGGCGCAGATCTGGGACACTGCAGGCCAGGAGCGCTACAGAGCAATCACTGCCGCATACTACCGTGGTGCCGTTGGCGCTCTTGTCGTGTACGATATCTCCAACAGCGAGAGCTACGAGAGCGTCAGCAGATGGCTCAGGGAGATGAAGGACCACGCAGACGCGAACATCATCATAGAGCTTGTTGGCAACAAGTCTGATCTGGACCACCTCAGAGCCGTCCCCACCGAGGAGGCCAGAAACTTCGCTACCGAAAACAGACTGCTCTTCACCGAGACGTCTGCCCTCAACGCCGAGAATGTCGAGCACTCCTTCCACCAGCTGCTCAAGTCCATCTACGAGATGGTGTCCAAGCACAGGTTTGACATGGACGACTACGGTGCCCAGAAACAGTCCACTTCAGGACCCACCATCACGCTAACGCCTACTCCAAAGGACCAGAAAGTGTCGAGCAGCTCGAACTGCTGCTAAGCTGCGTCCCATCCACAATACAAACCACACACACAGTAATTGTATCAGCATAGCGAGCGAGAGAGACACTGGAGGACCTGACAAGACCCGGCGAACAGCCCCGAGCAATCTCTCACCACTCTTATTATTGTTGTTTTTGTTGCTTTTTTCAGTTCTTTAGTTTTATACGTTTACCACATTTGCTTCCGTATTTTGAGGACACAACGAGAGAGCATCCTCTTTCTGAATGGTTCCAGCCATGACTGTTTCACGGATGTCAATTGTGCGCACTTTTACTTGACAGGCTCCTTGAAATCGTCGTCGCCCTCTTCCTCATCTTCGTCGCCCCCCTTACTGGACTCCTCAGCCTTCAGCTCGGCATCGACCTTGGTGTAGTCGATAACTTTGCCTCTGGTTCTTCTTCCGGTGGTGATGATGTTGGTCTCGTCAATCTCCAACAGGTCGTCTTCCTCCTCGTCTTCGATGACGAGTTTATCGTCGTCAACCTCATCGTCGTCGTCGTCTCCGTCCTTCTCGCTGTCGTTCTCTGGTGGAGGCAGATCGTCGTCGTACTTTCTTCTGTGCTTTCTTCTCTTCTTCTTCTCGTCTCCCTCCTCTCTCTTGCGCTTCTCTCCCTCATCGGGCTTGGTGGTCTCCTCAACTGGAGCACCGGTCTCCTCCACCTTCTCAACTGTCTTCTCAACTGTCTCCTCAGCCATTGCTATGTTATATTGGTTCGTTAGGTCCAACTGATTGCGACTCACTGCGGACACAGCGGGTAGCAAAGGCGTGTTGCCCAGGGAGTCGTGTGCTCAGGCCAAACCGTCAGGCCATCGCTGCGTAACCCTTTTCAACAAAAAAAAGGAGGCGCCAGGAAACACAGCTCTCAGCAGAGACCTCCTCAGCAGACGGTTTCAAGCAATCGATTAGAGACAGCATGGCGATCGGAAACATACCCAAGAACGCCAAACTGGTGAGTCCTCTGTTGTTCGACGATGGGATGGAGACATACTAACTTTACAGGCCACTCTGATAAACTACCGCGTGAGGGTGACGACACTCGACTCGAGACAGTACGTGGGACAGCTGATATCGTTTGACAAGCACATGAACGTCGTTCTGGGCGACTGCGAGGAGTTCAGACTGACGAAAAAGTCGGTGAGTAAGCTGAAGAAGCTGCACAAGGAAGATAAGATAGTGGACGAGTCTGCAGCCATCCAGGAGGAGAAACGTGCTCTTGGACTGATCATCCTCAGGGGAGAGCAGATAGTTGCCGTTGTTGTCGAGAGCGCACCCACAGGAACCGCTCTGGACCCTGCCAGTCGCGTCAAGACGTTGAAGAAGGGTAAGGGTTCCGCAGTGCCGCTCAAGACGGAGACCTCAGCAACCACCAGCACGCTCTCTGCACCAATAAGGACAAACCTCACCGGATCCAAGATCACCAAGCCCGGAAGACAGGGATTCAGGAAATTCTGAGCAAGGAATTCCGAGAAGGTGGGGGATGCGGGAAACACGGCCGAGCTGGACCGTAGTTTATCCGCGCCATACATTGTTCCCCAGCCAAACTCCACCCCATTTTGTAACACTAGCTATTAATCGAGAGTAAAGTTGAACACTGTAACGGTCACGCCTCTGCCCCGGGTGGAATCGCAAATGCCTCTACGTACCTGTCTGAGCTGGAACTCTGCAGCTAAGCCGCCCTGACAACCGACTCACCGGTCCGATTGAACGCAGCTCCAGATAGCCCGAGGTCTACTCGGTGGTTTCCAGTTTCGGAAACATAAACGAGGTAATATTTTTAGGCATGTTCCAGGTTCCAAAATCGTGGAGCCCCGTGGATAGGCTGAGGAGGGGGCTGGGCGCCTGAGCCCAGACGTTTTTAGCCGCCGACGGCGGTTACTCCATGTCTTCGTTTACAGCAACACGTTTGAGTGGGCCTGGCCTGGCTCGAGACACACAAACACCGGATAAAACAGGTCACGCTCGGCATAAAAACCAGCCGACCCCAACCTGCCCCCCCCGATAATTCGCTCTTTCCGCCCCGCACAGCTCCGCTTTATGCACTTGGAAGAAAGTTTTTCCGAGATTCCGGTGCTTGCACGAAACAACGTGAGCGCAAAATTTTTTTAACAAAAAGAAAAGAGACCCTCAAAATCACTCATCATCCCTTAGTCTCCAAACAGGGAACCACACTTCTTCTTCTACACAGGAGCAATCCCCCCCCCTTCTTCCCAATCACTTTTCTTCTTCGGCGAATCCAGCGAAACCACCACGAGCCCCGCTTATTTATAGACTGGTTGTTTTTCACGAGTTTCCGTTGATAAAGGGTGCGAGCAAACAGCACATCATTTTCTATCGGATACAATGTCGGCCGAAGCACAGAGCGCACAGGAGGTGGACGCTTCTGCTGGTACGCAGATACAGCCAAACCAGCCGGTGACCGTTGTCGGTCCGCTCTCTTCGGATAGACCCTACAAGTGCCCCATGTGCGAGAAGGCGTTCCACAGACTCGAGCACCAGACCAGACACCTGAGAACACACACGGGCGAGAGACCACACCACTGCACGTTCCCCGGGTGTCCCAAGAGATTCTCGAGGAGCGACGAGCTCACGAGACACCTGAGGATCCACACAAACCCAAGCGTGAGAAAGTCGAGGTCCAGGGCAAGCCTGCAGAAAGTACAGCAGCAGGCCCAGCAGGCCCAGCAGGCACAGGTGCAGCAACAGGCACAGCTACAGCAGCAGATGGATACCCAGCAGTTGCAACATCAGACACAGCCACAGCACATCAACATCAGCAACCCGAACCAGCAGTTTGTCATCTCGACTGTGTATGACATGAACGGAAAGCCGGTGTACGCGCAACCTGTCCCGGTGTACATCCTGCCACAGGGAGCGTACGCTGCTGCCACGCCTACGCCCCCAGGAGCGGTTCCTCTGGCCGGTGGGTATCCGTTCCCAACGATGATCCCGCAGATGCAGCCTCTGCCGCTGCCAGTTCAACAGGATCAGGATCAGCAACAGCAACAACAACAACAACAGCAGCAGCAGCAGCAGCAGCCACAGCAGAACAGCATGCCTGCACCTCCGGTGTTTTCGCTTCCAAACTCTCAGCCACAGAGCCCTACAGTGGAGGCTCCCTACCAGCAACACCAGCAGCAACAGAGAAGACCAATCTTCCAGAGTGTCAAGTCCACGCCTGCGCTCAACTCGTACTTCCAGGGCCAGGAGTTCATGTCGCCACACTCGTCTCTGTCCTCGAGGACGAACTCCACCACTTCTCTGCGCTCCCTGGAGACCAACAACAGCTCCACCTCGAGTTTTGCTAGCCTCGGCAACTCCAAGTCCTTCAACCCTGGTTCTCCCTCTAACGGGCTGAAGGCTCTGTCGTCACTGCAGAGGATGACTCCGCTGCGCGTCTCTCCCAACACATCCACCGTCAGACTTCCAGCTCTGACCGCAACTTCCACAAACAGCTCGTCCACAACGCTGGATGGAACTCCAGTCGAGGAGAACCAGCGCAAGAAGTCCAGACCCAATTCCCCAAAGGGGTTCAGCAACACATCGCTGGACCAGATCAACGGTCTTCTGTCCAAACATGCCAACAGCGAGCACCAGTTACCACCCCCACACATGAACACCGCCGAGTCTATCAACAAGTCCATGGCCATCTTCAACATCACGTCCCCTAATGAAACCCCGCTGTCCACACCATACCATTCCCCAACTCTGAAACCCCAGAACAGCGCTGTTACCCTTCCTCCTCTCAGGCAGATGCTGAGCTCTCTCGATGAGACGAAGGAGGATGACAAGGAGAAGGAAGGTGCTGTTAGCATCGGGAGCTTGATGAACAGCTGAGGGCCCAAACGGTTTATGGCATCACACAAAGAGTTGAGCAACAGGGTTTTTCACTTTCTTTTCGGTTAATCTTTATACATTTTCTTCATATCGTTTACGCTCGCTGGCTTTGTCTACTTTTTTTCTCCTTTTTCGGCTCCTTTCTAGACACATCTTACATACTACCGTCACTCTATAGATCACATTACTTTAGCCATGTGGTAGATCCCCACTTGTGTGTTTGCCATCTTCACTTGTGTCTTTGCTGCACCCAGTACTCGAGAACCTTGAGAAAGATCCTGTCCTTCAAAGCCTGAAGGATGTATCCGGGAGAGTTGACCACGAACACAAAGATGTTGTACACTGTGGCAACGGTGTTGGTGGCACGCCTGACAAGCCGCAGTACCTGATTCGAGCTCTTGTTCGGGCTTGCAGCACTGTCCACCTTTGCCGAGAGCGCAACAACCTGGTCTGACAGTGAAAGGTTCAGCGACCTGAGCTCTGCAAGCCGCAGGTTCTTCTTCTGGGTCTCCGCAAAGGCCAACTGCTGCATCTTCTCCTGCCTCGCTTCCAGTAGGGCCAGCCTTTTGAGTACGCGTTGGAGATCTGGCCCATCTCCTGCAGGGAGCTCTTGCTCTGGCGTTCTTGAGTGATGTTAGCATCTGCGTTGGGTGCTTTGCAGTCAAAACTTACGACTTCAGCACCATCACGAGGGTCACCAGGAAAAATGACCCCCAGTTGAGCATGTCCTTGAACCCGCGCGAGTGTATGAACCACCCCCACACAACCCCGTATCCAACAAACATCGCCCGAGACGAGACACCGCTCACCACGGGTCCAGCCATCTCGAGAAACCGCTCTCTGGCAACTCGCGCCAGCTGTGGATCAACAACAAGCGTCACAGAGACCGCCCACAGCGCTATGGCCACCAGCGTCAACAGAATGTAGCGAGAATCAACGAGCAAGCTCACTCCCCAGCACAAGAATATCGTGGTCGATATGAGACCCGCTCCCGATGTGTATCCGTTGCGCACAGCCCACGCTAACCAGCGCAAGACCGGTGGGCCGCCGTCAGAAGGTGTCTCCAGCGGGATCTTGAAGTTGAAGCTGGGTGTGCTTCCAGACGAAGACGCAGGTGTTAACGATCCGCTCTGCAACGACATAGAACTCCAGGAAGTGGAACCAGTCCCTGATTTCATTTCGGTTTCGCGCTCTTGTGTTTGAGCAGGAACGAAGAGGGCGCGTATGGTTTACCGCCGCATGCAATACACGTCACGAGACCGCTTTTCCCCAAAAAAACAAGCCCAAGTCACTCGTCCGTGAGCTTTGGAGGCGGCAGCTTAACTCTTTCTAGTGATATGCAGCTTACTCGATACAAGAAGCAAAAAAAAGGGGCGACCTCGGTGAGGGTTGAACTCACGATCTTCCGATTAACAGTCGGATGCCTTAACCAACTTGGCCACGAAGTCATTTGCGAAAAATTTCTGAGAGGCGGTTCACTCTACCGGAAACATACGGGTGGTACACTATGATTAGGTAAGCCGACAGTTTTGTATTTAAATTTAGCGGTTGATGTTGTTAAAAAGCGGTTCAGCAATATGATGGTTGAGCTACGCGTCAATCAAGTTGGAGAAATGATTGCAGGCTAGTAATCGCGGCTAATAGTGCCGCGCTGGCGGTCTCGGGTCGATGATCACAGATCAGTGCTCCGAAGTCTGAACTGGAAGATATGAGGCACGAAGTTCTCCCTCAGGCACTCATACAACAGGCGACCCCTTATGGCCAGATGCTTCCTAGCCAAACTTCCTAGGAATTGGTACAGGACTATGTGCCGCTCGAGATTACATCTCTCCCGCTTGACCGTCTGTCGACTCAACCGCTGGCCAGTAATGCTATGGAGCGTTAAGAAGTATATAGATAGTGCAGATTACCCCAAAACCCCCCAGAATACGGAGGCTTCTGGGCCTTCTGTGGCCATTCCAATCAGGGCCGTAGAACGCCGCACGGGGGCCTCGTCTAAAGATGGTTTTAGCACAGACACGTCCCGGGGCCCGACGAATCAGAGCTTCAAGGAGCCCGACAACAACACCGGAACACACACAAGTACAAACGCCGATGTCTGTGTTTAGAATAAGCGCAAAGGTAAGCGAGCGTTCAGATAGAGCTCTGCAATGGCAGCGTACTAACTTCCAATTAGATTGCTGGATGCGGTATCGCAGCAGGAGCAGCGAGCTTGTTCCCAGGCTCTCCCATCCTTAACGAGACGGTATGTGCTTCCGATCACCCACGTTGAGAGGCAACGAACACTAACAAATCAGAAACGGAACTTCTACGGCAATGACGAAGAGCTTGTGCCCGTTCCAGGAACCACAGAGGAGGCCACACCTTCGCAGATCGAGCTCCTGCGCTCGGGGAAGATCGTCGAGGGCGTTTCGGTGCGTTCCTCTACACACCTGGAGGTGGCATTCAGGACGGTGAGAGAGCTGTCTGCCAAGTACTACAAGCAGGCAGAAGACGCTCTGTACGAGGCTACAGGCAAGTACTACGCCGCCGAGAGAGAGGTGACCTCCTCTCTGTCCAGTCTCCACGACAAGAGAGAGGACCTATACCCCAACGCGCTATACATCCTTACGGCCACCCTCGGCGGTTCCATATTTGCCAGAAGAAGAAACATCGCGCTGAGAGCCATCCTGCCCGTTGCCTTTGGTCTGACCGCATTCAAGATCCTGTTGCCCGAGACGTTTGCCAACACCGCCAAGTTCACATGGGCTCTGGAGAAGGAGAACCTGCCAGTTGTGGCCGAGAACCAGGAGTTCATCGTCAACAAGGCCGATGAGCTCGTCAAGAACGTCGAGGTTGCAGGCCAGTCGTCGGTGGAAGCCGTTAAGACTTACTCCGATAAGACCAAGAAGTTCATCGCTACCTACACTGGATTGGACGTCGAACAGGTGGTGTCTAGCAAGAAGAAATAGATTATGTATACAAACTTTCAATACTTATGCAGCGTGCGAGTCTACTCCTCGTCAGACTCAGACTCAGACTCAGACTCGCTCTCGGAACCCGATCCCTCGTCGGACTCTTCGGAACCAGAAGCATCATCACCCTCGGTGGAGGGCAGCTTCTCAACAGAAACATCGTATCCGTGAACCTGCTGGAGATTCTTCACGAGATCAGCAGACTTGCTGGGGTTGACACAAGCAAACACCATAGAGGTGTCACTCTCGAAGAGGGGCACAAAGTACTTGGCAAAAGCCTGGAGAAGATCGTCAGCAGTGAGGTCTCTGAGTCTCTTCAGCAAAGACTTGTTGTAGTTGGGACCTCTCTTGACCAGAGCATCGTCGAAAAACTTGTAGTATGCGGCAGAGTAGTGATTGCTCTCACCGTTGGCTATACCGTTGACAATGGAACTGATGGCACCTTCCATTGACTTCTTGTCAATCTTGGTCTTGCCCGATGCAAAGTCGTTGACAATGGTCTTTGCAACCTCAAACGCCTTCTCTGCATCTGCTCCTCTATAGATGCTGAACACGAGCTGAGCGTGCTCCGGCTCCTTGTAGATGTTAGCACCGTACGCGAGACCAGTACCTCTGATACCCCTCCAGAATGGGCCTTCCACAGCCTGCAAGTAGGCTGCACCAAGAGAGATAACGGCTGAGTCCTCGTGCAGATAGTCGGCAGGGATCCTGTGAACACAGTGCAGATATGTTGACTCAGATCCAGGAGCCTCAATCAAAAATGCCTTCTTCTGGAGAGACTCACCAACGTCGGAGAAGAAGTTGAAGGAGCGGGGAAGCTCCTGAAGCCTAGACCCAGACTTAGGCAAGAACTTGGACCACGAGGAAACAGGGTTTTTCAGGTTCTCGACTTCTCCAACAACAAGAATTCTCATGTTCGCAGGGTCAAAAAGAGCCTCACGCACCTTCTCCAGATCACTCAGCACCTCGGAGTACTTTCCCTGATCGATCAGAGCCAATCTCTCCTTCCAGAAGTTCTCGGTGTACAGAAAGTCAGTCGATTTCTTGACGGATCTCTCGGTGAAGACATTTCTGGCAAACACAGAGTCCAACATGTCGGTACCGCTTCTCTTCAACTCAGGAAGACCCTTGACGAGCTTCTCAAGATAAACACGAATACGGCTTTCGTCAAACTTGGTCTGGTAGAAGAGTTTGTGGAACCAGTTGATCGCAGTGTCATATTTGTCCTTTTGGACAACAAGCTCAACATCCACCACTTCATCGAGGTGCGACTTGTAGGACAATCTCAAGTTTGTGGAAACTGTCTCCTTTTTGAGCTGAGCGACAACCTCTTCGTAAGGAATCTCAGAACCATCTTCCTTCAGCATAGGAAGCGAGAATATACTGGAGATGACATCGAGATAAGGAAGTAACTCGGTAGGAACGGCAGCCGAGGACATCAGAACGTTGACAGCAACGAATTCACTGGGGATCCTCTCAAAGTCAACGTACAGAGGGAACTCATCTGGAGTGTCGCTCTTGACATGTTTATAGGCTGGGTGGTCGCCATCATGAGGAGCATCCTGGTTCAGTCCAGCTCCGATGGATGTCGTAGAGATAAAATGGATCTTTTCTGGATCTGGCTGGCCAAACTTGGTCAGAATCTCATCTGGAATAGGAGCATCGTTATTCTTCTGTGCCTCATCGAGTCTCTCCTTCAACTTCTTGAGACCGTCTTCGCCGAACTTCGCCTTTCTATCGCTAAGCAGCTCCTTGTTGGTCTTTTTCAGCGTCTTGTAGAGTTCTTTGCTTGGCTTACCAAGGAGAATAGCACAGTTGTTATCGACAAAGTACTTCTTGAGAGCGTCACACCACTGCTCGGAGGTCCATGTTGCCAGTTCGTCCAGCTCCCTGAGGTCCTTGGCGAGCTTGACAAGGTCAGTTCCGTCAACGCTACCGTATATGAACTCTGAGATCGCGATGTTGGAGAAAACCTCTGGGTTTATCTCTGCAGAGTAGATGAAGCGTTGCTTCATCTGAACGAGAACGTCTCTGACTCTCTTGAGGTCGAATTTATCAGGGGAGGCATGGTCTGCAAGGAGTTCCAGAACCTGTTTGCCAAGGTCCGCGAGCTTCTCTGTGGGGACACTGGAGAAATAGAGGTTCAGTCCAGTCCTGACGTAGTCGTCGGTGTAGTACTCCACACTCACAGCCAGAGGATCCTCGATCTCGATGAAATGCTTTCTCAGAAGAGCGATAGAAGAGCTGGTGAGGTACTCTCCGAGAACGTCGACAGCCTGGTTCATCAGAAGGTCCATTCCATCTGGTCCGATCCAGGAGAACATGGCCTCTCCGCTGCTCTCATCCTTGTCTGGGAACTCGACAGTCTCGGTGATCGTCGCTGGGAGGGGAAGGTCGACTGGGGAGTCGACGAACGGTCTCTTTCTTGGGGTGGCAGGCAGGGACTCAAGCTCTGCGTCGAACTTCTCCATGATGGAGAGAAGCTCCTCCTCGTTGACAGAGCCCGTGAGGATGACACAGAGGTTCTCCGGTCTGTACAGGGATGCGTGGTAGTTGCGTATGTCCTCGTTCGTGAGGGACCTCAGGTTCTGGGTCAGTCCGCCGGTCTCGGACTTGTAGCCAGACTGCCTGTAGAGCGCCCTCTGGGAGGCCAGTCCGCTCAGAAACGAAGCCTGGGTCTCGATGGCCTGCATCTCGCTGAACACCACGCCCTTCTCCTTGGCAGCACCGTCCACGTGGTACACCTCCGTGTAGCAGGCGTCGTCTGTGAGGGTAGGGTGCAGGACGTGGTCCAGGTAGATGGGCAGCAGCATCTTGAAGCCGTCCCACCCGGCTGTGGTCAGCGTGTACACCGTCTGGTCGGTAGCGGTCCACGCGTTTGTCGACGAGTACGCGAGGTTGCCCAGCACGTCGAGCAGACCCTTGTATGGGTACTTCTTCGAGCCCATGAACACCAGGTGTTCCAGCGTGTGCGGACACCCGGAGTCGTTGTGGATCTCCGTGGCCACCGCAAAGTACCCGTTGACGATGGGCGACTCCTGGTTGATGTAGGTCAGCTGCAACCCTGTCCTCGAAGACCGCCACTTGGTCACGTTGGTGGGAGCGTAGTCCACCTTGAAGGAGGCCTGTTTGCTGAACACACACTTCTTCTCGGCCCCGTTTCTCAGTTTTTCCAGCATGCTGCTCTCTCGGTACAACGTCTTCCACCGGTGTACGCTTCTTTGCATACAACTGCGATGGCCCGCAGCCTGTTGCCACCCGCGTCTTCGGTGGCCACCAATCTGAGGCGACAGAGGGTCGTGCGCCGTGTGCCAAAAATTACAACATCGAAATACAACGAAACCCAGATTGTTTTGCTTTCTGGCCCGCGCTTATCTCTTCTGGACCCAGAAAGAACCACAGCAAAGGCCCACTTGTGTATGATAAGGTTCAACAACGCCAAGACGGACCAGCGGTCGGCTGACATCAGCCGGAGCTCGTCCAGCATGGGCTTCTCCAGCAGCATGGCGCCTTCCAGCGCCAAGTACAACGCGTCGTCGTACCCTTCCGGCACCGACTACAACCCGTTCAACCGCATCTCCAGCATCTTCAGAAAACCCGAGGCCACACCGTCGGAGGCGATCATCCGCCACCTGTCCAAGCTGATCAAGTACGAGAAGAAGGCCCAGACGGAGAGAGACCATCTGTGGCGCGAGATGCAGGCCTGGGGCAACCGGTTCGAGGACGACAAGTCCCGCAGCCTGATACGCGTGTTTTCCGAGTGTCTCAAGGAGAACGCAGCCACGGAGGTGGATGTGATTCTGAGACAGGAGAACATCTGCTTCCAGATGGGCAACGTCCAGAAGCGAGAGAGGAAGGCGCTGGACATGAGAGACAAGAAGCACAAGCTCTACCGCGGACTGCGCACCCGAGAGGAGAAGAACGGAGAAGACCTGAACGTTGCGCTCATCAGGGAGGGGCTGGAGGAGCTGGACATCACCATCGAGGTGGTGGAGGAGCAGCTGGTCCGGTTCATCAACAGCCAGCTCAAAAGCAGCATGACCGACTACGTGTTTGCCACGCAGAACGCGTGCAGCTGCAGGAGAGAGCAGTGCAACAGCTTCTTTGAGCAGCTGAATGCGAAGAGTCCCACCAGACACAGGGAGCACAGGCACAGCCCACCCACCCCTCCGCCGGCCACCGCAGACAAGGACGGGGCTCTGCTGGACATCTCCAAGGCCGCAGCCGCTACGAACCACCAGAAAGGTGGCAAGGACGAGCCCGAGCACTGCCTGGAATGCTCCAGCCCAATCAAGAACGGCAACGGGCACAGACACGGCTGCAGCAAAGGACCTGGCAAGCTGTACGCGAGGCCCACCACGAGACCCGAGATCACCAGACCCGCCACGATCAACAGCGACGCCGGGGCGCTCTATGCCAGCGCGAAGCACGGTCTACGCATACCAAGCACCATCAACCTGATGGATCCCTGGAACCGTCACAACTGAAGATTCACCAGCTACCTATACCTTTTTCTGTCTCTATATAAAGCAACCGAGCGACCGTCGTTATGAATATGTACAAGGGGAAACCTGCTCAGCTCCTGAGACTTCTGGTGTTGATGCTGCTGAATGTCATTTTGCTCACCTCGTAGGTGGAGATCATGATGGCACAGGAGGGAGCGATCTTGAGACACCGCGGCACAAGACCGACGTACAATGCCCTGACCCCCTCGTTCTTCACGATGTCGAAGAGAAACCGGAACATCTTGCCGCTGTTCCTGGCCGGGGCCTTGGACGGAGTCTCGACGGAAACCTGCATCCTCGTCTTGCCCACGTCGAACGGGTTGGTGAAGACGGCAGCGATGACACCGCCCACCGAGCCGCCGATGAACGACTTGGCAAACACCTTCGGGTCCATGGACCACGAAGATTGGCTGTGGTCCACGGGAGACGGCTGGAAGTACGGGTACCGCTTCAGCGTCTTGGATATGTACTCGTAGGAGGCCCAGTATATGGCGCTGAAGGGCACGTCTCTCCACAGAGTCAGCTGCAGGCCGGTGAAGATCGTGCGCACGCCCCTGGCCTGTATGTCGTCGTAGGCCTTTCTGAAAACCAGCTTCATCACGTGCGAGGAGTTGCCTATGTTTGCCGGTATGGCCTGCATCCGCGTCTTGAGAAGCTCGATCGGCGATACCGCCGTGGCGGCCATTATGCGCGCAACTCCTCCGCACACCAGCGGGTTCACCACCTCGGCCTCCTTGATGGGAGAGTGGTCCCGGAGGTACTCGTAGCCGCTGAAGTACACGATGTTGGCAGGCACAGCCATCAGCAGCATCAGACTCAGGCCGCGGTACAGCGTGAGCACGCCCTCGTCCTTGACGATGCGGAACAGCCCTGGGAACGTGCCCTTGATCTTGATGTCCTGCGCACACGAGTGCGTCTCGCAGAACTCGTCCACGTGCACGGCCGAAGCTGCGTTCGAAACCGCCACCTTGGCCAGGCTCGTCTTCTCCGGCACGCCGCTCTCCGCCCAGAACGGCTGGCGGCAGCACGCGTCGCTGTTCTTGAGCCCCTGCGGGAACAGAAGCTGCTGCTGCTGCAGCCGGATGCGGATCACGTCGAACGGCGTCACCACGAGCGACGTGATCAGCGACCCGGCACACGCGCTGAGCATCCGCTGGTGTATCCGTATGTCTGTGTCTGCGGTGGCGGTGTGTGTGCTCTGCGCGGCCTCGGCCCTCGAGTCTGCTGCGTTCATTATGTTGGTCACTCCCGGCACAGACGACATCTCAACCTATCGCTCTGATCGTTGATTGCCGCTCGCTGTGCTGGATCTGCGGGGCCGTTCCTTTAAACCCGAAAAACCACAGACGCCGTCCCAGAGAGACCGATGGTCGTGCGGGATCCCCAAAAGCGAAGGTCGTGCCCAAGCTAGCGGAGATTGGTGCAGTGCACCACCCAATTGGCTCGATCACACGACCTTGGGCTCGCGCTGATTCTGCCAGGCATGGCCTTGTCAGGGCCCCCTTATCGGCTGTCAATTCGAAGCAGTCGCAGGAGGATCACCCAATTGTTCTCTGTGGTTGTCACCAGGGGAAACAGGCCAGCAAGCGATGATGCAAGTGGAACGAGCGTCTTCTCCGGCGCGGAATGGCCGTGCCGAGGAGCACCCGGAGCACAGGCCGGCCGCCGAGACAGCAGAGTACCCGAACGGACACTTCATCCCGCTGAACACGGAGATGAGACACGGCTTCGAGGACGAGTACACGTCGCAGAAGTACATGGACATGCTCGCAAACACGTTCTACAGCCACTACGACATGAAGAGACACACCACATCGGGAAACCCAACCACGGAGGAGGAGAAGGCACAGAACTACAAGTACTACCAGCCGATGACGGACTGGAAGATCATGAAAGACAGACAGAAGACGACGAGCGCGGCGCTGGTGCTGTGTCTGAACATCGGGGTGCCGCCCCCAGACGTGGTGCGCACCGATCCGTGCTGCAAGACGGAGACGTGGGTCGACCCAACGGCCTTCCCGGACACGAAGAAGGCGATCGAGAAGATCGGAAAGAACCTGCAGAGCCAGTACGAGACGCTGTCCCAGAGAACGCGATACAGACAGTCGCTGGACCCATCTGTCGAAGACGTGAAGCGCTTCTGCAACACGCTGAGGAGAAACGCAAAGGACGAGCGAATCCTGTTCCACTACAACGGCCACGGAGTGCCACAGCCCACACAGTCGGGCGAGATATGGGTGTTCAACAGGGGATACACCCAGTACATACCGATCTCTCTGTACGACCTCCAGACGTGGCTGGGTGCCCCGTGCGTGTACGTGTTTGACTGTGCTGCGGCCGGGAACATCATAGAGAACTTCAAGAGGTTTGTGCAGAAGAGAATCGACGACGACGCCAGTGGGAGACACGACATGAGTGCACCTTCCCCGACTGCGTCTTACATCGAAAGCATACAGCTGGGAGCGTGTCGGTCAAACGAAACGCTGCCCCTCAACCCGGACCTGCCAGCCGACCTGTTCACATGCTGTCTCACCTGTCCCATAGAGATGAGTGTGAAGTGGTTCATACTGATGTCTCCACTCAACAAACACGGCTACTACGACATACTCAAGAACAAGGAGGGCACCATTGACATCCCGGGCAAGCTAACCGACAGACGTACCCCACTCGGAGAGCTGAACTGGATCTTCACCGCCATCACCGACACAATCGCATGGACATCGCTGTCAAGACCTCTGTTCAAGAAGCTCTTCAGACAGGACCTGATGGTGGCTGCCCTTTTCAGAAACTTCTTACTGGCAAAGAGAATCATGCCCGTGGTTGGATGCAATCCCATTTCGGACCCACCTCTTCCCGATATCAACAACCACACCATGTGGGAGTCGTGGGATCTGGCCATCGACCAGGTGTTGTCACAGCTCATCAAGAACAAGAAGAACGAGACCGTTGAGGTGCTTCCTGAACACGATATACCGCAGTTTCAAGTTCCGTCTTCGACAAACCTGGCACAGCAGAACGGTCAGCTGATTCAACCTCCCGCCTCTGCCAATGGTCAGTTCATGCTGACATACCAGCACTCGTCCTTCTTTGAGCAACATCTGACTGCCTTCGAGATATGGCTTCAGTACGGATCGAGCGCCAAAGAACCACCTGAACAGTTGCCTGTTGTCCTACAGGTATTGCTATCTCAGGCACACAGACTTCGGGCGCTTGTGCTACTGTCCAGATTCCTGGATCTTGGTCCTTGGGCCGTGTATCTTGCTCTCTCCATTGGCATCTTCCCTTACATCTTGAAGCTTCTGCAGAGTCCCGCCCCAGAGCTGAAACCGGTGTTGACTTTCATCTGGGCACGCATCATGTCGATCGACTACAAAAACACCCAGCAGGAGCTCTGCAAGGACAAAGGATACATGTACTTCGTGTCGATTCTCTCCATGCCCCACAAACCGGACGGGGCCATGGCCCACACGGATCTCAACTTTGAGGAGCGCAAGGCGATGAGTGCGTTCATCCTGTCGCTCTTTGTGAAGGACTTCAAGATGGGCCAAAAGCTGTGCTTCTCCTCGGAGTTGGTCAACACATGTCTGCACTACATGGAAGAGTCAGACCACCCTCTTCTGAGACAGTGGTGTGCGCTTCTTGTGGCTCAGCTGTGGGACAAAAACCCTGACGCAAGGTGGATCTCTTACAAGGACGGTTATCTCGACAGACTGATTGCGATTCTGAACGATCCCATCCCCGAGGTGAGGGCGTCCATAGTGCTAGCTCTCACGAACTTCCTCCCCTCCGAAGACGCAGAGGAGAAAGATGCGAGCATACACACGGGCCATGAGGAGCTCAACCAACAGGAGGTGAGACTGGCCATAGAGATGCTCAACTTGATACCCGATGGATCCCCACTCATCAGAAGGGAAGTTGCCGTGTTCTTCTCGAAGTTCATCATCAAGTACCTGCAGTTCTTCATCGTCAGTGCGTTCGGCCAACTCGAGGAGGAGATTACGCTTGTGGATAACCCCAATCTCATTGACGAGGTTCGCAGGGAGTCACCTGCGTACGGTACAATCTTCAGTTCTTCGTGGAAAGTGCTTTTGATCTTGAGTGAGGATCCACACAGCGAGGTGAAGGACTACGCCGAACAGATCGTCGACTACGTGTTGACGAAGCTGAACGAGAGTCCGCTTTACAGTATAGTCAGGGACATGGAGCAGTATCTGCTGCAAAAACACGCAAGCACGATCAACGAGGGAGCGCCCAAGAAAAACGCAGACATGGCTGCCAGACGCACGCAGTCTCTGATGGCAAATGGCAACAAGCCTAACGGTCATTCCGGTAATGGCGACGCCAGGGTCATGTCCATGGCTTCTGTGGCGTCCACAAGCTCGATCTCTTCGTTCTCTGAAAGGCTCAAGAAATCGGTCACCATCAATGCGCTGTTCCGTGGTTTGGGACTGTCTGCCGATGACGATGCCTCTAATACATCGCTGCGGGACCTGCTGCCACAGTCGATATCCATGCCACTGGTCGGGTACGGTACCGCTCCCAAGCCAACCACTCCAAGGTTCAGACCACACAAGCGTGGCAAGATCACGCTTCCTTTGAGAAGCCAATTCTTCGAGTACAGCTGCGAGTACTTCCAGGAGCCGCAGATTGGCAACGCAGAGGTTGACGAACCAGGGAGCGAAGAGTACACGCGAAGACTATGGCGCAGAAACCGCAACGAAAACATCATTGCGTTGACGCAGATGCAGAAGGAGTTGGCTATCACCGGAGACTGGTCAAACTGCATTGCAACTCTTGACAACAAGACACAGGCCAAGATTTTGCGGTTCACGCAGTTTGAGAACTACGTCATAGCGACGGACGAAAGGGATACAATTACGTGCTGGGACTGGGAGAAACAGACACAGCTATCGAGGTTCTCCAATGGCAACCCGTTCGGAACCAAGATAACCGACGTGAAGCTGCTGAACGAGGACGACATCCCACTTTTGCTCACCGGCTCTTCGGATGGAGTGGTCAAGATCTACAAGAACTTCCACTCGCTCGAGAGTTTCCAGCTCGTCACCTCGTGGAGAGCACTCACGGATATCCTTCTCACCAGCCGCTCCATGGGTCTCATCTCCGAGTGGCAGCAGTCCCGTGGCTGTCTGTTGGTGAGCGGTGACGTCAAGATCATCCGTGTGTGGGATGCCCCGCGCGAACGCTGTGTGGTTGACATCCCTGCCCGCTCCACCAGCTCGATCACCTCTCTGACGTCCGACCAGGTTGCGGGAAGCATCTTTGTCGGTGGGTTTGGCGATGGCTCTATCCGTGTGTACGACCGGCGTCTCGACTCCCGTGACTCCATGGTGCGCAACTGGAAGCCCAAGCACGGATCCGGGATGGTGACAAATGTGCACATGCAGCGCGGTGGGTACCGTGAGCTTGTCAGCGGTACCAGTAACGGACAGGTCAACCTCTGGGACATCAGACTGGCAGAGCCTGTTGTTCAGTTCCGAGCATTTGAACGTTCCATGACCTCTGCCATAGTGCACGAGCACGCTCCCGTCATAGTGTGTGGCTCGAGGGAGATCGGGATCTACACAACGTCGGGCAGTCAGCTGTCTGTTGTCAAGAATCCACACGCCTACCTGCCAACCAGAACGTCGAGCTATCTCTCCAGTCTGACGCTACACCCACACCGCATGATGATGGCGAGCAACTACAACCAGGATACCCACATCAACGTGTACCAGTGTGATGTTGTTGAAGAGTATTTGTAATTGGATAAACGAAAAAGTTCACTTTGATTTCATCTCGGCATGTGACAGGCGTGGTGCCGAGGAACCACATAAACTCCTGGGAGCTGGGCCACCCTTGCCTACCTCTTCCTGGGATACAGCCGGCTTGACGGTGCTCTTGCTATAGACCTGGAGCCTTCTTCCACAGTGTAGGCGGCATCGCGCGTCGGCCGGAGCGTCCGACGCAAAGGGAAAATAACACAGTGCTTTTGTTGCACATCTGCCAAATCACTCGGGTCAATAATGGTTCCCCGATTGGGGGAGCAATTCCGAAACGGCCAGGAGAGAATCTTTGCCCCTCACCTTGACTCTGTTTCTCCTTCCAAAGACCAGCAAACAAGGAGGATGTCCCTGTTTCAGGAATCTGCGTGCGGACCAGCGTCTGCGCTGAGCAAGCTAAGCTCGCACACCGCTTCGGATCGGTCGGTCCAGCAGAGTGTGGGACGTAGCCAGCAGGCCAGGGGTCTTGGCGACTTCAGATCTACTCTACAGGTTGATGAGTTTCTACAAAACGATTTCCGCAACTTTGCACAGCAGCCGCAACAGCCGGGGGCTCAGATCCAGCCACAGGCTTTCCAGGCTCAGCAGCAGCGCAACCAGCGGATCCAGATGCAGAACGCAGGATTCAGCGTTGGCGAGTTCAAAGAGTTCCAGGAGTTCCAGGCAGCGCAGGAGCAGCAGGAACGGCATACGCAGCAGCAGCAGCAGCAGCAGTATAGTCAGCAGATACCACAGCAGCAGTATAGTCAGCAGCATCGCGCACAGGTGCAGCCGCAGTTTGAACAGAGGGCGCAGTTTGCGGATGCCTCGCAACAGGCGTGGGTGGAGGAGTTTGACAAGCTACAGATCGAGGAGACCTGGAGCGAACCCATCCAGAAGATGCCGATGTACGACTCCAAGCGCGAGTTTGTGATGTACCAGGAACAGCTGAGCCGGCTGCAGTCCAGACAACAGACGCCCGAGCCACAGGTGGAGACGGCTCCGCGCGAAGCATCCTACGCCAGGGAGTTCGAAGAGCTCGAGAGCGAGATGCAGCAGCAGGAGAACGAGGACCAGAAGCAGAAGCTGGCGGACATTGCGAGGAACGTGTTTGCGTCGATGACCGCCGGTCGCGGGAGGGAGGAGACCGTGACGAAGTTTCAGAACTCAAACTTCCTCAAGCTGATGGAGCGGGTGGCGCAGAGACAGGTGGAGATAAACGCACAGGGCGACAAGTTCATCGACTCGCAGGGAAGAGACATCCGAGACATGCTTCCGGACCCGCTGCGGGACCTGAAAGAGGCACACGCACCGTTCGAGAGCGCACAGCAGATACAGCCAGATCTACGAACGGCTGACTGGGAAGAGATGTATGACGACATATAACCGTTCTTCGGGGGCAGGAGCAAGCGTTATCCGCATCGGGCCGTCGGGCTAGCGCATGTTTTACCGAGTCGGGCGCCAAGAGAACGAACAAGTTTCTTTTGATAGCCCACCACAGTGGGATGGTGCGACTTTGTTCCCGAAGAACGCGAAACCGGCGTCGTTGATTGGTTTATCCGAGGACGCTTCTAAATATAATCCTGAAAACGTAAACATAAACAAACAGCCGGGCACTAAAGGCCGGGCTGCATATTGCTGCGTGTTTTTCGCTCGGCCAGCGGTTACGGATTTTCGTACCCTTGTGGGGGCGGTTTTTCCAGTTCGACAACAGACGAGCACCCGGTGTCGGAGATAGCACAGGCGTGACAGTGACGGTGATGGGGAGTAAGGTTTTGGGGAGCAAACGGCGGATCTGCTAAGCGCCATTGAGTTCTAAAAATATCCGCGCAAGGGGAACGGAGGGGGATCAAAACTCAAATTCGGCGCTAAAAGTGTCGAATACGATCGGTTTAGGATCTCTTGCAGCAAATGACTTCCGAAGTTGCTCGAATATCGCACTTTTCAAACCATCCCCCGAGCAAATTGAGAAATGTCTGGGGCAACTCATGCAAGTTTCATGTAATTCAGCTCACTCCTTGCGTCATAGATGACTTCTCTCACCTGTTTTGATATTTACGGATTTTTCACTCGCAACCTAAAAATAACCTGGCCAACTGGGTATATAAATCCGCCTGAATCCCCCAGAGGAACCGGTTTCTTCTCTCCATCATTCACTCCAATCCAATCACTCGCATCACAATGAAGCTTTCTCTCGCTGCCTCCGCTCTCGCTCTCGCCTCCTCCGTCTCCGCGGTCGAGCTCTACGCCAAGTCCGACAACATCGACGTCAACGGACTCGGCGCCTCGTCCATCCACGAGGGTGCCGCTCTCAACTACTTCTTCTTCGGCACCAACGGCGAGGACCTCGACTACTCCGAGTCCGACAAGACCCTCAGCGCCCAGATCAGCTCCTTCGACGCCTACGTCCAGGTGGACTCTGGCATCGTCGAGCTCACCCCGGGCAAGGGCTTTGACAAGTTCACCTTCACCGACGCCGGTGTCCTGCAGCTGAACGGCTCCTCTTCCGGCTTCTACGCCCAGAAGAACACCAACGACCCTTACCGTTACTCCACCTCCCAGTACCAGCTCGTGTACTACGGCTCCGACGCTCCTTCCGACGCCGTTGCCATCACCCTGGTGTCCAAGGGCGCTGCCAAGGCCTCCAGCACCTCCTCTTCTGCCGCTGCCACCTCCACCGCCGCCAAGAACTCCACCGCTCCAGCCGTCACCACCTACGACAGCGGTGCCGCTGGCTCCGTTGCCGTTGGTGGTGTTGCCGCTGCTGCCGCCGCTGGCCTTGCCCTCCTTTTCTAAGACTGACGTCGCCTAATGTAATAATTGCTTTATCAACCGTGAATCGTAGTCGTTTCTGTACCCCAGAGTGCGATGACGCTAAGCCTGCGCAGTGGGACCAAAAGAATCACTTTTTCTTCAGGGTGTCGACTATAAACTGTCTGGACTCGTTGTCGAACCTGATGAAGGTGTCGAGGGTGAACTTGATGCGGGCCTGGGCCTCTGCGTTGGCGTCCAACACCTCATAGTACCTCTCCTTGTCGTCGATGTACGACACCTTGTCCACAGGCACGACGGAGTCCTTGCTGAGACCGGGCCTGAAGCCCTCCGGAACCGGCAGCTTCTGCAGCGTGGCGGCCGTGAGCGGCGGGATCGTCATCTCGTCCACGCCCGCGAGCCCGAGGCAGATGTCCAGACCCACCAGAGCCGCAATGCACACGGTGGTGGGGCACCGGTGGTACCAGAAGTAGTTCTGGATCTCCCTGGTCATGGTGTAGCCGTAGTTGGCCTCCACCGACGACAGCGCCACGTACGAGGACGGGTCCAGCGCGTACTTGAGCTCGTCGACGTATGGCGAGATGTACTTGCACCCGGCCTCGGTCGCGAGCACCGCCTGTTCGAGCGAGTGCACCACCGTGCCAAGACACGCGATTCCGTGGCGCTCGGTCAGAGTCTTGGCGGCCTGCATGGACTCCCACGTCACGGGGATCTTGATCATGTAGCGGTCCTTGCCCACACCGATATCCTCGAACGCAGCGCTCAGCTTGAGCGCGTAGTCCACCACCTTGGCGGTCTCGTACGACTCGCCCGGGTGCACCTGCGCCAGCACGCGGCCCGAGATGTGCTGGAGCATGTCGAGCCCGGCAAACGCGGTGGCGTAGAAGATCACGCGCTGCACCAGCGCGTCGTCCAGCGTGGCCGTGTCGACGCCCTTTGCCGCGAGGTGCTCCAGCGCCTTCGCGAGCAGCCCCGGGTTCTGTTTCCAGATGGCGAACGCGATGCCCTGGTTGGAGGTGGCGTTGACGAAGCGGATGTCGGGGAAGGGCGCCAGGTCTGGGGTTGTTAGTGGCGTTCGGCTGGCAAGGAGGAGGCAGACTCACCAGCGGGGGTAAACGTGTCGATGCTGAGCACGGTGGTCTTGCCGATCTCGGTGAGCAGGTTGGACATGGTGGAGAAAAGTGGTGTGGGAAAGAAGAGAGGGAAAGAAGAGGGAGCGACTGGCTCTATTTAAACAAGGAGTGCGGGGAAAGTGGCGTGGAACTCCGCCGCTTATGTTACCGAATAGGATCATTAATCTAGAAAGCTCATTTCGAGGAAACCATTTCTGCCAAACTCATTTCGAGGAAACCATTTCTGCCAAACCATTTCTGCAAAACCATTTCTGCCAAACTCATTTCGAGGAAACCATTTCTGCCAAACTCGTTTCTGCAAAACCAATTCTGCAAAACCATTTCTGCCAAACTCGTTTCTGCAAAACCAATTCTGCAAAACCATTTCTGCAAAACTCGTTTCTGCAAAACCATTTCTGCCAAACTCACCTCTGCAAAACCATTTCTGCCAAACTCACCTCTTGTCGTTTCTCCGGCGCTCCACCACGTCTCTCACGATCATGCTCAGCGCCTCCTCGACGTTCTCGCCCGTGGAGCCGCTCACCTCGACGAACCCGCAGTCCCACAGCTTCGCCAGCTGCTTGCCCCTCGCTATGAGCTTGGGGCTCTTCATCTCCGAGTCGCAGTGCGTGCACACGATGCACATCGGCGGCAGGTCCTTGTCGCGCAGCTCTCTGTCGAACACGTTCTCGTCCCGGGCCTCCTCGCGGATGGTCTCCTGGTGCTTCTTGGCGTGGTTGCGCTTCCACAGCGTCTTGACGCTGTAGCTGAGCGAGTAGATGTCGCCCTCCTTGCCCATGTCCCACTGTGCGCGGTACCGCTTGAACTCGCGCCACGCCTCGCCCACGCAGATCTTGAGCATCTTGACCAGCTCCACCGGGTTGGAGTTGGCGCTGTTCACGTCCACGCGCTCGAGAAAGCCCGCGTCCGAGTCGCGCTTGCCGTCCGGCCGCCGCGTGACCGCCTCGTACTGCGGCGGGAAGTTCAGGTTCGGCACGCTCGAGTACACCAGCACGTAGCCGTCCACCGTGCCGTTGAGCTCGCCGGCGCCGCTGGCCACGATCAGCGGCTTGACCGAGTGCTCGCGGCGCGCGTCCGTCGCCAGGTTGTGCAGGATGTCGGGCGTCAGCTTGATGTCCAGCGACGCCTCGATGAACGGGATCAGCTGCTCCTTCTTGGCCGGCGACGTGTCGATCAGCTCCAGCAGAATCGGGCTGATCTGCGGAACCGGCTCGCCCGGCTCGTGTCGTATGCTGTAGATGTCGTTCGGCCGCCCGTGCCGCTTCTGGCTGTGGTGCGCGTGCCCGCTGTTCCGGCGCTGGCCCTCCGTGGGGCTCGTCGACGGCCGCAGCTCGCGGATGTTGTCGCTGTCTGCGCTCAGAATGCTCACCGGCAGCACCATCGAGTTGTCCTCCAGCAGGCTGCGGATGTCGGCCAGGTTGGCGCCCGTGTCCAGCAGCGCGCGCGACTTGCGCGACGTGGCCTGGAACTCAAACAGCGTGGGCTTGTTGGTGGTGGTTGGGTAGTACGTCTCCGCGCTGGTGCCGGTGGTGGCTCTGTACACCAGCGCGGTCTTGCCCGCGCGCTCGCCGCCCAGCACCGCGATTCGCACCGGCTTGTTGTTGACACACTGTTGCATTGGGGAGGCGGTGGGAAGAAAGAGGCAAACAGCAAAGCACAGAGTTAAATGGGCCGAGATGGAGTTCTAAAGAAGAAAAAATATTTCGGCAAGAAATTCCTCGTTTCTTTTCAATTTCTCCCCAGCGGAAGTGGACTGTTTCTTTTTTCTATTATTTATTATCTCGTTTCAAATGATATCACATCCGGGTCGCATTCGCCAATTCTATCTCCTGCGACTCGCAAACAGGCACACAGCGGCAGGCGTAGAGCGTAGCGTAGAGGGCAGCGTAGAGGGCAGCGTAGGCTATAGCAATCAAGTTTGACTCAAAACGGTTTTTCAATGGGCCAACCGGTGACACCGGACAAGTCCGTTCCTTACAGCCTCACGAGGGGAAAGGCAGCCGGCGTTCCAGCCACTCTCCACCGCAACCGAGCGCGGGACGAAACTCTCGCATTCCATCTTTGTGGATTGCATACCGCCTGGCTGAGAAACAGCACCGGAACTCGGATGATTCTGGCAAACTTTATTCGGACCCCCGACTAGGGTGGGGGGCCGAAACTCGGCATTTTCTCATTTTCTCCTGGTCTCCTGCGGGGCCGTTGCTCATCGGGCATGTCCGGTCGTTCCGCCACTCGGTGGGCCTGTTCCAGCACCGTTTCCAGCACCGTTTCCAGCGACCGTCCCACGCAGCAGAAGCACACGGCCTGGCACGCAGCAGCAGACCCGGCTGTGGCGGGCATTACATAAGTGTGGCAGAAGCCATTACGTAAGCACAATTGGGGATCGCACGACAGAGACCCAGCCACAACAAACCGCCGCGGCACGGCGGAGACGTGTTTGTGGCGGATCTGGTATGCCTACCGTCAAAGTGCCTGTGATCGCGTCGAATCCGCTGAAGCCGCGGATGGAGGTGGTGGAGGTTTCGCCCGAGCGACTGGCCAAGGTGATCAAGCTGGCCGAGTCGCTCAGCTACACGGGGGTCCAGATCGCCCCGGAGCTCAGGGGCAAGAGCATCTTCGTGCCTGTGTCGGCCGATGAGCCACACAGCTTCCGGCCGTTCAGGTTCCACCCGGAGCTGGAGCGTGCCATACGCGGGAGCGAGACGGTCGACGTGGCTAGCACTCCGGTGAGGCGGGTCCAGGTTCCCAACTCACAGGTCTCGCCAATCATATCGGGCTCGTCGGATTCACAAGCTCATGTCATATCGGGCTCACAGGTTCCCCAAGTATCGTCGGATTCACAAGCTCCTGTCATATCGTCATCGGGGTCGGTGCTGGAAGTGGCGCCTGATTCGTCGCTAGAGCAGGACTCAGACGACTCGGACGAGTTCTACACTGCCGACGAGTTTGCAGAGCCAGAGGCGCAGGTGGACGCAACCGCCGGGTCGGCGCAGGTGGACGCAACCGCTGGGTCGGCGCAGGTGGACGCAACCGCCGGGTCGGCGCAGGTGGACGCAACCGCCGGGTCGGCGCAGATGTTCCGCCCGGTGGCCACTTCCACACGGCGCGCGTCGTCAGCAGCGGACCGCACAAGGACGATCGACACGGACCGCGAGCTGTTCCACCGGCTGCGGAAGCGCATGCTGGCCAGAGAGGTGCCGACAGAGCCGTACCCGATGTACTCGTTTGGGTCTGTGTTCGCCGTGTTCACCACCAACCGGATCCGGTTCACCAAGGTGTGCAGGATATGCGGCAGGGAGGCGTGTCTGTGCGTGGGCACCAGGCCCGTGTACTCGTTCCAGGTGGGCATCCTCCTCACCTACGACAAGCAGCGCAACCTGCAGTCCACCGTCTCGCAGAAGCAGCTCGCAGAGGCCGGCATAGCGTTCCCCGACATACTCGCGCATAGGAAGCGGCTCGGGCCGGTGCTGGCGCAGAAGCCATCGGCGCGCGCGTTCATGGCCAGCACGCAGCACATAGACTGGTCCGGCCTGAACGACCTACGGGTCGACGTGCTGGGCGAGTGGACGCCCGCCGGGTTCGCCATCGTCTCCATGAAAAGAGCCGCACCGACGTAGGAGAGGGTAACACCCCAGTCGGCTGTGGTTAATACACGCCCCAACAACCGCCACGGCGAGGATGAAAATTCTTCTTCCTCCTTCCCGCTTCTCTTCTTCGCTTTGAAAATCGTACCAAACCATCATAATAGACAGTGCGTGGGAGTCATGGATGATTTGGGTAGCACGGGTCTCTAACCGATGCGCTCTCGTTCTGGGAGAGTATCTACCTGGGGCCTTATCCTTCAGTGTTCTGAACACGGTTGTCCCGCCAGTGACTCAAATTTACGCGATAGTTGATGGTAAGATCGATATTTCTGTATCTTTTAAGAACCCATCTGGATTAGCAGATGATAGACGGGTGTCAGTGGATGCATACATTTTTTTGATAGAGCGTAGTTTGTTATTGGTGCTTAAATATCCGACCAGACCTGGGTTTGGCTGTGGTTGTGACCGTTGTTGACTATGGTTGGCTGTGGTTGGCTGTGGTTGACTATGGTTGACTATGGTTGACTATGGTTGTGTCTGTGGTTGTGACTATGGTTGACTGAAGTTGTTTCTGTGTCTGTTTCTGTGCCTGTGACTGTTTCTGTGTCTGTGACTGTGTCTGTGGGATCACCCGTGGTCTCGGATCCGAGGGTCTCGCTATGACGTTCGCCGTCGAGTCGGCCTGTTTGTAGTAGATGTAGTTGTGCAGAGCCATCGCAGTCCGGAGAAATGCCACTCTCCCGTTTCATTTTCCGGCGCGGGAAACGCGCGTCTTTTATAAAATAGCCGTGGCAAAAGTGGAGTGATCTTTACGAGACGGCTGTCGTTGTTTTATCGGGTCAATAATCCAAGTCTCCAAGTCCGAGGCCGGCAGGTGTCCACATGCCACGGTATATTTGGTGGTGCGCAATGAGACTGGTACGAGTGGAAGAGGACGAGAAGGCCAGTGCGAATAGTCAGTTTCTGGGAAATCCGGCTCCGGCAAGACCGCATCGGCATGGGGTAAAGATGGTTCGAGCAAACCAGATGATCGATTTTTCAAGAAAACCTCGAAAACACCTTGACTCCCGCTCACGGGGGGTTGGCCACGGCTTTCGGTGAGGTTTCCGACGAATCACCGCCACCAATAGCAGTGGGGAAGACTTGTGCGCTCCGATTTGTAAGAGACCTGCCTAAATAGGCAACTCATCAGATAAGAAAAGAGATGTGTCCGAAAGCGCGAAAATCAGCGGCTGATAAACTGGAAAAAGATTAACCGCCAGGACTGCGGCTAGCGGCGGTTGATAGCCGAGACGGTTACCCCTTTCGTAGCGGAGCTTCCCCCTTAAATGCGCCGAGGTGCTATATAACGTGGGCGATTTCCGCCAATTCTGAGTCGCTTCTTCGCATCCACACCCAAAATGCCCGATTTTGTTGGGAACCCTGCGAAGTTCGAGGCCTGGAAGCCCAAGATCGCCAAGTACAATGAGAGACTCGAAAAGTCCATGAAGCCCGAGTACCGTCTGCCCAAGGACAAGTTCCCTGCCGCGGACCAGCTGGACATGGCCCCGGTGGTGTACGACAGCGGTCTCCTCAGCGAAACGGAGATCCAGATCACCGAGACCTCGGCGCAGCAGCTGTGCGTGAAGATGGCAAAGGGCCAGCTCAAGGCCGCGGACGTGCTCGATGCCTTCGTCAAGCGTGCGCACATCGCGCACGAGCTGACCAACTGCGCCACCGGGTTCTACCTGGACGAAGCGTACGCGCGCGCGGCGGAGCTGGACGAGTACTACGCCAACACGGGCCGCACCGTCGGCCCGCTGCACGGGCTGCCGGTGTCGATCAAGGAGCACATCGGCCAGAAGGACAAGGTCACGCACGCCGGATTCGTTGCGCTGATCGAGAACGTCACGCGCGACGACGCGGTGACCGTGGCGATCCTGCGCGAGGCCGGCGCCGTCCCGTTCATCCGCACCAACGAGCCGCAGAGCCTGATGCACCCGAACACCGAGAACTTCATCACCGGCACCACCGCGAACGCCCGCAACAGGGCGCTCGGCGCGGGCGGCTCGTCGGGCGGCGAGGGCGCGCTGGTGGCGCTGCACGGGTCGCCGCTGGGCGTGGGCACCGACATCGGCGGGTCGATCCGCTTCCCCGCCGCATTCAACGGCACCTACGGCTTCAAGCCGTCCAGCAGACTGGTGTCCAACATCGGCTGCGTGGCCGCGGGAGAGGGCCAGGAGAGCGTCCCGTGCATCATGGGCCCGCTCGCGTCGTCGCTGGAGGACCTGGAGCTGTTCATGGCCGTGTACGCGCAGTACGAGCCGTGGGAGCGCGATCCGGTGGTGCTCCCGCGCCGGTGGGCGCCGGCCGCAGTCGACCGGGCCGCGCTCAAGGTGGCCGTTATGTGGGACGACGGCTACGTCAAGCCACACCCGCCGATCACGCGCGGGCTGCGGTTCGTCGCCGACAGGCTGCGTGCGGCGGGCGTGGAGGTGGTGGACTTCCCGGCCATCATGCCGGGCCAGGCCTGGGCCACCGTCGGCCCGATGTACTACGCAGACGGCTCCAAGGCCGCCAAGCAGCTGCTGGCCGAGTCCGGAGAGCCCGTGCACCCGCTCACCACGCATGCGTTCGGGATGAACCACCTGGGCGCCTTCTCCGCCGCCAAGGCCTGGGAGCTCAACGCTACCCGCGACACGATCTACATGCAGACGTTCGAGGCGATGAAGCGGCTCGGGGTCGACTACATCGTGGCGCCGACGTACCTGGGCGTGGCGCCGGTCCAGGGCCAGATCCACTACTGGAACTACACCTCGCTGTGGAACCTGCTCGACCAGCCCTGTGTGATCATGCCCACGGGGCTCACGCAGGACCCGAAGGTGGATATCGTCGAGGACAGAGCCACCTGGAGCGACTGGGACCGCTCCGAGAAGCGCAAGTACGACGCGGACCCCGCGGTCTTCGTCGGAGCGCCAATCTGCGTCCAGGTCGTTGGCAGACGTCACCACGACGAGAAGACGCTGGCCGCCGCCAGGATCATCGACGACATCGTGCACGCGTAGGTGGAACGGTGGATGTGTGCAACCGTGGTCTTGAATGTGATTGTGCAACGGTGGTCCTGAATGTGAGTGTGCAACCGTGGTCTTATTGAATGTGGGTGTGTGCAAGTGCGTATATAGAGTGTCCATGTCGTGATAATAATAGTGTCAGTCAACAAACAGATCGATCTCCTTGTAGGAAGATCTGTTCTTCACCCCAAACGTGATGATCGCCCGCAGCAGCTCCTTCCGGTTGAGCTCGTACCGCCTGCGTGGCCGTGTCTGGTTGTGTATTATGACCGAGTTGTCGCTGGACAGCCAGGACTGCGGTAGTTCGTGTGGGTGGGCCTCCTCCATGATGTCCTCGAGCAGCTCCATGGAAACGTCGTACTTCGCGGGCGACAAAGACTCGATGCTGGCTCCGTCCCATGTGTCTGCCTCGTCTCCGAACGAAGACGCATCGCTGCACTCGTTTCTGAACTTGTCCAGACGGATGGCCGCGTCAGAGCTTCTGTGTTTCAGCGGGCTCGAACTCTCAAAGTTCAGCGGGCGCACAGGGAGCGCACTGGCACAGCGGATCACCTTCTTGAGAGTCTTGCGCGCGCTCGCGATGTTGATGGCGTCGGAGTACTCGATGTTTTCCTTGAAGACATCGCCGTTCTGCGGATGCGACTGCAGCAAAAAACCGATGTAGCTGTGCAGCTTCTCGTTCTGCAGCTGCAGCGACTTGAGCTCGAACTTGATCTTCATCAGTTCCTGGTTGTGGATGTGTGCCTGGTTCTGCAGCTCGATGCTGTGTAGCATCTGGCCAAAGCTCGACAGTCTGTTCGATGTGGAGTTCTTCGACGAGGCAGACGTCGACCTCGGGATCGTGGAGTGCTCGGAGGGCACCGCCTTGAGCTCCTCCGCGAGACTGACAAAGTTCACGGACTCGGACTTCACCATTCTGTCACGCAGCGTGTTTACCTCCTCCTCCTCCTCGTAGGAGTCGTCCCAGCCCAGCTGCTGCTCGTGCTGTGTCTCCGCCGGGATGCACAGCTTGTCGTAGTCCTCCTTCAGAAAGTTGTACTTCTCCTCAAAGTCGTGCAGCTGCAGCTTGAACATCTCAAACTCGTCAATGATCAACATCTTGGATGTCTTCTCCAGCTCGATCTCGCGCTCGAGCCCCTTGATCCGCTTCGACAGCTTCTCGATCTGCTGTTTGTCGGCGTCGCTGCTCTGCGCGCGGACCGGTGCTGCCGGCTCGGGCTCCTCGGCGTTGTCCTCGGTGCTCCGCACCATCGACGTCAGCCGCTGTATCTTGCGCTCGTACGACTGTTTGGACGCATGCCAGTTGACGAACTCCTTCTCGTTGAACTCGCGCTCCGTCATCAGGTCGCTCACCAGCGTCTTGTTCTCCTTGATCAGCTCGTTTATCCGCTGCTGCTTCAGCAGCGTGTCCTTCTCTGCATTGAGCAGCTCCAGCTCGATCTTCTCCTTCTCGCGCACCAGCTTCGAGTTCTCCAGTATGAGATCCGCGTACTGTCTCTCCAGCCTGGCCGGCGACGACCCAGACGGCCGTCTTCTCGTGCGCTCGGGCGTGGTGACGGCGAACGTCGACACAGACTTCTTCTTGGCGAGCTGCTGTGGAGGCCTGTATCCGGCCGACCCCGGTTTCCGCGTGAGCGGGGTGTGTGGCTCCGAAGCGTTCTCGTCCTTGGGCCTCAGGGGCGTGGAGCAGGCGGATCGGTCGATGTGCATCGTCAAACAGCCCTGGTTTTCCTTGTCTTCCAGGGACATGTGTGAGCGAGTGTGGCAGTAGCGGAACCCGGACTGACTGGATTGACAAGGTGAAATCGGGTGGCGAACGGGCTAAACAGCGTAGAGAACCGTTTGTTTACTTTTGCGTCCCGAACCGTGAAGCAAGTGCGCCAATCAACGGTTGGCACACGCAAACAAAAATGTGTATCGCACGAAAGAAAGTTTTTTTCTACTGAGGCTTACCTAATCAGCCACGTTTGCACCTGAAATTGGAGGCGAAGATCGGCCTATCTCTGATCGGCCTATCTGTTTGTGTCTTTTTAGCGTCGCTTTTGGTGTGAGAGATTCCCCTATTTATTGCAGCCGTTTCTCTGAGGATACGTGTCTACTACCCGGGGCGATAACACACAACGAACAGATAAGATGGCTGTTCTCATTTCAAGCAGACACTACAAGTCGCTCTTCGTGCTGGCTGCGCTGGCGATCATCGTGATAACGTTCGCGTCGACGCCCGTCAGCCAGTCCAAGCCCATCACAGACGTCAAGGACAGCGTCAACGAGATGATCGGGTCCGGGATCGGCGCTGTGTCGTCTCCGTGGTCCGATTGGCCGGCCGATATCGAGGGATCGACCATCCAGGACTCGGCCAAGGACCTCGCCAACGCCAAGGACGATCTCGACGTGGTAAAGACCGACAAGCCCGCCAAGAAGCCTGCGGACGAGAAGAAGGCCGACAAGAAGGCCGACAAGCCCAAGGGCATCGAGGCCAACAGAGACCACGCGCTGGAGAACGAGGTGGGCAAGACCCCACCCTCGGCCGACGAGGACGCCACCGTGGAGGACTTTGCGGTCGAAAAGCCCAAGAAGGCCGCCTCTGCGGGCTCCTCCAAGGACTGCGGCGACAGATACGTCGTGATGATCGACGCAGGCTCCACCGGCTCGCGTGTGCACGTCTACACCTTCAACACGTGCGTTTCTCCACCCAAGCTGCTGAACGAGGAGTTCCAGATGCTCAAGCCCGGCCTCTCCTCCTTCGACACCAACACCGTCGACGCTGCTCTTTCGCTTGACCCTCTCATGGAGCTTGCGCTGAAGACCGTTCCCAAGGACCTGCAGAGCTGCACCCCGGTCGCCGTCAAGGCCACCGCCGGTCTCCGACTGCTCGGCGAGGACAAGTCCGCCGCCATTCTGAAGGAGGTCAGACGCCACCTCGAGGAGGACTACCCGTTCCCTGTTGTCGAGGGCAACGGTGTTTCCATCATGGACGGCAGCGAGGAAGGTGTTTTCGCGTGGGTCACCACCAACTACCTCCTGGGCAACATCGGCTCTGCCAAGAAGACCCCCACCGCCGCCGTGTTTGATCTCGGTGGAGGCTCCACCCAGATTGTCTTTGAGCCACACAAGGGCGAGGAGATGATCGACGGCGAGCACAAGTACTCTCTCTCGTTTGGCGGCCGCGATTTCACGCTGTACCAGTTCTCGCACCTCGGCTACGGCTTGATGCAGGGAAGGAGAAAGATCAACTCGCTCGTGCTGAGCGCTGCCATCACCGAGGGCAAGCACACCGACCTGAAGCCGGTGTCCGCGGACTCGCAGGACTCGCAGGCACAGGTGACTCTGTCACACCCATGCATCCCACCGGGCGTTGTTGCCAAGGACATCGAGGTGGAGCTGGACGACAAGACCAAGTACATCGTCAACTTCAAGTCTGCTGCGGAGGGTGCCGATGAGGGCATCGCGTCGTCTGTGTCCACACAGTGCAAGTTCCTCGCCGAGAGCATTCTGAACAAGGACCTCGAGTGCGAGTCCAAGTCGTGTTCGTTCAACGGTATCTACCAGCCCTCGCTCAGACACCAGTTCTCCGAGGACAGCGACATGTACATCTTCTCCTACTTCTACGACAGACTGCACCCTCTGGGCATGCCTTCCTCGTTCTCGCTGGAGGAGCTCAAGGAGATGACCAGAGTCATCTGCGCCGGCTCCAAGCACTGGGAGGAGTACCTCTTTGACAAGAACGGGATCCAGCACCTCGAGGGCGAGCCACAGTGGTGTCTCGACCTCTCCTTCATGACCTCTCTGCTGCATATGGGCTACGACATTCCGCTCAAGCGCGAGCTCAGAACCGCGAAGAAGATTAACGACAACGAGCTCGGCTGGTGTCTCGGCGCCTCGCTTCCCCTGCTCGAGTCTGGTTCTGGCTGGAAGTGCAAGGTGTCCAAGGACGCGTAATAAACCTGAGTCTATTCATCTGACCCTGAGTCTGTTCCCACCGTAGACCGCGAACCAGTGAAAACCACTGGCAAACCACTGGCAAACCACTGGCAAACCAGTGAAAAATCAGACCGCAGATAACGGCTCGCAATCTATGCGGCGTGCGCTTCCCAAAAAATAAATACGGCAACCGAGAGCGAGAGAGCCTTTGTTGGGCCTTTATTGACCCTGGCAGGCCTCTTGAAGGCGCCTCTCTTCCTGTTTGCCACCCATTAATCGATGTCAGACGTTGGAGCCTCTTCGTCGAGCCAGTCTCCCGGAGACGAGGAGATGCAGCGCTCGGATTCGTTCTTTCCGAAGCAGCCCGTGCTGCACGGGTCGCTGTACTGCGACGACAACCCGCGCTGCGCGCTGACGGAAGCCAAGCCCAGTACGTCTGCCTCGGCTGCTTTGGCTGCTTTGCCTGCTGCGGGTGTGCCGGCTGCCTCGCCGCTCGTGAAGCGGCTGCAGAAGCTGGAGGTGGATCCGCAGGAGAAGAAGAGCAAGTGGTCCAAGACCAAACAGGACCTGCTGGAGCTGTCCAACAGCAACCTCAAGACGGTCAAGTCGCACGCGCAGCTGGCCAAGACCGCCAATGGCGTGCGGATCCTTGCACGCAACCTCGACAAGGCCACCATCAAGATCAAGCTGAGCTCGGTGATGATCGTGACCAAGGCCAGGGACAACTCGCTGGTGTACCTGACCAGAGAGCTTTCCGAGTGGCTGCTGCGCTTCTCGGAGAACAACTTCAAGCTGGACGTGTACGTTGACCACCACCTCGAGAACTCAAAGCGGTTTGATGCTTCCGGGATAGTCAAGGAGATCCCCGACTCGCAGGGACGCCTCAAGTACTGGAACAAACGGCTCATCAGGCAGAACCCGGAGCTGTTCGACCTGGTGCTCACTCTGGGCGGTGACGGAACCGTGCTGTATGCCTCCACGCTCTTCCAGCGCGTGGTGCCGCCGGTGATGTCGTTTTCGCTCGGGTCTCTTGGGTTTCTCACAAACTTCAAGTTTGAGGACTTCAGAACCCTGCTGCACAACGCGGTCACCAAGGGAGTGCGCACCAATCTGCGCATGAGATTCACCTGTCGCGTGCACTCTGCCGACGGGAAGCTGGTGTGCGAGCAGCAGGTGCTCAACGAGCTGACGGTTGACCGTGGACCGTCGCCCTGGGTGTCGATGCTCGAACTCTACGGAGACAACAGTCTGCTCACGGTGGCCCAGGCCGACGGGCTGATCATCGCGACTCCCACGGGGTCCACCGCATACTCGCTCAGTGCGGGCGGATCCCTCGTGCACCCAAGCGTCAGTGCCATCAGCGTAACGCCGATCTGCCCGCACACCCTTTCCTTCCGGCCGATTTTGCTTCCAGACTCGATGGTGCTGAAGGTGAAGGTGCCCATCCGCTCGCGCTCCACCGCGTGGGCGTCGTTCGATGGGCGGTCCCGCGTTGAGCTTCTGAAGGGCTACTACGTCACCATCGCCGCGTCGCCCTTCCCCTTCCCGACGGTGCGGTCTTCGAAGACAGAGTACTTTGACAGCGTGTCGCGTGTGCTGAACTGGAACAGCAGAGAGGAGCAGAAGTCGTTTGTGCATCTGCTGAGCGACAAGAACAAGAAGAGCTACAAGAAGTACGAGCAGTCACACAGGGCCGAGCGCAAGAGCCGAGCGGTTTTCGAGCTGGACGACAGCCCGGAGAACGCAGCCGACGATGTTGAGAGCGTGGACGAGACCTTTGAGATCGACTACAACGAGGACGGTGACACGGATGACTTGAGGTGTGCCACGGACCACCCATACGACGACGAAGACGATGACGAAGACGACGACGACGACTATGACGAAACGTCTCTCGAACTCGAGGAGAACGAGGACTACATGAACAATTACTTCCACCCGAGCCCGGGAGAGGAGATACTGACTCCTCACAACCAGACCCCGGGAGCCACGACGCCAAGGTCCAACGACAGCACGCTGGCGCGAAGCGACATCAAGCTTGCCATGTCCAAGCTGCAGAACGAGATCTGAGTCGTGCAGAGCGAGACGAATAGTACAGAGTGAGGCCGAACGAGACCCTAGCAGTACTGAATGACACAGCATGTAGTACAGAACGACACCGTATAATACCACGAAACCCGATGTGGCAGTAGTGCACCACTCACTAAAAGAACAGCACGGAAGATGCGCGGTCTTTTGGGAGGCTTCAAGACAGCCAAACAGTCCACCAAATTTGCGGTATTTGCGGTTTATATTTGCCTGGAACCCGTTTTGAGACAAAATTGAGCCGGCCCTATCCCGCGGAATTGAATTGCGCTTTGGATTTATCGCCGAACCGTCTGAAACAGGCTGCTCACGTCATTCGCCCCCCTCATTTGTGATTCCCCCGAATAGCCGAACGCGCTGACCGCCGTGCTGATACTGCCGTTCTGTGAGTGTGGATCCGTTCGATCGTATCCTGTGGTGCTGATACTAACAACCGATAGAGACGCCTAGACCATGGCCATGGATAAACCGTTCGAACAGGAGCCGGAGGTGATCGATATCACAGGCTCCGTGTCCACAACTCCCTCCACAACGAGCTCGCTGGTATCTTCGCCCGCGAGCGCATCGGAGCTCGACTCGTCGAAGTTCGACCTGATGCAGGCCAAGCTGATGCCGCCTCCCCCGGAGGAGTACGCGGTGGACTTTGAAGGGTACTTCACGTGGGAGATCAAGAATTGGAGCGCGCTGAGCGAGGAGAAGGAGATCTCCCCCCGTTTCAAGGTGGGCAACTACGAGTGGAACGTGCTGCTGTTCAAGAGAACCCAGAGCAGCGCCAACCCGGCGGTGTATCTGGAGCCACATCCTCTCGACGAAGCGGGGAACCCGCTGCCGGCCGGATCAGAGTACCACGTGTGTGCCCAGTTTGTGATCGACGCGTGGAACCCCCACGACCCCACGGTGCACAGGAGCAGCGTGTCGCAGCACCGCTTCACCAACCTCGAGACCGACTGGGGGTTCACCAACTTTTTGGAGAAGAGAGGACTGCACGGAACCGCCAAACAGCCCGGTTTCATCTACGAAGACACGATCAACTTCACGGTCTATGTCAGAGTCATCAAGGACCACACCGGGGTTCTCTGGCACAACTTCATGAACTACGATTCGAAGAAGGAAACGGGGTTTGTGGGCATAAACAACCAGGGTGCCACCTGCTATCTCAACTCGCTGATCCAGTCGTACTTCTTCACCAAGCTGTTCAGAAAGAAAGTCTTCAGCATCCCCACCGAAGAGGAGAGCGTTACCGACCACACGAAGAAACACAAGACGGTTGAGCTGGCGCTGCAGAGGCTGTTCTACAAGTTGCAGACGTCAGACTACCCCGTCGACACACTTGAGCTGACCAAGTCGTTTGGCTGGGACAGCAGCGATGCATTCACCCAGCACGACGTCCAGGAGCTGAACAGAGTGCTGATGGATATCTTGGAGAACCGGATGAAGGGAACGGCCATCGAAGGCTGTCTCACCGACATCTTTGTCGGCAAGATGAAGAGTTTCATACGCTGCATCAACGTGGATTTCGAGAGCAGTCGTGTTGAAGACTACTGGGATATCCAGCTGAACGTCAAGGGCACCAAGAACCTGGAGGAATCGTTTGCAAACTACATCGAGCCAGAAGTCCTGGACGGCGACAACAAGTACGAGGCCACCGGCCACGGACTCCAGGACGCCAACAAAGGTGTTGTGTTTGAGAGCTTCCCACCTGTATTGCACCTACAACTCAAGAGGTTCGAGTACGACTTCCAAACGTTCAACCTGATGAAGATCAACGACAGACACGAGTTTCCCGATACGATTGACTTGAAGCCATACCTCGACAAGGATGCCGATAACCTGGATGAAGACTGGGAGTACAAGCTTCACGGTGTCCTCGTGCACACAGGAGATATATCCACTGGTCACTACTACGCTCTGATCAAGCCTTCTATGGCAGATGAGTGGTACAGGTTTGACGATGACCGTGTGTGGAAGTGTGTCAAGTCCGACGTGTTTGAGCAGAACTTCGGTGCCGACAGAAAACCAGACTCTGAAATCCGGACGATGACAAAGTCTGAGTACATGGAGTACCAGCAGAGAAGACACACCTCGGCGTACATGCTAGTGTACATTCGCACAAGCAAACTCCCTGAGATTCTGGATGAGGTTACCGACGAAGATGTCCCCAAACACGTTCGCACTCAGATAGACCTCGAGCTGGCGGACTACGCTCGCCGCAAGCGCGAACTCGAGGAAATGCATCTGTATGTGAACTTCAGAGTGTACACCAACAGCACATTCATGAAGTACGAAGGTGCAGATATAGGTCCCTCACACCCCAACTCGTACAGCGACGATCCTTACGACCCGGAGAGCAACCCGATAACGTTCCGCTTCCTGAAGACAGAGAAGTTCTCCAAAGTTTTCGAAACCGTGTCCGAGAAACTCGGCAAGCCGGTCGACCAGTTCCGCCTGTGGTTTATGTCGCATAGGGATAACAGGACCATCAGGGTTGTTCGCCCCGTTGAAGTTGTCACGCATGAGACCGCCAAGGACACCAGCGTGGAAGCCGTGTTTGCCGAGTACGAGACCAATCCAAGGGCTTACAGTATGAGGTTGTTCGTCGAGGAGCCGGACAAGGAACTGAGACATGTTGCCGAGAAGGCCTACAAGCTGCACACGGAGGGAAAACTGACGGTTCCTGGAGAAAGAGCAGTGGACTCGACGAATCTGATCTCTCACTTTCACGAACTCGTTGAGGCTGTCAGGTCCAGCGAGAGCGAACCCGCACCCCTCCCCGACATGTCTGCGCGGTCCGACAACCTGATATTGTTCCTCAAGCTCTTTGACGTTGTCAACCAGCGCCTTGTTGGATTCACGCACGTTGTCGTTTCCGCAGATCAGCAAACAGCCAAACTCACGAGGTTGCTCAACTTTTTGTTCAACCAGCCTTTGGAGACACAGATCAAGTACTACGAGGAAGTTGAGCCCTCGATGATCGAGAGTATGAGTCTGTTTTCCAGCTTTGACAAGTGTGAGATTGACAACGGAGACATCATCTGTTTCAGCAGCGTCAAGGTACCGGACGAGGTTCTCGAAAGGGCGGAGTACAAGAATCCAATCATGTTTTATGATTACTTCCGCACGAGAGTACATCTCTTCTTCAAGCCTCTCAAGAAGACGATCGAGGACGAAGAGGACTACGTCGAGGAGACAGCTGACGATGTCGAGGAAGGTAAAGAGGCCGAACTCTGGGTATCCAACAAAACATCGCTGAACGTGCTACTGGAGAAGCTGGGCAAGGCATTGGGAGAGAATCCCGAGTTCATCAGGTTGTTCTACGTCAGCGAGGAAGACAAGAGGATCCCCATATTCACATCCACGCAGCATCTTCTTGGGAACTTGACCCCATACCGTCGCTTCACGTTTGAGTATGAGATTCTGAGTATCACCCTCAAGGAGCTCGAGACCATGAAGCTGGTCAAGCTCTCGTGGATTGGCTTTGGCATCAACCACGAGCAGAAACACGAGTTTCTCGTGTCCGAGGACTCCAAGCTCGAAGCGGTCGTTAGTCGTCTGCAGAGTCGCCTGAACTTCAACGACGTTGTCAAGAAGGATCTCATGATGTGGACGTCGTACAGCCATGTTTTCCAGAGACCTGTGTCTCTGGAAACGCCCGTCAACGAGCTCAACAACCACGAGGAGCTTGTCATCGGTCTGTTCCCAGAGTACACGGCTCTGTGGAAGAGCATGAACGGCGAAACACACGAAGAGCTCGACGGGCTGAGTCTCGAGAATACCAAGTTCATTCCTGTTGTGCAGTACCAGGACGATCCGCAGAAGGCCACACACGGCTCGCCGTTTGTGTTTTTGCTTATCCAGGACGAGAAGATGGACTCGACCAGGAAGAGACTGCAGAAGCTGATCGGGCTCGGGTCCAAGGAGTTTGCCAAAGTGCAGCTGACGCTTCTCGGTGGCAACATGAAGCCGGTCACCATCCCAGAAGAGAACAACGACATCGTGCTGTACAACGAGGTCAGACAGGACACCTCGCTCGGCCTGAACCACCCGGATCCAGCGGCCAAGCGCTACGAGCGGGCCATCTTCATTAAGAACTAACGAACCATGATGAGTTTTGAGCGTTATATTTGATTTTTTCTTTTTTGTTTTACTGTTATACTTCTATTCACCGTGTCTTCCCGTACATCCTTACTCAATCTGCGGCAGCCTGGTTCTTCCCGTACATCCTTTCGTACTCGATCTGCCGCAGCTTGGTGCTGCTCAGCTTGTCCTTCCAGTTGTCCTCCTGAGACCCGCCGAGCACACCGGCCTCGAAGAGCACCAGCGGCGGCAGCCCGTTCTGCGCCCGGATCTGGTTGACCTGGGCGCCGCCCGCCGCCGTCTCATGGCTGAGCACGAGCGCCTCGATCTCGGCGATGTGCGCCGCCGGCCCGGCCACGTCGCGGAGCCCGTAGCAGTCGACACGCAGACCGGGCTGCACCCGGTTGACAAACTCGACGACGGCCCGCTTGCGCTCATCGAAGCCCTGCATCACCTCGCGGAACCGCTTGTTCTGCAGCAGCTCGTCCTGCGTGACCCCGACAACCAGCGTCTCGCGCGCCATGAACGCCGCCAGACTCAGCAAGATCTTGTGGCCGTCGTGGAGGTGGTCGAACGTGCCGCCCAGCGCCGTCACCGCGTACTGCGCGCGGCAGGCGTCGTTCTCGCCACACTCCGCGCCGGTGGCCATTCCGTACAGCACCGTCACCGGCACGGCTAGGCCCATCTGGGCGGCAACGTGGCGCGCCGTGTCGTACACCGTGGCCAGCACTTTCTCCAGCTCGCGGGCCGTGCCGAAGCCGTGGTTCACCACCACCTCCAGCGCACCGCCGGCCGCAATCGCACTCCGCACCTTGGCGGAACAGCTGTGCACCTCTGCCAGCTCGATGGAGATCCTCATTCCGGTGGCGCTGGCGGAAAGGCGCCGCCGTGGCGCCGACGCCCCACAGATGGGCGCCGCCTGCTAGAATAGTGGGTCCGGGACACGACCCTCGCAGGCTTTTCTTGTTGTCTTGTTGTCTTCTTCCTGGGTGGCAAACCGCCGTGCCACAGACAACCGACGCAAACGATGTCTGTGCGAGAGGAGTACGATCGGCTCGTTGCGCTGAAACGGTCGGGCACCTACGTGGCGCCGGCGAAGCTGCGTGCTCTGGCTGAGAAGCTGGATGTGGCCCCCGACAACGACCAGCGCGAGCGGTGGGACCAGCTGAGCAAGGCGATCCACGGGCTGGTCAACAAGGTGAGCGCTGCGAACATCAAGCAGGTGGTGGTGGAGCTGTTTGGGCTGAATCTGACGCGCGGGAGAGGCGTCTTGGTGAAGTGCGTGCTGGAGGCCCAGCTGGCGGCGCCAAACATGTCGCGGGTGTACAGCGCGCTTGTGGCCGTGCTGAACTCGAAGATACCGGAGATCGGCGAGCTGGTGCTGGCGCGGCTGGTGCTGCAGTTCAGACGGGCGTACAAGAGGAAGGACAAGCAGCGGCTGCTGGCGACAGTGGCGATGATCGCACACACGGTGAACTACAGGGTGGGCCACGAGATCCTCGCGCTACAGATACTGCACTTTCTGCTGCAGACGCCAGACAGCGACGCCCACGTGGAAGTTTCTGTGTCGCTCATGACCGAGTGCGGTGCTGTGCTGGCGGACACGAGCGCTGCGGCGAGCAGCGTGATCCTGGAGAGGTTCAGAACCGTGCTGCAGGAGGGACTGGTCAGCAAGAGGGTGCAGCACCTGATACAGGTTCTGCTCCAGGACAGGAGAAGCAACTTTGAGTCCCACCCGGCGGTGCTGAAGGAGCTGGACCTGGTTGAGGAGGAGGACCAGACAACACACCTCGTCGGGCTCGACGACACGATCGAGTCGCAGTCTGAGCTCAACGCGTTTGCATTTGACGAGAACTACGAGGAGAACGAGAGGAAGTACGCCAGTTTCAGGCGCGAGATCCTCGGAGACGACTCGGATGACTCGGAGGAGTCTGGCGCGGAGTCTGGAGAGTCCGAGTCCGAGTCCGAAGACGACAACGACGACCAGGTCAAGCTGGAGATCAAGGACCTGACAGCCGCGGATCTTGCGAACTTCCAGAAGACGGTGTACCTGACGATAATGTCCAGTATGTCTCACGAGGAGGTTGTGCACAAGCTGCTGAAGCTGAAGCCCTTGGACGAGTCCAAGAGAGAGCACATGCTCGTCGATATGGTTGTCAAGTGCTGTTCTCAGGAGAAGACATACTCAAAGTTCTACGGTCTGATAGGAGAGTACCTCGCACGCACCGGGCGCAGGTGGGACTCTGCATTCCGCGACACGTTCACGGAGTACTACACCACGGCACACAGGTTTGAGAACAACGCTCTGCGCAACATCTCGAACTTCTGGGGCCACATGTTTGCCAGCGATACGGTTGGATGGGAGGCCATGGAGTGTATCAAGATCACGGACGAAGACACAACCTCGGCCGGTCGAATCTTCCTGAAGTTCATGTTTGAGAGGATGCGGAACGAGTTGGGTCTGGACACCTTGGTCAAGAGGATAAACGAACCTTATATCAGGCCCTACGTCGCCGGTTGTTTCTTCCCCGAGACCGAGGACGATCTACGCTACGCCATCAACTTCTTCACAGCCATCAAGCTGGGTGCTCTCACCGAGGGCATGAGAGAAGCCCTCAACAGTCTTCCCGAACCAGAAGAGAGGGGCAGGTCCAGATCGCCCTCTGTTTCCAGATCTGCGTCGTTATCCAGGTCCGTATCGAGGAGCCGATCCGTATCCAGGAGCCGATCTGTGTCCAGAAGCCGGTCCCGGAGTTCGTCCGCTCCAAGACGACCACAGCTGCCCCCACATCTGAGAGACCAAAGAGACGCATTTGAAGAGTACAACAGAGATTCAAAGAGGAGGCGATACTAGGAGTTGTGTGTAAATTAGTCGGTTCTAGACCGAAAGTACAGTCGAATCGAGATGCAGCCTTGGCTGAAAATTTTTCAAAAAACTCAAAATCCCTTAGCTCCTAAAAGGGTAAAACTTCCAGATCCGGTTAAATTACTCTCATGGCGGCTAAAGCTAAAGGGAACGGGAAGTTCTTCTCTCTCATTGTCTCTATTGAGCCCTGAATGATTGCAACCCAAAACCGGTGAAGCCTGAAACCTCGGCGTTTCGTAAAATTTCAGAATTTTTGCGGTTTCTGCTTCGAAAAAAGCAATTTCTCTTCAACTTCAAACGAGGAGCCACTTCACCAGCCTACAACGATCAGTAAGAAAAGAGATAAAACGACTTGTTAAGGGATATAAAAGTCAGAAAAGAGACGGTAAACCGTTCAGTAAGAAAGTAAAAGGATTCAGTGTAGAATAAAAGGTAAGAGAAAATAGTCAAAAAGGAGATTTTTGGTATAAGGATTGGGTATGGTTAGGAGAGGTTTACTCGGAAGAGTAGACACCCCAGTACTTCTCAACACCGTAAGAGCCGTCGGCCTTCCAGTAGTCGTTGAAAGCAGTGAAGGCAATGGCAGAGGCACCACAGGTCTCCTGGATGGACTTGATGGCAGTCTGCTGGTTCTCCTTGGATGGAACGGCAACACCGTAGGTGTTACCCTTGGATGGCCAACCGGACTCGGTGACGAGAACAGACTTGTCACCACCGCAGGCAGACCAGACTCTCTCGATCTGGAGAAGAAGCCAGTCACCGGCACCGGATGGGTAGATGTAACCGTCAAAGTAGGCGTGGGCGTTGATGGCGATGTAGTCGGACAAGTCACAGAGACCTGGGTTGGCGATGACGGCAACGTGGGTCTCGGCAGAAACGACATCACCGGAGTAACCGGCAGACTTCAAGGCAGATCTGGCAGTGGAGATGTACTGACCAACCTGGGCAACAGAGGCCTGGCCGGAGTTGACAAGCTCGTTACCGACAGAGATGGAGTGGACGTCGCTCCAGGAACCGTAGGACTCGATGGCGGCAGAGATCTGGGAAACGGCATCGGAAATGGCATCGACAAAGTAGATACCGAGGAGCAGCTTCTGGCCGTCGGCCTTGGCCTTCAGGACGTTCTCAACCTGGTTACAGTCAACACCGTAGAGTCTGATGACCTCAAACTCGGTGAGGGAGGCCAGGTCGGAGGCAACCTCGTCGGCAGACTTACAGGCGCCGGACGCGGCGTATGGCGAGTAGGTGATACCCTTGGTGCCGGCAGAGAAGGAGGAAGACTCCCCGGTGGCGGTGGAAGCAGCGGCAGACGAGGTGGACGAGGAGACAGCCGCGACCTTGGAGGTGGTGGTTGGGACAACCTGGGCCTCGGCAACAGACGAGGCGGAGGAGATCTCAGCAGCGGTGGTTGGGGCGTGGACGTAGTTGATGGTGGTGGTGGCGGCGTTGTCGCCGGCACCAACGGTGACGATCCTGGTCTCGGTCACGACAACAACGTGTCTCTTCTCGTGCATGTGGTGCAGGTGCTGGAGAGGCTGGGCCGCGGTGATACCGACAGAGGCAGCAAGGGCAAGAGCCTGGGTGATCTTGGAGAAAAGCATGGCGTTTCAAGTGGACGGGTTCAGGGAGAGTGGGTGTTTGGTTTCAAGGGGGGGAGTGAGCGAATGTGCAAACAGGAAAACGTTGAAATAAAATAGTCACGGATCAGCGGTAGCTCGAGACTAAAATATAAAGGAATGACTAGAGTTGGAACTCAAACGTTTTGTATGTCTGGGAAGAAAACAACAGGAGAGAGAGAAGAAGAAGGAAGGGAAGAAGGCCTTCCAAGGGGGATCACCACAGGCGGATTGGGCCTCTGTTTTGTTTTTTTGCCCAAAAAAAGGCGCCGAGAAAAAAAGAAGAAAAAAAGCGTGGCGCACTCAAAACTTTATTGTTTACAAATGTCTCAGTTTGGGCGGTTCCGCGATTGCGTTTGCCTGAGCCCCTGGAGTTGCGCGCTACATCGCTACACGGCGCGGACCCGGTGCGCTCGTGCGCTGCATCCACGCCCAGCGCGCTCGTGATCCGGAGCTCCAAGTCGCTGGAGAAACAGCGTGGTTAGCCACTTCTGCAGCTAAAACCGGCTGCCCTCGGTTCTCACCCTCGGAACCCGTTTCTTTTTTTTTTTTTGTTTTTGGCGCGCCGTGTGTTTACGTTTTGCGGGATCGGGACGGTTCCTTGAATTTGAAGTGTGCTATATTAGCTACGTCTGCGCCTGGTGCAGAGATACACGAGGGCTCCAACGGCCCGGAACAGCGCTAAAAACGCCACCATCCACAGCACCACGCCCAGGAAGATGTTCTCGTTGGTGAGGTCGTCGTCGTCGTCGTTGTTTGTAACCTCTCGTAGACCTCCCGTGCCAAGCACGACTGATATTAGCGCGAAATTGCTCACCATCCAGAACAGAACCACCCCGGACCGAATGTTGGCGAACTTTGCGTCCGTGAGCTCTTGCTCCGACCTCTGTTTGGGCTTCGGCACGGTTGGCTCGTTCAGAAGGGTGCGCCCGGCAGCGTAGTACTCGTCCACCTCCTCCGGTCTGGTGGGGATCTTGACCGCGATGGTTCCGTCGTCGTCCACCTGTTTTGCAACACCGAGGTCCCTGTTACCCGCAGTGTCGCCCTTGGTGCCCCACGAGAAATCGTGCATGTTGCAGAACGCAAAGATGGTAAGCACGTTGACGTAGGACGGAGACAGCAGCAGGTACTGGCCCATACACGTGAACATGTGGTAGCAGTCGAGGAACAGCAGAGACATGACAAAGTAGAGCACGTAAGTGGAGCCCAGCGATATCACCAGGTTGATGAACACCTTATTCTTGAATATCTCTGCGGCACTGAGGTGCTCGGACTCAAACTTCAGAATCGACTTGACGGTGATGTACACGGTGGCCACCATCATGTACACCATCACAACCGCAAAGAAGGTAACGACAAACTTGTAGAACCGCCGAGAGTTCTGCGGCTTGTTTCCAAAGGACAGCAGGAACGTGGCACAGATGAGCATGCCGTAGATGATGGACAAGATGTAGGTGACGATCTTGCCGCCCGAGTACTCCGTGGCAAAGTTGAGCGCAAGGATCCGGAACACGAGGAAGTACAGGCCGATCTGGAACCACGAGATCACCAGGTTGAGAGCCTGGTACCCGAGCTCAAAGTGCAAGAAGATCTTGCGCATGAACGAGTGCGAGGAGTTCCACACTCTGAAGAAGTAGAGAATCGAGTGCAGAGAGGCAAAAAAAGAACCGTTGAGCCAACGTCTGCGCTGGTTGATGAACTCAGACAGCGTATCGGGGACGTCGGTGTAGGCAGCAGCATCGTTGACGTACTTGAGAGTCCATGCACAATCGCGCTTGGACACGAGTTCAAAACACAGAATTCGGTCCTCTGCAAGAAACATGTTCGACTTGAGAATTCCAGCCTCCTTCGGGTTTGTGGTCTCTGCGGCGAAGTACTCCACCAGCGGACCCGAGGCGACCCTCGCACCTGTCTTTGGATCGTCATGGTACTGGTCGCGCAGAGCCTGCCAGCGGTACGCGGAGAAGGCTCCAGGCAACACAGACACAAATCCGAACGCAGACTCCATGGGCTTGTCGAGGATGTTGGATATCTTGTACTCGAAGTTCTGAGCGGCAACAAGCGGGTTGGTGAAGCACTCTTTGGCGTCTGATCCCCAGTCTTTCAGCTTTGCTCCGACTTTGCCCACCTTGGAGGAGTACGCGTGTTCTCTGCCGAGCATGGTGCGGATCTCACCACACGCACCGCCAACCTGTGGGTCTTTGAATGCCCTCCATACACGGTATATGGCCTTTTTGTCCGGCTCGGTACCCACGTCGAGAAGCATCACCACGTTTGGGTTCAGCACCGGGCACAGAGCCTCAAAACACCACCGGTGGGAGTTCACCTTCTTCTTGTTCTTCTCCTTCAGGCAGAACATCATCTGCACTGGAACGGTGTTCGTCTTTGAGATCTTGACCTTGTGGATCTTGGTCTTGGACTCCTTCATGATCTCCTGTCCCGAGGCGTCTGTCTTGCCCGTGCCGACGGTTTTGGAGACCTCAACCGTCTCCAGCGGGTTGATGCCCAGGGTCGTGGTGTACTCGTACATGTGTGCCTCCACCTCCTTGCCCAAGACTGTGTTCTTGGCAAACCCCTCCTGGTAGCAGCCCAGCACAGACAGAAGTGACAGCGCGCGCGGGTTTATGACCTTGCGGCCATCGCTCACTATGCACACCACGATCTTCTTCCACGCCTCTGGCCCCCACTCCTTCTTCTCGTGCATGTATCTGATGCCCTTAAACACGCCCTTGAGTGTGCGGGCCAGCTCGATCTCGGACTCGTTGTACATGGTGCACACGATCAGCAGCTCTGTCTGGCGCGGGGTCTGGAACCCGTTCTGCCTCACTCTGAAACCGCACGCGCTGAAGTCCCTCGGCTGGCACGTCACGGCCTGGTACCGCATGGTGCTGAACTCGGCGAGGTGCTTTGTCTCCTCAAAGGGCAGCTCTTCCTGCAGCGATGGCGGGATGGGACAGTCGAACAGGAAGTTGCCGTCGACCAGCTTGACCTTCTGCGGCAGCGGCTCGACGGAGTCCGGCATCCCCACCGCCTCGTGCAGACTCTCCACGTCGTTGTTCACGCTGAGGTGCTCGTTCTGGAAACCGGATACGTGCACCTCCTCGTTGCCGGACTCGTCAAAGTCGGGGATGAAGTCACCGATCACATACCCGGGCTGCTTCTCCGGGTCCATGCTGTTGTAGGTGTCGAAGTACGCGTCCTCGAAGTACGCCTTGTGCGGAGACGCGTACTCCGCCGTGTTGCCGAACGGGTTCTCCAAGAGCGAGTTCCGCAGAAACGGCGTCGACCCGTGGGAGTCCGGAGGAGCCACGATGTCGCTGGACGAAGACTCGCGGAACGGATCGACGTACTCGGCGTAGTAATCGCCGTACCTCTTGTTGTGCTCGCCATCGCCATCGGAGTCCTCGTCATCGCCGTACGCGTTCTGCGCCGCGGAAAGCGGCACCCTGCCGTCCCGCACAGACTCCTCGTCGTCCTCGTCGTCTGAGTATCTGTAGATCACGCCTGACATGCCAATAAGCCTTGTTGAAGAGAGGTCGGGAGAAGATCAGGGGAAGAACAAGGCGAAGAACAAGGGGAAAGACAAAGCCCCAAGTTCTAAATTTGTAAATCAGGGCTGTGCAGGCGGCGGCCCCGCCGCACGGCGCCCAGCCGCCGAAGGGGGCGAAGCACCGACTGCGGCTCGTCGGTGCGCGAAACCAGCCTGTTGGTGGGATTGGCTCGGTGGGCCCTGCCCATCCGCCCTCAGCCAGTTTTCTCCGTACATGCCGGCTATTGCCAGCCAGGTGAGGTGCCTTGGCGGTCCCGATCGGCGGCGCCACGCAAATTTTGCGGTGGTGCACGACCCAAGATCCCCGGCGTTTAAGCTGCGACGTGGTCGTTGAAGCCTTCTTTGTTGGCGGCAAAGAGCAAAGCGATGGATCCAAAGATAGAAATGCAGGTGGATCCCAACGAGGACACCGAGTGGAACGACATCCTCCGGGCGCACGGGATCATCCCAGAAAAGGAGCCGGATCCCACCGACCAGCTGGAGGAGGCTCTGCAGGAGGCGGTGGTCAAGCAGCACGAGAACCGGCTGGAGAACAAGGACCTCGACGAGCTGGAGGCGCTGGAGGACGAGGAGGACGAGGACTTCCTTGAGTTCTACAAGCAGAAGCGGCTGCGGGAGATGCAGCAGCTGGGCGAGCGGTCGCGGTTCGGCTCGGTGTACCCGGTGGCCAAGCCTGAGTACAAGAAGGAGGTGACCGACGCGAGCAACGAGAGCTTTGTGTTTCTGCACATGAACCTCAGCAGCAACCAGCAGTCGCGGCTGCTGTCTGTGCTGATGCAGCAGCTGGCACGCAAGTATGCGGAGGTGAAGTTCTGCGAGATCCCCGCCAACAGGGCCGTGGAGAACTACCCGGACGCAAACTGCCCCACGATCCTGATTTACCACAGGACAGAGGTAGTCAAGCAGTATATCACGCTGACGCAGCTGGGTGGCAGCGGCGCTGGTATCAAGGACCTGGAGCGCGCGCTGGTGGCTGCGGGTGCGGTCCAGGACAACGACAGACGGCTCGTGATTAACCAGGACGACGAGGACGGGGAGCGGAAGCTGAGGTTCGCCAAGAAGTCGCTGCGCGGGTCTGCCAGCGTGGACGACGACGACGACTTCTTCGACTGACGTGTAAATAGAGAATGGTGTGTGAATGTATGCTTTACGGTAGTCTGTGGATTATGTAGTATAGGAGATATGCTTTGGCGCCGAGAACCTCGTCCGAGGACACGAGCGTCACCACGGCATCGTCGAACTTGAACCACCGGCCCTCTCTGTTCTTGACGTAGCAGATGTAGTGGCCCGTGTTGACGGAGCCAAAGTGGCACACCACGGCAAACAGCTCGTACGTCTTGTCGCCGGTGACGGGCGAGCCGTCCAGCGTGTACTTGGCCATGTCTAGCATCAGTGGGAACCGCACGTGGGTGTCTATCTTCGAGGTGGTGGCGGAGGTGTGCTCGAAGCGCTTCAGCTGGATGGCCACCACGGGCGAGAGCCGCTTGATCGTCAGCTTCTTGGTGGCCGGTGTCTTCCTCCCGCACGTGTCGCAGCTGTACATGACGTCCAGCTTCTCGACGGTGGTGAACTTGTCCAGACACGCGACGAGGTTGTTGTCGTCTCCCTTCTTGGACACCTCCAGCGACAGGTCCAGCATCGGGTCCACGGTCAGCTTGATGTTGGAGCACTGCGTGCACATGATGGAGCTCTGGAGCTCACCGGCAAACGTGCGGTGTGTGACACACGGGCAGTCCCAGAGCGTCGCGTGCGGAGAGGAGCTCTTTCTGTCCGGGATCTCCTCCGGGTTCATCGCCACGTGCGACTTGTGCAGCTCGTCCAGCGTGAACTGCCAGAACTCGTGCGCATCCTGCTCGGAGTATCCGGCCAGCGAGCGCTTCACCTTCCACGCAGCCGTCAGCAGCGCGGTGGGCCCGTAGCCGGTGGTCTTGTTGGAGGTGTAGAACTCGCGCAGGATGTCGCCCACGCAGCACGCGATGCACTCGTCGATCTCCTTGCCGCAGTCTGCGTGCTCGCCTCGCATGAAGTAGTCCCTCACAAACGGGTTGTGCACCAGCGTCTGCAGGATGGAGCTCATGAAGCACGTGGCGCCCATGTTGACGAAGCCACGCAGCCCCGTGCTGGCGCGGTAGGTGGGGATCCTCGACCCGGCCTCCACCGTCTCCAGCTTCTCCGGGTCGCTCTCCCTGTCGTACACGGGCATGCCCGGGAAGTCCGTCACGCCCGGCGACCGCACGATCCGGATGCGGATCTCCTCTATGCTCGGGTGGCCGACGTAGTCTCCGCACCGGAAACACAGGATGTGGCCCTGGGTCGCGTCGATGCCGAACACGTGGCCGTCGTGCTTCGCGTGCGCATGCGCGTGGCCCCTGCCCCAGCACCCGACGTACGAGCACTGCAGACACATGAACGACGGCGAGACGGCGTACGCGCAGTCCCGGCACTTGAGCACCTTGGCCCGCAGCCGCAGCAGCCGTTTGCGCTCGAGCTTGGAGCCGTCTTTGGCCACAAAGTGGTCCGGCAGCGAGGCCGTTCCCGGCGCCGCGAGCAGCGAGACCCGCATGGCCAGCGCATACGACCGGAACACCGTGTCTCGCGCGTGCGAGGCCAGCACCTTGTTGAGGTGCACGCACGGAGCAAACGTGGTGTGATTGCCGTTCGTGTTCTGGGACACAGGCGAGCCGCCCATCGAGTCGGGGGTCCGCGGAAGCCCCTTTCGCGCACTCATGTGCTGTTCTGTTGCGGTGTGGAGGCGTAGATCGATCCACACAGGCAGTCCGGTTCGGCGCTAGTTTCGCTGCAGGAAGTTGGCTAACGCTGCGCTGGGAGCTTGGTCGTGGTGATTCCTCGCGTTCGGCGTGATACCAGAGAGAACGATTAGCCGGATGCGAAACGGAGGCCCGTCCTGTCACCCGCCGTTGCGAATTTGGCCTCTAAGGGCGGTCGGGTGTGGTCGTGTACCATACCCAATCGGAGCCCTTTTCAAAAAACAAAAAAGTAGTGCATAGGCTAATTGAACGGTAGTGTGCGGTGCACGACCCGGCCCCTTTTTCCTGCCCATTTCTGAGTGATACGCAGAGCGTGTCCTTCTGTTCTTCTTCTACAGGAACATCAACATGGGTGACACGTACGATATAGTGCCCCTGGACTGGGAAGATGTGGATCTGCTCGGAGACGAGTATGAGGACATACAGAAGCGGGACCAAACCACCACCTCGCTGGGCCTGGGCATCGCCACCACGTCCCAGAGCGGGTGTGTGTCATGTCCCTCGACGCCTCCGGCCTGTCCCTCGTGTGCGGACGACGAGCAGTGTGTGCTCACCACGCAGACGTGCTCCAGCTGTCCGCAGACGCACTGCTCCAAGGTGAGCAACTCGATAGGCAACTACACGTCCTCGTCGTCGTCGTCGTCCTCGTCCTCTGGCGGCTCCTCGATGTCTGCTGGCGAGATCGGCGGAATCGCCGGTGGCGTGTCTGTGTTCGTGTTTGCGGTCATCGGAGTGGCGATGTACTTTGTGTACAAGCGCTATCTCAAGGACAGGCTTTTCTTCCGCCGCGAACCGCTGTACGACCTGGACGAGGACGAAGACGGCAACAAGGTGGGCGATCACGCCGGTCTGCTGGGCGGTACCGAGAAGCGGATGTCGCAGGTGACAGTTGGCTCGCGTGCTGCATCTGTGTTGACAAAGGCGTCAAACATCATCAACGTGGCCTACATTCCCGGCGTGACCATCAAGAGAGGCGCCACAAGAGGCCCTGCAAACTCCATATACAGCAGAGACTCGTACTTCTCGGACCTGGAGAACGCATCCATCCACGGAGCATCGCTGGCAGACGGCAGGACTTCGGACAACACGACAACCGCCATACGGGCAGTGCCGAAACTGGTGAGCGTCAACGGCCTGGCACACGAGGAAGAGGACGAGCACATGCCCATGACTGCCACGTCCGTGGTGAGTCTCGGCGGTGTCAGACTAACACCCATGAACAACAAGGCGTCAAACTCAAAGTTTCAGCCTGGTCTGCAGAACGACATGATTTTGGAGGAAGAGGAGGAGGAGGATGAGGACGACGACGACGACGACGACGCCGACGACGAGAGCGTTTCCGAGTCGGAGACAGACTCGGACGACAGCTCGTATCTGCGATCGTCTGACGAGGAGGACATCGACGCGATTGCGGAGCAGCACGCCGAGATGATGAGGAACAGGAACCTCAGCGACACGGCGCCGTTCAGAACACTCAACAACACGTCTTCGACGGTGCGCGGGAACAGCTCTGCTGCGCTGCGGGAGGGGATCCCCATCGAGCTTGTCGTTTCCGAGGAGGAGCAGGACGAGCCGGACGGAAGCTACCTGTTGACGGTGGACTTTGACCAGGGTGGGTTCCAGAGCGGGCTCGAGAGCGGGCTCGAGAGCCCCTTTGACGACAAGTTCAGACACGAGTGATTAGGTAAACGTATATTGAGCGCGCGGTATTGGTTTATATGCAGTAGTGGATCGTCTCCAGATCAGCGCCATGGCCTGCGAGGGTCCTTGGCCGCGCCGGACCCTGATCTCGTCATGCGTGTGGTGCGTGCGCCCTTGGCCTGGACGGTCTGTCTGTTGACCTGGCTGCGCAGCGGCTTGGGGCTCTCTGGCTTGACGACGCTCATCCCGGCAGTCGTCCGGCGACGTTTGGGTGCGCTTTCGGGCTGGCCCGACTCGCGCTTGGCCCGGGTGGCGGCGTAGTGGCTCGTGATGGAGTCCATCCGGCTGAACTTGGCCGAGTGCGCCTTCGCGAACCGGCTGGGCTTCGGCGACTGCGGTTTGGCCCGCTGGGCCCGCTCCACCTGCTCCGCGCGCGCGTTGAGCTCCTCCCACACGCTCTTCTTCACGTCCGACGCAAAGTGGAAGCTGAGCTTGGCCGGCTCCTTCAGACTCGGGTACAGAGGCCTCTTGTTCTCGAACAGGCTCGTGTCGAACTTGAAGTCCTCCTTGCGCTTGAAAGCGCCCGGCAGATCCATGGTATTGCGAGGTACAGAATTTGGGGTCCAATCAGAGTCCTCAAAATCGGCCTAACAAGGGGCAAAAAAAAGCGAGGGAAAACCCGCAAATGGTAAACACACACGCGCTGGGCGGAGGGGCGAGGCTACAAGCACCGGCAAGGCTGCGCTTCTCCAGCCGTCTGCGCGACACGTCACAGGTATAAATATGTCTGAGGATATAGTGAGAGAGGCCGGCGCGCTCGGAGTGTTTGCGTCGCATTATCTCCACGAGCCCGATTGGTCCTCTCCGGTCAAGCCCACGCCGTCCCCGCGCAAACCGCAGAGACAACAGGACGCAACCCGGCTTGTGCGCGCCAAGATGAGCCGATCCAACATGACCAACGACACCATCAACTCGCCCGTGTCGATGCACGGAGCGGTGTTCCGCCCGGAGCTGGAGCTGACGCCGGTCGGCGCGTTCCCCGACCTCTCGCTGAACGAGGTGGAGGACAGGCGCCGGCCCGAGCCGTCGGCGTTCGCCGTGCTGATGAAGCTGATCGAGACGCTCGCGGGCAAGGATAAGCTGGGCAAGGTGTGCCAGTACGGCCTGCGCATCCTGCTGTTCTACTCGGGCAGAACACGTGCGCTGCTGCTGAGCCAGAGGGCAGACCGGCTGGCGAGCCCGTTCACCCCGGACACAAAGGGCCTGGCCGGGATGGTGCTGGCTTTCGCACAGAGACCCGAGTTTGTGCTGCTGTTGCTGCTGCAGCACTTTGAAAAGCGATCGAAGGGCGTGGTGGCTGGGCTGTCCATGTACAGACAGATGCTGAGGTGCGGCCGCACTCCGTTCAAACTCATAAACCTGTCCTACAAGCTCGCCAACACCGTCTCTGTGTTTGCAAAAAGAGGCACCGCAAAGGGCATACTCAGTCTGCGAGATCAGTGGTACAACAAGGCCACGCTGTCGGACGTACTGGCTGTCTACTACAGCATATTCGACGAGACCCTGCTCTTCTTCAAGCTGGGGATCTTCTCCAGTCCGCGCCTCAGACAGGTGGCCGTTCGCCACGAGGCACTCGCGTGGTACTACAACATCTGCCTCGGTCTGTACAACTCCATGAACAAGCTCAGTTCGCTGAAGGAGAGTCAGAAACAGCTCGTGATCAACCAGCAGGTCAAAGAGCGCGCCAAGCTTCTCATGCGCAGCACGATATCGTCGTCCCCAAGGGTTTCGGCGCAGACGAGCAGCTACTACAACTACCAGTCTCCCAACATCCGCGCGCTTTCGCCCAGTCCGAGCGTGAGGAACGGTCTCGTCAGTGGATCGTCTGCGTCAAACACACAGGATGAGATTGACGAACTGTCGAAGCAGATAAGAAACGAACACATTGAGATTTTAAAGCTGATGTGCGATTTTGCCTTTGACACGATAAGTGTTTTCCACCTCAAGGTATCGGAACCAGTGCACTTGTCGTTTGGACTGGGAGCAGGTGCTCTTGCGCTCAGCAAAGTCTGGATGCAGGTCAAGGAAGATTTACAGGACAAGTAATACCATAATTCTTTTTTCTAGATAGATCAGTAGCCATTCTCAGCGAGCCACTTGGCAACACTGGCGGAGTCTCTCTTGACCCAAGAGGCCTTGGACTGAACAGTGTCGAGAGACTGGGCAAGACCCTGGTCGTAACCCTTGGTGTTCTTGCCGTCAAAGAACTTCTTGATCTCGTCGTACTGCTCGGTCTTGGTGAAACCAGAGGTACACAGGGTGACAACGCTTCCGAGCATCGACAAACCAGGAGGCAGCAACTTGTAGATGGTGTCCCAGTTCTGGACGAACCAGGCGTACAGAGTCTCCACACCAACCTTGCTCGTGCGCATACCCTGCATTGGAATGTAGAAGTCCTGGGATCTAACAGATCCATCCAAGAGCATGGCAAGGGTCTTGTGGAGGAGGTCCTTGTCCTCGAATCTACCGAGAACTCTCAGAGCGCTGATCTTTTCATCGACAGAAACTGGGTTCTTGTAGATCTTGAGCAGCTGCTCGTATTCAGCAGCACCACCGTTGCGTGCAACTGTTCCGAAAACGGTGCCTCTCAGGTTAGGGTGGAATGCATCCTTGTTTCCAGAAACGTACTCCTTGAACATGGCGGAACAAGCAGCAACAACCTCCTTATCATCAGCACCGGCAGCAGAGCCGAACAAGAGAGCCTTGAGCTGCTGATCGAGGAAAGAATCCGTGTCCTTGAACTCCCATCCGAGGGCATGGCAGTTCTTGGAGACCAAGTCACGGGTGTAAGCGTTGAGAGAATCTCTGACGCTCTTGTCCTCAAAGAGCCAGGCACCCTTGACAGCAGCGACTCTGGTGAGGATCTCACTCCAAACGACAAAGCTCTGTTCGCTCTTCCATCCGGAAACAAGCTGGAGCAAGTTAGTGGTGGAGGAGTAACCTGAGACGGCCAAAGCACCGGCATCAGAAACAAGACCAGCACGGTCCTCGACTGATAGCAAACCCTTGTTTCCAGCCTCACCGAGCTTGGCCCATCTCTCTGGGGAGTAAGCAGTTCTGAAAATACCTGCAGTGTCTGCGTTGAGCTTGTAGAAAGAGGAGTCCTTCAACTCGAGAGTGGTCTCTCTTGTATCGAGGACGATAGAGTCGTCGACACCTTCAGCGGTCTTGAGACCAACAAAGACAGGGTACAGAGTCTCATCCTCCTCTGGTTTGACGTCACCTGTGGTGAGGTAACGGTTCTGCTTGATGTGGATCTTGTTTCCATCCTCGGTAACGGTCAACACTGGGAAACCAACCTTCTTGGTCCAAATATCCATGACCTTGACAACATCCTTTCCAGAGGTCTCGGCAAGAGCCTCCCACAAGTCACTTGTCTTTGTGTTACCGTACTTGTGCTTCTTGAGGTAGTTCGAAACACCCTTGATGAAGACATCCTCGCCGAGCCACTTGGAGATCATCTTGAGCAGAGAGGAACCCTTGGCGTACGAGATGGCATCAAAGATCTGGTTGATCTCGTCGGCTCTCTTGACAGGAACCTCGATGGGGTGAGAGGCTCTGAGGGAGTCGAGGGCAAGGGCCTGCTGGAGAGAATCGGTGACATACTGTTCCCAAACCTTCCAGTCTGGGTGGAAAGTGTCGCACGAGTACCACGACATCCAGGTGGCAAAACCTTCGTTGAGCCACAAACCTTCCCACCAGTCCATGGTGACAAGGTTACCGAACCACTGGTGGGCAAGCTCGTGCTGAACAACCTCGGCAACTCTCTGCTTGGTAGACAGGGTGGAATTCTTCTCGTCGAACAACAGATCCACGACTCTGTATGTGACCAGACCAAAGTTCTCCATGGCACCGGCGCTGAAATCGTGGATGGCAACCATATCCATCTTGGGCAGGGGGTACGGGATGTCAAACTTCTTTTCAAAGAACTCGAGGGTCTTGGCAGCCAGCTCAACGGAGAATCTGCCCTGCTCTTCAAGACCAGGGGTCGCGTAGACTCTGACAGGGATTCTAAAGTTGTAGTCGGCCTCGATGTACTTGAGGTCACCGACGATGAAGGCAACGAGGTAGGTGGAGACGAGCGGGGTGGTGTTGAAGGACACCTTCTTTCTTCCGCTGTCGAGTTCGGTCTCGGCCTTGACGTCCATGTTGGACAGACACACGAGCTCCTTCTTGGCAATCAGATGGACGTCGAAAGTAGCCTTGAGAGCAGGCTCGTCAAAGCATGGGAAGGCTCTTCTGCAGTCGGTAGGCTCCATCTGGGTGGTGGCGAGGTACTTGGTCTCGCCGTTCTCCTCGTAGGTGGATCTGTAGAAGCCAGCCATCTTATCGTTGAGCTCACCGGTGAACTTGAGGTACAGCTTGACCTTCTCGCCGGCCAACAGAGTGCCCTCGGGGAACTTGAAGACGGAAGCCTGGTCGTCCTCGATGTAGGAGGTCTCCAGAGGCGCAACCTTCGCGGCAGGCGTAGTCAATTCAGCCGAGTGTATCTCGATGTCGAGGGTGTGGAGGGCAATGGAGCTGGAATCGTCCTTGACCTCGAGATCGATGGACACCTCACCGTCAAACTTGAAGGTGGTGAAGTTGGGCTCCAGCGTCAGGTCGTAGTGGACCGGCTTGACGTTGGTGGGCAGGACCTGGCGGTCAGAAGGGATACTGTGGGCTGGTTAGCATCGGATTCCCTGCGCAGATCGATCGATCCGTACGTACATTGTAGTGGAAGACATGTTGTCTGAGCTTTGATGGCGGGAACAACACCAGGCGTAGTTTCGGGTGGCAAATAGGGGGAGTCGTTTACCAACAGGAGTCCTCAGGGGCGCGGTGTGTGAAATCTGGGTCTGGACAGAGTTTAGCAGTCTCTTGAAACCTGGAAACATTCGCTATGGGGGAAGACGCTGGAGTGGATGTGCCTAGGCCTATATATACGCTGGGAGCGGGAGAGCCACTCGAGAGTGCCGTTTGGAGCTGTCGGTTTTTTCCCCGGTTGGGCGATGGCCAGCCGTTTTTTTTTTTTTCACTTGAAACTTTTTTTCTATTTTCACTATTTGACGTCTGGTCAGCCGGTTCTCTCAATGAGGTGGACACCGCTGTCGGACTCGACGATGGGGGATATCTCACCAACCTGTAGGGCAAAGGCGGCCTTCTCGAAGCTGGGCTGCATCTGGCCGCGTCCGAAGAACCCCAGATCACCACCCTTGCTGTGGCTGGAGCAGTCGCTCTCCGTCTGAGCCAGCTCGCCCAGTCTGGCCTCGCCAGAGCGGATCTTGCGTTCGTACTCGCGCAGGGTCTCCAGCGCCTCCTCCTTCGTGCGCGTGATGTTCTCCGACTTCCACGACGCCGGTCTGCGGGAGTCTCTGTGCTTGATCAGCAGGTGGCTGGCTCTCACCTCCTTCGGGTTGTGTAGACCCTTCGCGATGTATGCGTTCAGCAGCCCCTCGTCTGTGCCTGCTGGTGGAGTCCACGTGGATTCGCCACCGGCTGGGTTGTAGTAGTACTCTGTGTTGTGTGTCTTGGACACCCTGATCTGCCACCCTTGTGGGAGACCTGTGTGTTCTGAGACCGCCTGTGCCGCTGTTAGTATGATTCCACCGCTCCCGATGAATTACGCACCATTTGCTTGATGTTGACTACAAAGAAGACACGGTCAGCCCGCCGGGCTGGTTTTTCTCCTTATTCGCACCGGTGCGGCGAAACGCTGGCGGTACACACTTTTTTTTCTGCGAAACGCGTCTTTCTCCGGTGTTGGCCACTCTTCTCTCCTCACCAGTTGGACAATGACAGTCAACGAGAGCGTTCAGCAGTTTGCGAAGGATGACTTCCGGATCGTGGTGTTTGCCAACGGCTCGGTCGTGCGGGAGGACGGAAGGCCCCTCACCCTCGCACTTGTGAGACTCCCACACCCGAAGGACGATAGACCGTGCAGCTTTCTCGTTGACGAGCAGAACAGGCTGCTTTACGAGCTCAAGAAGCTGAATTTCCACAACGAGGAGCTTCCCGTGGCCAAGCGCCCGGTCACCACCCCGCGCGGTGAGTGTCTCAACTCGGTCATCGTCGAGCGCCACGGCTCGCAGCAGGGCATGGTTTTCGAGGAACCAGAGGTCTGGGTGGCTTCCAGATTCAACCCGGTTTTCCTGTTGCTGAGCTTCTTCGAGCGCAACATTGAGAAACTGGCGAGCGACCCGGACACGAGTACCGGAACGCGGTACGTCGGCCTGGACGATATAACGGAGAACATGCGCGACGATTCAGACTCAAACCTGAAGGACCTGCCCGATTCGTTCTTCACCCAGGACTCCATAGGCAAGTCGCTTGCGCTCATATGCGATACCCTGGAACAGTCGGGCGAGATGTACTACAAGCTTTCCCTGGCCAAAGTGTTGGGCTTCCTGAAATCGCGCGTCGAGAGGGTTGTCGACAGATTCCCACGCAGCATAATGGAGGCCATGCTCAAGACCAAGATATACCCTCCCAACACCGATGACATCCCGAACGAGATGGTGCGTGCCGTGCAGAAGATATACGCCATCCAGCTGGTTGGCTCCTACCTGTCTGCGTTCTACATCTCACAGCTGCACACCGCTTTCGCCAAAGACATCGCCGCCGGTCAGCAGCACATGGACAGCGTCGCAGGCGTGCTGGAGGAGCACAAACAGGCACAGCGGAACATCGAGGATCTGAACGCCTCTCTGACAAACGCAGGACCCTCCAAGAAACGCAAGGCTCCAGCGCCAAAGAAGAAGGAACCGCCCAAAGTCGCCAAGGGCATGGGTGCCCTCGACGGGTTCTTCAAAAGGGCGTGATACTACATACCATAGACATAATCATACTATTCACAAGGTGTTTATCATTTCTTAACAATCTCAGAAGCAAGGGCCTCTGGCTTCGAAGAGAGCTTGTCATAGATGCTCAGGCCACTGGCCATCCACGAAGAGATGTTTCCGAGCTCAGCTGGCAACACGATGGTGTTGGACTCCTTGGCAAGTTTGGCAAACGCCTCGACGTACTTCTCGGCGATCTGCAGCGAGACCGCGTCTTTTCCACCGGGTGTGTTCTGGATGGCATCGGCAAGTTGTCTGATTCCCTCAGCCGTGGCTTTGGCCTTGAGCAGAATAGCCTCGCTTTCACCACTCGCACTGTTGATCTGCTGCAGCCTCTCAGCCTCCGACGCCAGGATATGGGATTCCTTTTGACCTTCGGCAATGTTGATAGCAGACTGTCTGTGACCCTCGGAGTCCAAAATCTCCGCACGTTTGCTGCGCTCAGCACTGACCTGTCTGTGCATGGCCTCCAAGACATTGGCAGGTGGGTGGATGTCCCTGATTTCGTATCTGAGACACTGCAATCCCCAGTCCTTAGCGGCCTCGTTCAGCACGGCGGTGATGTTCACGTTGAGGGACTGTCTCTCACGCAGCACGTGGTCCAGCGTCAACTGACCGATCTCGGAACGCATAGTCGTCTGTGCGAGCTGGGAGATCGCATACTCGGCATCCTCAACTCCGTAGGAGGCCTTGTACGCGTCGATCACCTTGATGTACAAGACACCGTCCATCTCAAGGGTGACATTGTCGGAGGTGATGGCAGACTGGGAGGGAACCTCGATGGCAGACTCCTTGAGCGACTGAACGTACTGGATCTTATCGATGAACGGAATGAGGATGGCCAGACCTGGCTCGAGTATCCTGTGGAACTTGCCCATGCGCTCCACAATCCACGCGGTCTGTTGGGGCACAAACCTGACGACTGTGTTTGCTGGAAGAGCTCCCTTCTGGAAAAACGTCAGGTTGGGACCGGGCTGACCCGTGAACATCCTCTTGGAAACGCTGCTTCTCACAGCAGATCTCAGAACCCTGTTGGAGTATCTCGTCAACATGTTGGATTGGTCGGGTTTCGATGGGGGTTGTGCGGGTGTTTGCCACCTGCGCAAGCCGAAGAACTCATCCCTATCCCTGGTGCGAAGCCCTGGTGGTATCACGACCTTTGGAGAAATTTTATAGAGCCTCTTTGCCACTCCCCTCAGTGCCACGGCCCAGGGAACGGATAAACATGTTCAAGGGAATAGAGGTGTCTGCGAATGAGGTGGACTTTACCCTGGAGTCTCTCAAGGCGGGAATCAGGTTTGATGGGCGCAAGCTCGACGAGATGAGACCGGTGGACATAAAACTCGGTGAGGAATACGGCTACGTCGAGGTGGGCTTGGGAAAGACAAGGGTGATAGTGAGAATCTCGGCGCACCTGGCGGTTCCGTTTGAAGATCGGCCATACCAGGGGATATTCCAGATAACAACAGAGATATCGCCCATGGCTGGACCCATGTTCGAGAGCGATAGACAGTCGGTCGATGAGGTTCTGATAAGCAGACTCGTCGAAAAGGCTGTTCGCAGGTCGGGTGCACTGGACCTCGAGAGTCTCTGTATCATAGCAGGCTCCAAGTGCTGGAGCATCAGGGCAGACGTGCATTTTCTGGACTACGACGGGAATTTCATAGATGCGACGTGTCTTGCAGTCATGGTGGGGCTGTCGCACTTCAAGAAGCCAGATGTGGCCATCAACGGCGAGGAGGTTGTGCTCTACTCTACAGAGCAGCGTGACCCCGTCTCGCTGTCGGTACTACACGTGCCGATCTGTGTGACGTTTGCATTCTACAACCCGAACGACGTTGAGGAGAACATCAAAGGTTCGGCGGAAGAACTCATAATGTGCGATCCAACGATGCGCGAAGAGGCACAGAGTCTTGGAACCATGACCCTGACGATCAACAAGAACAGAGAGATATGCCAGATAAGCAAAGCAGGCGGGTTACCTATCGATGCACCAGTCATAATGGACTGTTGTTCCACAGCATACGGCATAGTTGACAGGCTCACCGAGCGTATCAAACAGATACTCAAGGACGACGAGGCCAGAAGGGTCGATGTTAACGTACAAAGGGCACTGAGTTCTGCCAACAGTAGGTAATAAATAGAAAACCATCTTTTCTTAACACAATAATTAGTTCTTACGGGCAAACTCTATCTCCGCTGGCTCCTCGGGCAGAACCACCATGGAGGTGAAATCAGAAGGAGGAACTTTGCACTTCCAGGTGTAGTTCTGGATATAAGTGACAAGAATGGTTCCAAGTTGGACATAGGCAAACTGTTCACCGATGCATCTGTGCCTTCCACCACCGAATGGGAGGTATGGAGAGGAAACGGCCTTGGTCACTTTACCAAAACCGTAATCGACACTGTCCTCGTCGCCCTGAGCGTGCTCGTCCCATCTGTGTGGGTCGAACTTCTCAGGCTGTGGGAAGTAGGCATCAGAGAGATGGGCGTAGCCTGGTGCCACCAAGACAAAGTGGCCCTGAGGAACGATGTACTTGGTGTTAGGAACAACAAGAGGCTTCGTGACCTTTCTCATGAGCGAGTGCAATGGCATGTGCAGTCTGAGAGTTTCCTTGATGACGTTGTTCACCAGTGGCATTCTCTGCAGATCATCGTATGTGACTGGGTTGTTGCCAATGGTCTTCTCGATCTCCTCGGCGAGCTCTCTCTGCAGATCGGGTCTCTCACCGAGATGCAACAGGAACCAAGAGGAGGTAGATGCAGAAGTGTGCTGTCCACCCATCAGAACACCAATGAGCAAGTAGGCAAGCTCCTGGTCGGTCATCTTGGTACCGTCCTTGTAGGTAGACGATCTCATCAAGTGGTCAATGAGATCCCTTTCCTGGATATCGTTTTCGGATCTTCTCTTTTCGATGAGACTCATGTAAGTAGAGGCAACAGTTTCACGGGCATTGTCTCTCTTGCGATAGTGTGGCAATGGCAAGTTGGGAAACACAAAGTTGATTGGAGTGAAACCCTTGTCGAGATCCGAGTAGAGCTGGGCAAATCCAGTGTCCAGCTTTCTTCTGATATCGTCACCGAGCAAGACTCTGGAAGCAGTAAAGATGGTCATTTCGGCCTGACTCTTCAGAACCTCAATCTTACCCTCGGCGGAATCCAAGCCGGGAGTGGACTGGAAGAACTTGAGAACCTCCTCTCTGATCTTGGGGACGTACTTGATGAAGTTCTCCCTGGTGAGCGCGGTTTTGCAGAACTTCTTCTGGTCCATCAGTTTCCAGTTTGGACAATCGTAGATCACACCGGTTCCGAAAGTTGGAGTCGTCAGGTGGGCATATGCATCCTCGGCAGAAACGTCGCTGAGCTTGGCGTTCAGGATGAACTCGTGGCCCTTGGGTCCAAGATACACGGTCATAACTCTTCCGAGAAGCATGAAGGCAAACACGTCTCCGTACTTCTTGCGACAGTTCTCGAAGAACTCGTATGGCTGCATTCCGTATGGAACGGCAGAACCGACCCATGGAATGTAGTACGTAACGAGAGGAACCCTGTCGGGTCTAAGAGAGTAGAAGAACTGCCACACGAGAGAGTAAACGAAGGGAATCGCGACAATCGTGATGATCTGCTGGAAAAGCGACAGAGAAGAGAACACCCCCCATGCCTTGTCGGCATACTCTATCACCTGCTGAGAAACTGCCATGTTGAGACTGTTTTTTTGCTTGCTGAGAGAGAAGAGTGGAAGGGAACGAGGATTCGTTGGATTTCAGCGTGTTTTTGTCTTTTCCCGTTCATGCTAAACGATCGTTTAGCACGTGACCTGTCGCGCCTCTTCGCTACAACAGGAAAACGGTTGCACGCGTTTAAAACGGTTGCGCTCGTTTACATTTGATCGTTCCCGATGAGGCGCAGTGGTGGGGTGATTGGGTGATGGTACGATTACGAAGCGTGAGGGCAGCCAGGTGCCTGAGTCTCTGAGACCCGAGGACTTGGAGACTCTGGTCTCAGAAAGGTGGCCTGACTTTGCAGCCTCTCCACGCGTTTATCAGGAATCGTAACGAAGGAAAATAAGGCGATGATTGGAACTTTTATATACAAGTGAAACAGACCATGTTCAGATAACAGCCTTGGCCTTTTCCTGCTGTATCCTCTCCAATGGCGTGAGAATAGCAGGTATCTCGTGCTCAGGCACAGGCTCAGCCTTTGTGATCTCGACAAACTCCCTGAGAATGTCCTCCTTGGTCTTGGACTTACAGTCTATGATCTGTTCTCCCTCTGTGGTTGTGATCTTGAGCACGGATGGACACTCCCTGCTCTCTTCGGCGGTGGTGGTCTTGATCCTGCGCACGGCAATGGGCAGCTGGGGGTTGTGGAACTGGACGGTCTTCAAGTTGTACTTCCAGAAGTTCTTTATTCCGTGGTGTCCGTTCTCGATCGTGGTCTTGAACGTCAACTCCAGCGCCTGGACGTTCGATGGTACTTTGACTGCTGAGTTTGGGAAGTTGGCAATCATGTTGAGGTGTGCTGCCTGTCTGGCAAACCTGCGCTTGGGCAGCTCCTTGTACATCTGATTCGCCGCTTTCTTCATTGTTTCTAGTCTATCCCTCTCTTCAAATCGTCGAGTACAAGGAAGAGAAAATCCGCCATCCGACGTTTTTTTTCTTTGGAGAAAATTTGTTGGACCACTACTTCGATTCGCTGCTTATCTAATCATATGGTATGTTCGAGGAACAATCTCTCTTGCAGATTGTTCCAGAAGCCTTTGTCGTAAACGTTGTCCAGTTCGTCGATGGACAAGACGCACGACAACTTCCCGTTCTTGACGTCTGCAGAGAAGAAGACCTCGTCCGAAAGTCTGTAAAAATCAACACCATCGCGCACCAGGTACAGCTTTTCATCTTTTGACTCGTACCGATACAGACACTTTGTGTGGACCAGGTGTTGTATGTAGTCCCACTTGAGCGTCTCGTTGGTGGTGACGCCAAGGTAGATGTACCAGAGATGTTCTGCAAGGAAGAATCCAACCATGGGCAGGAAGAGCACGCACAGCGTGAGCAAGATACCTGTTATCTCGCACTCTTTGTTCGTATCCGATACGACCCACCAGTACTTGCTCCACGAAGACGCGTCTATGCGGGAGTGGAAGCGCTCTCTGACAACAACATCCAACTTGAAACGGGTTGATAGAGCGACGTAGTTGGCAACAACCAGCTGCAGGCTGCGCCAGCAGAGATATGCACCATAGGCAAATATCCAAATGCACGAAACGAGAAATGCGAGAAACCAGCGGTAGTTCTTGTATCCGACACAGTTGTTGAGCCAGACACAGTGGTGGTCAAACAGGTATATGCAGGTCCCGCACTTGGAACAGTGCTTGGACCTGGCGATCTTCGGTATCTGACACGTCCGGCACTGGTGGTCCAGTCTGCGCGGGAATATGAGCTCGTCATGCGGAAACAGAGAGTCCACCTTGACGAGTTTCTTGTCCAAAAGCTCGCCGTCGCGCTGTTCGACAAACGTACGCGACACGTCTCCCGGGTTAGTGGTGACCGCGAGCACAAACACCAGCAAATTGACAACTATGCTGGGCACAATCACGATCCAGAAGCGCGGATCTTCTCTGTACTCCATGAACTGGTCCTCGTACTTCAGCAGCGTGTTGAAGTACGTGTACTCTATGAACAGCGAGAGACACTTGAGGAACACCACAACGTACATAACAGGCACGACCCAGCCATACGCCTTGAGCATTACCGGGTGTGTAGCCACTCGTGTGACTGTGTTTCCAAACAGCCTCTCGTCCATTCTCGAGAGAACGCCCGATAACACTCCCGCAGTCGATACCACACCCTGGCGTATCCTGTATATAACCGTTTCTCTGACCAACGGTTAGCCCCTCGCCCGAATAAAAAAAATTTTTGGCACGTACCTATACTGCGGCAGGTCTCCAAACAGCACTATCACAACCAGCGTGAACAGCACCAGTATAGCCAGCACGGCTATAGTAAGAACCCCCATTGGCCAGCAGAAGAACAAACAAGAGCCCCTAAAAGCTGGCGCATTTTCTCTCTGTCCCAGTTTTGGACTGGGAGTGCACCAACCGCAGAACACGTGTGTGGTGTCAAACATACATAGAGGCTGTGCGGCTATACGAATATCTGCACAGCTCACAGCTGACCGTGCTGAATATTAGTAATGCTCTGCCTGAGCTGTGGATCTCCCTCCGTGTTCTAGATAAGCATCTGCAGCAATAGGGGCAGAGCGATGGAGGCGCAGTTGGGCGTGCGTGCGGCTTTTTTCTGTGAAAAGTGCAAATTGAGAATCTGCCAGGACCTCCAAAGAGGCTAGAGTTGGCCTGCACGCGAGCGTTCACAAATCCGCCTGTTCAAACTGACACTGAGGTGGCGCTCTGCGGGAATTATGCGAGTTGACGGAATTTTCGAAATTTCAGGGAATCCGTCGCTGCGATACCCCTCTTGGCTTGGCCCTTGCCGGTGGACAGAGGAACACATGCACTTAATGAACCTGTTTCGGATTATAAACAGGGGTGAAGCTCAGCCCACAGCAATTACCCTATATATGCATGTATTTATAGAAAGTGAGGCGGCCGAAAAAAGGAAAGTGGAAGGTGATCTGCAGAGCCTCACTTCTTGATTGCTCTTCTTGCTGCCATCGCCTTATATAAACCCCCTAATCCTCCTGTTTTGGCCGGTTGCCTGGAAAGTCGGGTATACTTCTTGCTGTCACTCTCGCTTACTATCAACATGAAGGTGTCTACTCTATTTGCCGTTTTCACGTCGGTTTCGCTCGCTCACGGAGAGTATCTCTTTAGAAACACAACCGCCAATGGAACTGCGGTTGGAGGCGCCAACGGAACCAACGGAACCAACGGGACCAGCGGAACCAACAGCACATCTGGCGGAGGCTCGGGAGGCTCAGGGTCCTCGGCCTCTGGGGCTTCTTCGGGCTCCAGGACCAGCTCGGGCAGCGGCTCAAGCGCCACATCTGGTTCCTCGGCCTCGGGATCCTCCAGCACGAGCAGCGGTGGCGCCGACCAGCTGTACGCCGGAGGCGCTGGAATGGTGGCCGCTGGGGTTGCCGCTGTGCTTTTGTTCTAGGTGTATATACCCGTTTTCTATCGCCAATGCTTTTCTCTGCCAACTGAATTTGTAGGGTCTGGAAAATGAATGCTTAGAGTTTAGCCGAGTCGGGGAGTGTACCAACCGGCAAAGGATTTCGGCGGTAACTCCCCGGCGACCGCCCACGTTTCACGTTTCACGTTGTGGACCGTTTGGTTGTGTGTGTTTACATTTCCTATTCACCTTTGTAACGTAGACGGGTCCCGCGTGCGGAAAGGACGCTACTGCTAGAGCGTATTATGCAGAAAACGCTGATAGAGTTGGCACTACTCCCGCTTCGGGGTCAAATTGGCTAGAGAAAGACATCGCTCTCTATATTTAGAAGGAATACGCAAACGGCTAAACGTAAACAGGTCAAGGGTTTTCCGCTCTTTTTTTCTTTGTCGAGACACTCGGAATTCTGCCAGATTCTATTTCTTGAACGCAATTCGCCCTTCTTCTCTCCTTTCCCGCTCCTCTTCTTCTCCCCAACACTGGAACATCAAGCTTGAGCAAATACGTTCGTTATTCTTTTTTCTTCTTTCTTCACCAGATCGGCTTCCACATTTTCCTTGTCATCGGACGGTATAATAAAGGGAAAATATTAAAGGACCACCTCGCGAGAATTCAGAAAAGGCTCACTTAATCACCTTGTACATTTGATCCACATACACATCTCATAATGCAGTTCACAAAATCCGCTCTGGTTCTCGCCACCATGGCTGCCTCTGCCATGGCCGCTGCCACCACCTCTCTGAGTGAGTATCTTTTCGTCCACATGTCGTCCCCTGTAGATCAGGGGATGCTGGCTTATTAACAGGCAAAACCTCCCCATTTTATCGCGCCCTCTACAATCCATCTACTCGCCCATCCACACCTCCCCCAAGTTGCTGCACAACCTGCTTTGCACGGACAGACACAAAAATATCCACACAACCTGCTGGATCTGCCATCTCCAGTTTCGCCTCTGGCCGTTTAGCTTTCCTCGACAACGAGGCGCTGCTGTCCCAAAAACTTTTTTTCTCATTGATCTGGGAAACACACGACTCGCGGTTCCGGGATTTGAGGAATTGCTTTTCGCTCTACCCCTTTGGAATGGAGCTAAGTGTGTTTATTTTTTTTGGGCTGTCTTTTATTGCATGGTTTCCGTTTCTCGCTCTCGTTTCCAGAGAGCTGGTGTGTATGCGCCGTATCTCACGAAACGAAGGCAGCAAAGCAAAAACAAGGGAGGTGTTTCAGAACTCTATTTTCTGGCAGGGGTGGGTGGACCTTGAGCGCGCGTCGCTTCTCGTCCCCCCCCCCCCCCCCCTTTCTGCGAAGAACGGATACCACAGGTCCAGAAAAATAAACTTTCGGGAGGGATCGGAAAAGGGACTAGCGTGAAATGCCTCGCTATGCCAGAGTGGGGTTTTGTTTATGTTTACGTTCCCGAAAAAAGTACTAACATGTGTTTTAGACTCGTCTTTGACCTCCACCACCTCCATCAAGGTGTCTTCGGGATGTTCTTTCAAGACTTACACAGCTACCGCTCAGTCTAACTTGGACGAGATCTCCAACTGTGAGGCCGTCAAGGGTACCGTGTACATCACCGGTGATCTTGGTTCCGCCTCCATTGCCAACGTCAAGGCCATCTACGGTGACTTGATCATCAACAACGCCACCCACTTGGCTTCTTTTGCCGCTGATTCCCTCACCACCATCACCGGTGAGCTTGAGTTGACCGAGCTTACCATCCTCTCTTCTCTTTCTTTCGGTTCCCTCTCCTCCGTTGGTTCCATCAACTGGGTCACTCTCCCAGCCCTGACCAACACCGGTCTTTCGTCCGTTACCGACTCCCAGACCGTCATCATCTCTGACACCGAGCTCGAGAACTTGGACGGTTTGGACGCCACCAACGTTGAGACCTTCAACATCAACAACAACAAGAACTTGAACACCATCGACTCCCAGCTTGAGACTGTTTCGTCTGCTCTTGAGGTTTCTTTCAACGCCGAGGATGTTGAGATTTCCTTCGACAAGCTCGTCTGGGCCAACAACATCACCTTCCGTGACGTTTCCTCCGTCTCTCTTGAATCCCTCGAGGTTGTCAACGCTTCTTTCGGTTTGATCGACAACGAGATTGAGTCTGTTGAGCTCCCACAGCTCACCAAGGTTGGTGGTACCCTCTCCATCGTTGAGAACTTGTCTCTCAAGTCTGCCAACTTCTCCGAGCTTGCTACCATCGGTGGTGGTTTCGTCGTTGCCAACAACACCAAGTTGAGCGACGTTGACGGTTTCGAGTCCCTCAAGACCATTGGCGGTGCCGTTATCCTTACCGGTGACTTTGACAAGGCTGAGCTTCCATCTCTCACCTCTGTCAAGGGTGGTTTCGATGTCGAGTCCACTGGCGACTTTGACTGCTCTGACTTTGAGTCTCTTGACAAGAAGGGTAAGATCCAGGGTGACAAGTTTGTCTGCAAGGCTGCCTCCCACTCCACCTCCATCTCTCAGTCTGCTTCCGAGACTGAGTCTGCCACCGACTCTACTTCTACTGGTTCTGCTACTGAGTCTGCCACCTCCGCCTCTTCGTCCTCCAAGGGCGCTGCCGCTGGTTCTTACTCCGGTGTTAAGGCATCCTCCATCTTTGGTACCTTTGCCGCTGTTGCCCTCGCTCTCTTGTAAGCGGGTTAATCTCTTGACAACTCTTTCTCTCAAAAACAACAAAAAAAACGAAAAAAATCAAATCAAACAAAAAGTTGAGCACGCCCTGCAGTGATTGGCCTCTGCTCTCTTTATAACATTTTTTATACTTTTTTAAATTTACGTGGTTTCCTCTAAGAGTTGAGTAGGCCCTTTCATTTCGTACTTAGTTACAAACCCTTTCCGTAGTTTCCACTCTGGAAGAACTCGAGGATAATTCGGACAATGTTCTCAAGAGCACTGAGCCAAACGTTCAGCTGCTCTGCAACTTTGGTCTGGTCAGCACCCAATTTTTCAAAGAAGTCTTTTCTGTAGGGACAGGCCTTCATGGCAAGCTTGAAGATGGGCCTGACCATCATGGAGTGGTACTTGGTGAGTGTCTTTCCGTAGGCCTCGGTGAAGGTCTTGGTGAGCTCCAAGTCTGGGTGATCAACCGTCTCTCTCATGGCCACGGCCGTGAATTGCAAACCACGGCACAACCACAGAAGACCCTGTGTGGCGGTCTTCTTCTTATCCGTAACCTCGCTCAGGATCAGATCCTGCAGAGTGCCGGCCTTGGCAGGATCCGCAAGCAGTTTGGCGCGGACTTTGGCCACGTTGCCAGTCATATCACTCTGAACAACGGAGAATGCAGACGATCCAAGGAGGTCAAACAGTTTGATAAGAGATTCAGACGCCTCCAGGAATTCCGCAGTGGAGATCTTGTCATCGACAACAGGCACGTCCGCAAAGGACTTTTTCATCTCATCAAAGAAAGTAGACATGGTTGTGTGTATAGCTATGCTGGTGGTGTTAATGGGTGTGTTGTCATTTCGTCTTGATCGACCAGCGAGAATGAAACGCGTGGTCTTTTAGAGAGGGTTGGCGCACTACCACGTCGCTTAAAGTTGCCAATCCCAAAACGGCTTTTTTTTCTGATGAACCTTGATTTTTTGTTTGGCTATTTATTTGATGTCGAAGACAGACTTGAGCTGGCGCAGCAGCAACCAGTCATCTCTGGAAACAGTATCACGGAAAGCTGGGTCCTTCAGCGTATCGATAGACCTTCTGGAGATGAGAGAGTAGAGCATGTCAGTCTCATCAACGTGACGACCCCAGGTTGGCTGGGCACTTGATGGGTTTTCCAACCTCATGGCAACACCTGCGTTTGTCTGACCCTTCTTGACAATGTTCTCACTCTTGTGGTTGACCTCGAGAGAGACAACCTTTCCGAGAACCATGACGTTTCTCTCCTTTGTGGTTGGATCGACACGAACCGCACAGATTGGGGTTCCAATTCTGACTGCACCTTCGACCACATCCACACCGATGATCATTGGGTTTCTCTTGTTGATGATCTGGATGGTCTTGAGAACACAAGGGAAGATGGCATACTCGAGGAAGTCCTTACGACGCTGCTCCATCAAAGTCTTCTGGTAAGCTGTGAAGGCGTCAAACAGGTGGTAGATAATGTCAGCGCTGAAAATCTTAATTCCCTGCTCCTCGGCATACTGTTCTGCTTCTTTGTCGATCTTGACATCGAAACAGAGCATGACTGCAAACTCCTTGGCCTTTTCAAGCATGGTGCTGGCCTTCATGACGTCTCTCTTGTAAACCGGACCCAGACCAATGGACATGACTGGGATCTTCATATCCTTCAAGAAATCGAGAAGGGCCTCAAGAGAACCAAGGGTAGATGCCTGGACGGTAACACCACGTCCAGAGCTGTCAACAGAGTCAAGGAGACCGGAAAGATCGTCCATAACCTCGTCGAGCATTTCGTCTTCGTCATCATCCTCACCGACAACCAAAAGTCTGGAACCGGCAACAGCCTTCTCGAGATCGTTAGCGGCAATCTTGACACCGAGAGCAGCCTTGACCTCCTTGTGGTGAACGTACTCAGACTTGATACGCAACTCTCTGAGCGGCTGTGGAGTAAGCAGAGCTCTGATATTCGTGGCGATAGGACCGTTCATACCACACAGCACAATTCTGTCACCCTCTCTCAGAATACCGTTGGACAAAACAACATCGATGGTGGTACCAAGACCTTCAACAACCTTAACCTCGAGAATGGTAGCTTCAATCTTGGAGAGGTACATGAGCTGTTTGCTCATTCTCTTCTGAGTAAGTTCCAGAACCAACCACAGAAGATCAGGAACACCTTCACCGGTAACGGCAGAAGTTGGAACGATCGAAACATACTTGGACAAGTTTCTGTTCTGGAAGTAGAGCTCAGAGTTGAGACCCTGTTCGGCCAACTGAACCTTGATCTTCGAAAGTCTGTCCTCGAATTCCTGCTGGACGGCTCTAGACTGCTTGCCGAAAGAGTCACGGAAGGAGTTGTTGGGGGTTGTCTGCCAGCTGTAAAGTCTGTCAATCTTGTTGAGAGCAACGACAAATGGAGCCTTACGGTCACGCAACAACTTGATAGACTCGATAGTCTGCTGTTCGAGACCGTGCATGATATCAATGACCAGGATAGCGATGTTACAGAGGGAAGAACCTCTGGATCTCAGGTTTGTGAAAGATTCGTGACCGGGAGTATCAATGATGAGCAAGCCTGGAACTTCGTAAACCATCTTCTCGTAGCTGGCCATGACCGCGGTCTTCTGCTTGATAGCGTCAACTGGGAAGTAAGTGGCACCAATCTGCTGGGTAATACCACCGGCTTCACCACCCTGGACGTTTGTCTGACGAATCTTGTCCAGAAGCTTGGTCTTACCGGTATCGACGTGACCCAAGATACAGCAAATTGGCGAACGCAGATCGTTTGACGAGGGAACACCAGCCTTGGCGGATTTCTTAGCGGGCTTTCTCTTGATCTCCTCGATCTGTTCCTCTGGCTCAGTCTTTTCGACGGCCTTTTCAACAGGTTTCTCCTCGACCGGCTGCTCCTCAGCTGGAGCAGGCGTAGAGACTGGCGATTCAGACTCGGCGGGTGTCTCTGCTGTCTCTGTGGTGACGGTCTCCTCTTCGTCCAAAGCGGTCTCCCAGCTATCGGCCACAGGCTCATCATCCTCCAGAGCCATCTTTTCCCAGTCGTCGACAAGAGCCTCTTCCTCGCCGTCTTCCTTCTTCTCCGCCTCCTTCTTCTCGGGCTCTGGGGTCTGCTCCTGGGTCTTCTTTGGCTTCTTCTTACCGTAGACAACCTTCTTTGGCTTGGGGGTATCCTTGTTCTGCAAACCTTCAACAACAACGTTTCCGCTCTGCAGGAGCAGTTCTCTTCTTCTCTCCTGCATGAGCTTTTCCTGTTTCTGTTTCTTGGTCAGCAGCTTGCCCTCTGCCTTGAGCTGTTCCTTCTTGAGTCTTTCCTTTTCCTTCTTGATCTTTCTGGCCTCCTCCTTGACCTTCTCCTCCTCCTCGAGCTTGGCTCTCTCCTCGGCCTCCATCTGGGCCTCTTCCTCCTCTAGACGACGCTGCTCCTCCTCGGCCTGCTTCTGAAGCTCGAGCTGGCGTCTGAGAGCGGCCACGGCGGCTGGAACCTTCTTGCCCTTGGCGGCTGGCGCGGCAGCTGGAGTGGCGGAGGCAGTCTCTGGAGCAGGAGAAGACTCTTTGGAGTCGTCACCTCCAGCAGCCTTGGCCTGCTGCTTCTTCTTCTCGGCGATCTGCTTCTTACGCAGCTTCTCCTTCTCCTTCTTTTCCTTTTCCTTCTCCTTCTTGGACTTGATGATGGGTCCTCCGGTTGGCGCTGGCTTGTCCTCTTCCTGTTTCTGCTGCTTCTTGTTCTTGGACTTGCGCAGCGTGGCCATGAAATCGCCCGCTACGTCGTCTGCAGATGCGGCCTCTGGTTCGGGCGTCGCTTCCTCGGCTGGAGCGCCAAACTCCTCAGCAACAGGCATGTCTTCGACATCCTCCTCCCAGTCTCCGGCTTTTCCTCCCTTCTTTCCTCTGATTCGACGTTAGTTTCCGCTCCACCGCACTCCAACCGCACCGCTAAACGACATACTTCTTAGCCATTGTAAATATATATGACCAGTTGATTCGGATTCACAGAGGAAACAAGCCCGGAAACGCCCTTTTTTTCAGGATTTTTTTTCGTCCTCAGTGGCGACCCCATGTGGGTTACCCGGCCGGCAATGGGTTTTTTTCTTTACTAATTTTTTTTCTCCTCTCACCTTGTTGAGGCCCAGCAGGAAGAACCGCGCGTTTCAGATCTCAGAACACACAGCGAAAGATGTCGACGACGGTGGAGAAGATCAAGGCGATCGAGGACGAGATGTCCAAGACGCAGAAGAACAAGGCCACGTCCTTCCACCTGGGCCAGCTCAAGGCCAAGCTGGCCAAGCTGAGGAGAGAGCTGTTGACGCCGTCGAGCTCCGGAGGCGGTGGCGGAGTGGGTTTCGACGTTGCCAGAACCGGAGTTGCTACCGTGGGGTTTGTGGGGTTTCCCTCGGTCGGGAAGTCCACGCTGCTCTCTGAGCTCACCGGCACGTTCTCCGAGGCGGCCGGATACGAGTTCACCACGCTCACCACTGTGCCCGGTGTTATCAAGTACAAGGGAGCCAAGATCCAGATGCTCGACCTGCCAGGTATCATAGAAGGTGCCAAGGACGGTAAGGGTAGAGGTAAGCAGGTGATTGCTGTGGCGCGTACCTGTAACCTGATCTTCATCGTGCTGGACGTCAACAAGCCTCTGCACCACAAGCAGATCATCGAGCACGAGCTGGAGGGCTTCGGCATCAGAATCAACAAGGAGCCGCCAAACATCGTGCTGAAGAAGAAGGAGAGAGGCGGTATCAACATCACAAACACGGTCCCCCTCACACACCTCGACAACGACGAAATCCGCGCCGTGATGTCCGAGTACAGGATCAACTCGGCCGACATCGCCTTCAGATGCGATGCCACGGTTGACGATCTCATCGACACGCTTGAGGCCCAGAACAGAAAGTACATACCGGCCATCTACGTGCTGAACAAGATCGACTCCTTCTCGATCGAGGAGCTTGAGCTCCTGTACCGCATCCCCGACGCCATTCCAATCTCCTCGGGTAACAAGTGGAACCTCGACGAGCTCCTGGAGATGATGTGGGACAGACTCAACCTCGTCAGAGTCTACACGAAACCCAAGGGTAGACTACCCGACTTCAACGATCCCATCGTCCTGAGATCCAAGGCGTGCTCAGTGGAAGACTTCTGTAACCAGATTCACAAGTCTCTCGTCACAGATTTCAAGAACGCTCTTGTTTTTGGCTCGAGTGTCAAGCACCAACCGCAGTACGTGGGTCTGTCGCATGTTCTGCAGGACGAGGACGTTGTGACCATTTTGAAGAAGTAATGAAAGAAACTAACAGCTTATTTATATATGTGTAGAGACCTATACGTTTGCCGCAGCCACTATGAAGGCCAGAAAGAAACTCACGTTGAAACTGGGCTGGTCGAAGAAGAGCTTGCCAATGTCGACTCTGTTCCTGCCAAAGGTGACCATCCTGGACACGGGAGCAGTGACGATTCCGCGCGAACGCAGAAACTGGAACGTGAGGAAGGTCGACACAGACAGGAACACCAGAACACTGGAGAGCTTACCAATCACCACGCCAACCACGAACCCGAAGATAGACCCCATGGTGAGCTGGTTGTAGTCCAGCTTGCCACCGAACGCCTTATCGTGCACCGGGGCCAGCTTGGGCACCTCGACGACCGGACCGCTCTGCACGGCTATCGTGTCGCTCAGCAGCGGTCCCGAAGCAACAGCAGAGACGCCGTAGCACCCGAGGGCACCCAGCAGCATGCCCATCCTGGGAGCACTGGAACGCTGGATCCGGGGTACTGCAGAAATGCCAGAGAACAGACGGGCGGGTCTGACGCGGGGGACCGACAACTGGCGGGAAACACCCAGCTGAAACTGTCTTCTGGAGGCTAATCCGAACATCTTCTCTTCGAAACGATGGTTGTCCAGACGTGAACCGGAAAGGATTCGTGGCGTTCCAGGCTTTTCCCTGTCATTTCAGGTTTGCTCTCGGGTTGTGTGCGACTCAACCCGTTTTGGGGGGGGCTTTCGCTGTCATTGGTGCCATTTCTGCCTCTTAGCGTTTTTTGTGCTTTTCTTTCACCCAGATCTCTCCAGGTTCCTATCATGAGCAGGATATCGCAGAGCGTATACATAGGCGACAGCTCCGGCATACACCGGGGCCAGAACTGGTACACCGTAGGCGGCGAGCGGGTGAGCCTCGTGGTGATGGCCTGTCGCGTGCCCCAGGCACTCCAGCACCTGGCCAGGCTGGGATACTTCCAACAGCCCTCAAACACCTGTTTCGTGTGTCTTGACCCAGACTTCGACGCCAGCAAACTCGCACCCGACGAGCTGGAGCAGCTGGCCGTCCTGGAGGCGCGCAACTCAAAGCCGCTCGAGTCTCTGATGGCCGTGGCCGCAAACACCCACAGACGCCTGAAGATCAGTGTTCCCGTCATAGCGCAGAACTGGCAGGACTGCCTGGCCACGGCAAGCCTGTTCGTGCAGTCTCTCTCCGAGCTCGGACTCAACGTGTACATCCTCGATTCTCCTGGAGCCACGATGCTGGCGCTGTCGTACACCATCTTCGCCACGTCTGCCGCCATTCCAAACGCAGTGCACCACATGCACACCGTGTCTCCGCACCTGGGCAACGCTGCAGAGCAGCTGGCACACACTCCAGACGCGTTCCAACTGCTCGCAAGACTCAGGCAGCAGGCTATTGGGATGAAATTTGCCAGCTCTGTGCCCTCGCTGAAGCGCAGTATCACCGTTGAGTCCCCTTCCAAGCGCAGAAGGGACAACTAAATAGAGATATCGGTCACCACGGGTCTGTGGTCCGACAGGTGGTATGCGTTGTCGTACCATATCTCTCCAACTTTGTACCTTATCGCTTCCCAATCTCTGTTACCGTTTGCACTTCCCCCGAACTGGAAGTCTATCCTGCTGAACGCACGGGTTACCCCGAGCGCACGGAAACTGGTGAAAGTTGCGTGGTGGCCCATGCGGTTCTGCACGGGCGTCTCAGACATGATATCGTCAAAGGTGAAGTTCGCATAAATAGAGTTCTCAAACTTGTCGACGAATCCGCTATCCATCTCGACGTAGTCTTCCACACCCGTGGTTATCCTGTACGCCCCACACGAGGCCCCAGACGATTGCGAGTTGAAATCTCCCAGTAGAAACACAGGCTCGGCCGTTGTCTCGAGCTCGTAGGCACCGCGGTACCGCAGCAGACTGGCGCCCAGCTGCCTCTGCTGTTCGCTCTGGTCGTCGAGATGCGCGTTCAGCACGGTGAACCGCTTCCTGCCGTCCGTCGTTGCCAGCCTCACGCGTGTGGCAGACCTGAACGAGCCGGCTCCGGGGTATCTTGAGGGCACAAACGGCGTCTCTGAAAGCCAGAAGGTGTCCCAGTCCACCACCCTCAGCAGCTCGGTGTTGTAAAACACAGCCTGGAACTCGCTTGCGAGTTTGCCGTCGTTTCTGCCCACACCCACCCAGGAGTAGCCCGGGAGCAGACTGTCGAGATCGCGGACCTGTCTGACAAGAGCCTCGTTCACAGTGAACACCTGGGGCTTGTTGAACCTGATATGGTTGGCTATGTCGATCCTCCGCCGCGACCACGGAACTTCAAACGAGACGCCGTAGTAGTCTATCTCGTCGTCGTTCGGGATAGTTGAATTCAGCGACGCGATCGTGTCTGCGATGGACACGCTGTCCGGCTTAGAGTCGAAGCGCAGGTTCCAGTTCTGCATCCTGAGCTCCATCGGGGTGGTCTGTGGGGTTAGGCCGGCCAGCCAGTGTACGGCTCCAAACACTGCACACGCGGCCAGCATGCTCGTTACCAGCAGACCCGGCGATGCGATACCTCCTCTGGCCATTTTCTAGCAAATATATTCAGGGTTGCGCGAGAAAAGGAGAGAAAAAGAGAGAGAAACAAGGTGGCAAAGACAAGCGGCTGGTCCAGAGGGTAGTGGACGCCCAGGGGAGAGACAGAGGCCAACAAGACGTGTCTTTCAGCCATTCCGGCCCTGTTCTCTGGCCCATTCATTCCGTGCTGTCGCCAACGATGTACAAACAGGAGCCACTGCCGCCGAGCGCTCTCCCCAGTGCTGATTCGCTCCGGTCCGAGCTGGAGAGGCTGAAAAAATCGCTGCGAACAGCGACGAGCGCACCGCAGCTGGCCAAGCTGGTATCGAGCATTGAGGCCAAACAACAGCAACTAGACGAGTCCCTGCGCCGGTACACGGCCAAGCAGTCGGTGGCCCACGCTGCCAGTATCAGGTCGCTCGAGAGCAACAGGGTGGAGCTGTCAACGACGCTCAAGTCGTCGCGTGCGCTTTCGCAGATCCTGTCGAAGGCCAACGATCTCAGCAACGAGATCACCGAGAAGGTGAGGCTTCTGGACATGGAGCGCTCCAAGGTGCACACAACAGCAGACTACGTGGACAAGGTGCGGATCCTGAAGAACGAGATACAGAAGGCGGCCGCTTCCATCAAGCAGAAGGACTGGCTGGGTGCATCAAAGTCAATCTCAGAGATCAGGAGCTTGCCCGAGGGTCTGATCGACGGTCGGTTTGTGTCTGTGGTGGTGCCCACAAGCGATATCCCGGAGTCTCCGAGAAAGGTCGTCGAGGAGTGGATCTCGATGCTCAGCGACATGTTCACCGCAGAGTTTGTGTCTGCGTCGAGGGAGAAGGACGTTCCCAAGCTCACCTACTACTTCCAGCTGTTCCCGCTCATTGGGAAGGACAAGATCGGTATCGACTGCTACTCCAGGTTTGTGTGCAACATCATAAGGGACCAGTCCAGAATCATCATCAAGAACGCACAGGGCAGAGACGTTCAGACCGACTACTACGCCCAGCTCCTGTTCCAGCTGTTCCAGACCATCGCAGACATAGTGCATCAGCACTCGCGTGTTATCAAGAAGTTCTACGGCAGCAGTGTCATGACCACGGTGCTGACAGAGATCCAGCACGAGTGTGACATGCAGGCCGGTCTCATATACGATACATTCTGGGACTCGAAGAAGGTGTACAAGACAGTCGATGCCATCACCAAGTACGATTACCCAATCTTGGTGAAGAGCATGCTGAACACCACAGACGACTTTGACGAAGAGCAGGACGATGGGTTTTTGCCATCGCTCTATGAAGTCGGTAGTCTCATCGAGGAGTTCTCGACGATGATGAACCACTGGGCCATGTACTGCAAGTTTCTGATAGTCACATGGAACGAGGCACTGGGTGGGTCCCAGGAGAAGACCGTGTTCCCAGAGCCTCTGTTGCAGAGTGTGTTCATGGAGAAGACCAGACTTTCACTGTCGTACACCTTCGATAAGCTATGCACTTTTGCCGTTAGGAGAACCATAGAGGGAGCGTACCAGCTCGAACAGCTCCCTGACCTCACACCCCAGCTTATCGTGGCGGTGAGGTTCCTCAAATCCACCATGCGCACAACGGCAACATCTTCATCCAACTTGGCATCTCTCTCACCAGATGAGCCACCGGTGAGTTCCATGATTGATGATATAACCATCTCGCTGAACTCCATAATGCATCAGACCGTCAGCACAGGACAGCAGCTCACGATCAAAAACATGGTGATGAACATAAGGCGCATTCTCGAAAACGATCTGCTGAACATCCTCGCCAAGAAACTGAGGGACTATCAGCCCAGGGCTAATTCCCAGCTTCTCACGCCCAACAACCTTGCAATGTTACAACAGCAGGCCAACATGAGTATACACGGAGGTTCCAGTTTCTACTCTGGGTTCAACGGCTCTTCTACCACGCTAGGGTCTCCACGCAGTGGAACCCCTCCTGTGTCGCAGTTTCTGCCTATAGGTGGTAGCCAGAGCCAGTTCAACGCCGCCAGTGCAAATCTGGCCTCTGCATCATCTGCAAACCTAGCATCGGCCAACGGAAATATGTTTGTGAGGGGTGCTGCTTCTGCGTTCAACGCCATCAACATCAACGCGGGTGCTGATGAGAGCAACGCTAACAGGTTGGCAACTTTCATCACCATGCTCAACTCTGTGTCCATGTTTGGACACCATCTCGAGAGACTGGTGAGTCTGCTAGATGAAAAACTGGTCAGTGACAACCTCCTCATTCTGGACGATCACGAGTTCACACAGATGATCAAGGAGTTTGAGGAGGGCAAACTCGACAACTTTGTTATCGACCAGAACGTCAACGAGTTTGGCAGCCACGTACGCGAGAAGATCAAGGTTGTTTTGGGAACGCTCTCTGTGAACTTCAAGGAACGCACCAAGTCAATCATCTCGTCGCAGATCAACGTGTTGTTCCAACAGGTGTTCCGTGCCAAGCTGGCCAAGATGATAAACGACTGTTTTAAAGAGGGAGAGTACCTCATAAGCAGCGAAGACTTTGCGTACGGATCGATTGGCATGAACGAGTCGATAGCCAAGTTCCTACAGGAGTGGAACAACCTTGCTCTGCCATACCTTGCCACGCTCACAAGAGAAAATTTCAGCATACTGATAGACGTCATCGTCAGGAACATTGCCGCTAACATTGAGGCCAAGGTATGGGGGATGGAGAAGAAGTGCAACGAACTGGGATCTTCGAAGCTCGAACGCAACGTGAGTCTCATCATTGGAGAGATCACCAAGCTCGACTACGGCCTGAGAAACAGGTTTGTGCGTGTTACCCAGATCATCATGCTGATGGGACTCGACGACGAAGAAGAGGTTGAGGCCCTCAAGGAGATGGAGTGGGTTCTCACTCCTGTTGAGAGAAGCAGAGCGAGAAATCTACGTGTTGATTTGAAATAGAGACACTAGTATACAGTCAGAAAACATACGAAAATAAAACTCATTCCTCCAGGACATAGTCGGACTCGTCTCCATCTTGGGGAGCCGGAGCGTCTTTTGTTGAGTCTTCCAGTAGATCGCCCACCAGAGGCTTCTTCTTTCTGGCATTGAGGATATCTATGTCCTTCCGTATCTTCAGCTTGCCCTGGAGCAATGCAGGGTTGAATTTTGGATGCGAATCGGGACAGGTGGGTCCCCTCGGACAGAACCCCGTCAAGTACAACGGACACAGCGTCTTCCTCGCGTGTCTCTTGGCACAGTTGGGCCCATCCGGACAAAAGCCCATGTTTGTGTAGTTTGGACACTCTGGCACCTTCGAGAGGGGATCCACGTGCAGGTATATGCAATCGGCGCCTTGCTGGCAGGTTCCATTCTGCGAAAAGTATGCGCATTCAGGCATCTTGGCCAGGTTGTACTCATGCAAGAAGTCGCAGTCGTCTCCCATCTTGCAGAGACCTCGCAGCCAGTACTTGCACACTATCTTGTTTCCAAACACTTTGCTCGGGTGCTTGTTGGGACAATCGGCGCCATTTGGACACGTTCCTGGTCCGTTCCAGAACTCGCATATCGGGCGCTCGGAATCAAGCCCGAAGTTGTACTCCCTTCTCAGAAACGGCTCGAACTTGAACCTGACCCTGTCTCCCTGCCGCACAGGCGCAAACCCCAACATGATGTATTTGTGTGTGAGGAAGAGACGCCAAACATGGGTGCGCCACCGGGCTTTGTAAGAAACCCCCCAGCGAACCCATTTTTGGGAGCAGACACTACTATCGCGAACGAAATCGAAGGTTTTATTACGAAAGCCAAGAGAACAGATGGAAAGCGAAAGAAATAGGAAAGCAGAGAGGGCGGAGAGAGTCACGACGACATGTCTGGCATTCTGCCAACACGCGCGCTCATGATTCTGTAAACGCTGTAGTACTTTTCGACACGGTGACACCCGATGAACTGACCGATCTTGATGATCTTCTCCGTGCGGTTGGTGCGGTTGACACTCAGCCTGTAGTTGAGGGCGTATTCGTCCAGCACAGTGTTGGCGCAGTCGAACAGGACGAAGATATTGTACAGAGTGGGGAGTCTCAGACCACCTTCGTCGTAGTCGGTGGGCATCAACCCGTTGTAGAAGGGGACAGGCTCAAACGGAATATCAACGCCAGAATCGCGCTGTGCGTTTGCCGAGCTGAGCAGCTTCTGCTCGATTCTCACCACAGACCGCTCGAGCTGCGTGACTCGAGCGCTGAGGTTGTTGTTTGCCTTGAGCAGGTTTTGCAAAGTTACCTGGTAGCCCTGTGCCGAGCCGTCAAGCAGAGTGGCACCGGCCGGGACAACGGCTGGCTGCATGGGCGAGTCGTGTGGCTGGATTCTGTACATGGAGTTGCCAAACATCTGTCTGTCCCCCTCGGTGTAAACGTTGTTGCCGAGCGAGTTGAGAGCGGACGCCATGGAGCCGGCCGCGTTGAGCTGCTGCTGGCTCTGCTGGCTCTGTTGGCTCTGCTGTTGCTGGGCCTGTTGGGCCTGCTGCTGCTGCTGCTGCTGGTTTGGCTGCGTCTGCTGGCCCTGCTGCTGCTGCGACTGCTGTGCCTGCTGCGACTGTTGGTTCTGGCCCTGCTGGCCCTGCTGGGCCTGCTGCTGGTTCTGCTGGTTCTGCTGGTTTGTGGGCTCGATGCTTCTCACGGCGCTGTGCCCGAGGTGGTGGTTGCCGAAACCGGGCGCCATCTCCGCAGGCTGGTTCAGCGCAATCTCCAAGGTGGGCGACTGCGACTCGTTGAGTCTTCTCGCGCCGTTGGAGGATGCCGTAGGAGCCACACCGTCGCCTGCCCTGCTCACCTCCGGAATGGTGAACGGTCTTCTGCTGACCGGCGTTCCCTGCGTCTGGATGATCTCGTGTGCCTTGTTGATGTGCCTTGCGAGGTTGGTCGGCCCGTTTCTCGAGGAATACCTGAATATCTTCTCGCACAGTATGCACTGCACGTTCTGCACGTTTCCAGTCGTGGACATGTGCCGGTAGTGTTGCCACACCCATGAGTTTGGTGGTCTCGCCATGCTGGAGACAACAAGACGGAATCTATCGGTGGTCGAGCTCGCGCCTGGATTCAGCACAGATCAAACAAAGGATGTTTGGCTTGTCTTGTAAACAAAAACAACAACAACAAGAAAGTTTACCCGAAACCAATCAGAGCGGAAATGGGATTGGTTAAAGGGGCGGTTGGCTGGTGCACGACCATTGGTTTTGCCTGAGTTCCGGGTAACGTGCGGGCGACGGGACACCACGCGCACAAGTGCTACCTGCGCGCCGTCGGCCGAGCGCCAAGCTCCAGGCTGTACCGAGCGGCCGGGCAGCCGGAATCGCTTCCGACAAGGCCAGCTGGTGGTTTCGTTTGGTTTGGCGGTTTTGATTGGTTTGGCGGTTTTGATTTGTACACTATTGGGTGCGGCGTTTTACTTAATCTTCATCTGTTTTCGCAAGCGCGCGCCCTCTCTGGCCCAGAACTCGTTTCTGTACAGTTCCCAGTTTTCTCTGGTGGCCATGTTGAACACGCGCGGGTTCAGCACCAGCTTGAGCTCGGTGGCGCCGACGCGCGGCTGCGAGCGCACCTGCATGTTCTTCGCAAAGCCCTCCAGCTGCGCCGACATGCTGCAGAGGACGGGGATGCGCCGTGTGCCGAAGAGCTCGATCCCGCGCTCGAGCAGCTTGGCAAACTGCCGCATCGTCCAGCGCGACAGGTCCGGCAGGATGTCCGAGGCCGGCGAGCGCACCTTGACGATGCGCACGTTGAGCTGCCGCAGGCCCTTGTTTGTGGACGCGATGAAGCGCCGTGGCCGCACCACCGTTCGCTGGTACTCGCCACTCAGGTAGAACAGCAGCAGCGTCACGGCCGTTATGAGGAAGAGGATCTGGTGCACGCGCTTCGAGAAGGCGCTGTCTATGAACTCGGGCGCCACCAGCAGCCGGTAGCCGCAGAACACCAGCGAGAACACCAGCACCGTGAAGAAGCCGAGGTACTTGTGTCGCAGCGCGCGCTGCTGCGCGGCCTGCTGCCGCAGACTCTCCTCCAGAATGAGCAGGTTCTTGAGGATCTTGGCCTCGGCGGGCGCCTCTGTGGCGTCCCGCACCCGCGACCGCGACGACAGCCGTCTGCTGCCGCTGCCGTGGGAGCGCCGCCGCTTCGGCGTGTCTGTGTCCTTGCGGCCCCTCCGCCTGGGCGAGGCGGCCGTCTCGTAGTCGCTGTCGCTCTGCACCACGCTGTCCGTGGACCTGCTGTACCGCTCCTTCTCGGCCCGTATCATGTTCTGCGTGGCCTGGTAGTAGCTGGAGCCGATGCTGCTGAAGGAGCCCACGTCCGAGTCCGACGACAGCGCGTACTCGTCGTCTCTGATGGACCCGCGGCCCCGCGCGCGTGGCGAGAACGGTGGCGACAGCAGCGACGTCACGGTGGCCGGCTCCGGGGTCCGGGCAAACGCCCTGTCTGCGGATCGCGCGCGCGAGCCCGGCGAGATGTCCCTGGGGCCCGCAGTATCGCGCTCGCTCATTATTGTGTCGTGGTGGGAAGAAGAGCGACAGGAGGAGCAGCTGAAACAGGCTGGGATTTTTAGGCCGGGCTTTTTCCAGGCGAAAGGCAGAAAAAATGCAGGCAGAAAAGGCAGGGAAAAGGCAGGGAAAAGGCTGGCAGAAGGCGAAAGGCAGAAAAAGACAAGGCGGAAAGGCAGAAAACAAGGAGAAGCGTTTCCAGCCTTTTCCTTCCAGCGTTTCCTTCCAGCGTTTCCTTCCAGCGTTTCCTCCCAGCTTTTCCTCCCAGCTTTTCCTCCCAGCGCCTCCTTCCAGCGCGTCCTCCCGTCCCGCCAGCGATGCTCAACCACATGGAGTATCTCCAGCAGTGTTTCTACGCGGCCACGGGCTGGAACAGCGACGACGCCTACGACAACATCCTGGCCACCTCGCGCAACGTGCTGGGCTTCGCCACGCCGCGGAGCTTCCGGCTCGAGCTGGCCGCGCGCTCCAGCGAGTACACCAACAGCTCCATCTCGCTCACCAACACGGGCATCCTGGGCGGCTCGCTCGCGTACCTGTCCACCACGGTGCCGCTGCACAACGTGGCGCCGTCGCGCACGGTGCCGCTGCAGTCGGTGGTGGCCGGCTACCGCATCCTGGAGAACCTCGGCGCCGGCACGGGCGCGGCGGCCGGCGCGTCGCTGTTCTACGGCCGCATGTACTTTCCCAGCCAGTTTCTCGAGGCCATGGCCATCAGGCGGCTGTCGCCCAGCACGCAGCTCGTGCTCAAGTGCATCAGCACGCCGAAGGCGGCCTCCGCGAGGGGCTCCGGCGCCGTGACGGTGTACTGGCAGCGCATGACGGGCAAGTCGGCCAAGGAGCTCATCTTCTCGTCGGACGAGGCGCTGTTCGGCTTCCGGTGCCTCTACAACATGGGCAAGAGCGCCGGCCGCGGCAAGTTCCTCGGCTCCGACGGCTCCTCGCTGTCGGTGGGGGCGGAGGTGTGGTACGGCGCCCTCAGCATGTCGCCCGGGCTGTCGACGGCGCTGCGCTACTCCACGTACTCGACGCCGACGGGCGCGCCCATGACGCTGACGCTGGCGTGCAACCCGCTGGTGGGCTCGCTCTCGAGCACGTACGCGGTGCGAACGGGCGTCGGCTCCACGCTGTGCTCGAAGTACGACTTCAACGTGTACTCCTCCGAGAGCGACCTGAGCCTCGGGTGCGAGCTCTGGCGCAGCTCTGCGCGCACGCAGCGCGACCTCCGCAGGCGGCTGACGGCGCCCGAGTTCAGCAAGCTCAACGAGGAGGAGCAGATGCAGGTGCTGGACGACTTCCTCGGCATCCAGCAGGGCGTCCCGCACCGGCGCAGCGTGCCCTTCCACGCGGCCCGCAGTTTCGTGGCCCAGCTGCGCGACGCGAACTACACCAGCGTGGTCAAGGCCAGCACGAGCGTCCACACGGGCAGGCTCAACCTCGCGTGGTCGGGCCGGTTCAGAGACTTCCTGGTCACCACCGGCCTGTGTGTGGACCTGTACGACCACGCTGCTCCGCTGAAGTCCTACGGTGTGCACATCCAGTATGCGTCTTGATGCTGATGGTGTGCACATCCGGTGTGCCGGTGTGCGTAGTGACGGTGTGCCGGTGTGCTTCTTGATGCTGGCGGTGTGCCGGTTATGCCTCTTACGCTGACGGTTATGCCTCTAACGCAGACGGTGTACATAGCATGCCTTTAATACGCTTATGGCCAGTCTACTGGCCGCTCTAATCGATCTCGATGACTCTCTTCGTCTCAACGTCCTTCGACTCCTCCTTGGTTTCCCCTCTGGCCTCCTGGGCAGACTCAAACAGCATGCCCTCCACCATCTTGGCCGCGCGCTCCTCAAACTTGCTGTCGTCGCCGTCGCCGCTCATGCTGCTGTCCAGCTGGAGCTTGTTCTGCGCCAGAGCCCAGATGTTCTCCTCGACCGTGTTTCGCGTGATCAGCCTGTAGACGTTGACCTCGCGCTCCTGGCCCACTCGGTGCGCTCTGTCCTCTGCCTGCTTGTCGTCGTGCGGGTTGAACGACTGGTCGAAGATGATCACGTTGTTGGCACACACGAGGTTGATACCGAAACCACCGGCACGCGTGGACAGCAGGAACACGGGAATGTCCTCGTCCGAGTAGAACTTGTCGATGATGACCTGTCTGGTCTCAACGGCAGTCTGGCCGTCGAGCCGGAGGAACTTGATGCCGAGAATGCTCAGCACCGACTCGAGGATGTCCAGCATCTGCGTGAAGAGCGAGAACAGCAGCACGCGCTCTTTGCGCACATTGATGATGTCGTGCAGCAGCTCCTTCAGCTTCTGGATCTTCCCGCTGCGCAGGTAGTACTCCGAATCGTACTCGAACCCAGACAGACTGGCCGGGAACTTGCGACACAGCGCCTGTAGCTCAAAGTCCGACATCACACCCATGTCCTCGTAGATGTACTCCTGGTTGGCATCCACGTACTCCGGCTCCTTCATGATGCGCTGGGCCATCTCTCTGATCTTGGCATCGTCGAAAACGTGTCTGAACAACAGAGGGTGCAGCACGGCTTTGCGGAGCTGCATGAGCAGGTTCGCAGTGGTGGGCACCTTCAGCGAGAGCGAGGTTCTGTTGAGAACACCCTTCTCCCGGAGCTGCTGCTTGTGCAGCTCCCTGGCCTCTCTGGCCTGGCGCACCAGCTCAATCTGCTTCTGGTAGATCTGGGTCTGGTCGTCCATCAGATCACAGTACTCGATGATCTGGTGCTTCTCGGGCAGGTGCTTCATGACCTGGCTCTTCTTGCGCCTCAGCACAAACGGCGTCATCATGGTCTTGGCGTTGGCAATGGCCTGCTGCGCAAGCAGCGGGTTGAAGTCCTCCTCTCCCTCCTCGATCTTGGACGAGGCGCGCTGGCTGAAAAGCACGGCCAGATCGTCCTTCTTCGAGTTGAACAGATTGGGCAGGATGAAGGAGAGAAGCGAGATCAGCTCCTTCAGGTTGTTCTGCAAGGGGGTTCCGGTCAGCAGCAGCCTGAAGTCGGCCGAGATCTTCATCAGCTTCATGTACCTGTCCGAGGTTGAGTTCTTCAGCATGTGTCCCTCGTCGTACACAACAACGTTGAAGTCCCTGGACCTCAAGAAGGCCTGGTCGTACTTGTTGCCGGTGGCGAGGTTGTATGTGGTCACAAGCACGTCGTACGTAGACGAGTCCTCGAGCTCGTACCGCAGACTCTGTCTCTCCTGCTGCGAGCCGTAGTATGGCTGCACAACCATGTCGGGACAGAACTTCTGGAACTCTCTGAGCCAGTTCTCCAGCGTGGACGAGGGCACAACAACCAGGTGTGGGCCCGAGTAGCCTCTCTGCTTCAGATGTGCCAAAAATGCAATCACCTGCACAGTCTTGCCGAGACCCATTTCGTCGGCAAGGATGCAGGAGAGCTCCTTCTCGTACAGGAGGTTCAGCCAGTTGACACCGACCTGCTGGTAGCCCTTGAGCTCCAGCGACTCGCTGAGCATCTTGGGCTTGGCCTTGAAGTACCCGGTGTAGTCTCCGCGTTTTCTGCGGGTCCGCTTGATGACGATTCGCTCGTCGTCGTCTTCCTCGTCGTCAAAGTCGTCTCCCTCCGAGTCGGAGAAGGACTGTCTGGGCTTGGGCTGCGCTGTCCTGCTCTTCAGGAGCATGTTCTCGTGGTCCTCGTTGACAGCAGAGAGATCGGGCTCCTCTGGCAGCTCGTTCGGAGAGTCCACGTCAACCTCCACGATCTCCAGCTCGCCCTCGTTGCCCTTGACACCAACCCCCCACTTCTCGATCTCCTGGGTGATGGAGCTGCTGTAGGCAGAGCACTTGGCGATCAGCGACTCCACGGCGGTGTAGCCCCGGAGTCTCGTCGTGGCGCTTTCGACGATCTTGAGTCCCGTGGGCTTTCTCTTGCCCTTCTTGGCGGGAGCACTGTCGTTCTCGGTGAACATCTGGTCCTCGATCTCCTCGAGCGACCCGAACGGTCTCTTGCCCATGAACACGTTGGCGATGGCCGGCGTGATGGACGCGATGTCGACGATGTCTCTCTTCTCTGCGGTGTTCAGGAAGCCGAGCACCTTGGCCTCGAAGTCCTCCGCATCGGTGTAGCCGACCTCCACCACGTCTTCGTCCGAGTCGTCCTCCACGGCGTTCTCCTCCTCCTCCTCCTCGTCGTCGACGATCATCACCACGTCCTTCTTGGGCTGCTCGGGCTTGATCAGGTCGTCCGACGACTCCGTGGACGAGGACCGCCTGTAGCCCCGGATGAGCCTGCGCCTCTTCTCGGCCGAGGTGGCCGACGACGACAGCGACGTGGCTGCTGCGAGCGGGTCTTCCGTGGCGGTCTTGGAGAGATGCAGTCTGTTGAAGTACTTCTGTGTGATGGACTGCGCGGGTTTCTTGAGATCCACCTTCATGGACCTCACGGGCGAGTCCTCCTCGACGGGCGACGAGCTGGGCACCGCAAGCGAGCGCTTCTCCGGGATGGTCTGCCGCTTGGGAGTGGTGATCTTGAGCTGCGGCAGCACGGGCTCCGGCTTGGCAGGCGGAAGCCCCGCGAGGTGCTTGGACGCGTCGCGCAGGTTCGGGTACGCCTTGATCGCGCCCAGCAGCGTCTTGGCATCGTGCCCCGGGAACTTCTTGCGCAGCACGGCGAAGTTCTTCTTCACGTCCAGCGACAGCTTGGGCTTCACGTCGCCAGAGCCGCTGCTGCCACCGCCGGGCACGAACGAGTACTGGTGTCTCAGACTGGCCATCTTGCTCTCGGCCACGGGCGACGAGTCCGGCACCTGGATCACCTTGTCTCCGTTCTGCGACATGCTCTGTGTAGATGCCAGCGCTGGCTGAAACACCGTGGACGGAGAGCGGAAAAAAAGCGCGTCCTGACGGGGTCGTGCGCCCAACCAATTTGCCAAACCGATTTCGCTTATGTAATGCGCACGTGACGTCGCCCCGTTCCGAGAAAACGGAAATCGATTGGCCGGATAAGCCAGATAGGCGATTTGTGTCTCGTCCAACGCGGTTTTGCCTGTGTTTTTATGCCCCTTTCATAGATCCCATTCGCTACAGATCTCGCTCATGGGTGGATACACAGTGCTAGCGTGTGGCTCCAACGGCAGGTGCCAGCTGGGCAACGGATCCGCGGCGGATTGCGCCGTGTTGGCGCCGTGTCGCTTCGACGGCATCAGCAACCTCGCGACGCGGCCCGTGTCGATCAGGTGCGGTGGCAACCACACGCTGCTCCTGGTGGCCACCGGCGACGTGTTTGTGTGTGGAGACAACTCTGCCGGTCAGTGCGGTCTCGGCGGCCGCGGCTCGGTGGCCGTGTTCACGCGGCTGCCGCGGCTGAACGGCGCCAGGTGGACGCACATCAGCGCCGGCTGGGAGTTCTCCGTGCTGGTCAACGAGAAGCACGAGGCCTACGCCACCGGCACCGGGCTCAGCGGCGAGCTCGGGCTCGGCGACGGCGTGACGCGGGTGGACGAGCTGCGCCGACTCGAGACGGACCTCGGCCGCGGAGTGCGGAGCATCAAGTCGTCGATCCACCACACCGTGGTGCACCTGGAGGACGGGACGCTGGTGGGCTGGGGCAACAACAGGAAGGGCCAGCTCGGCGACGGGCCCAGGCTGGTGTGGCAGCCGGCCGAGCTGCAGCTGGCGATGGGCGCGGTGCAGAGCTACAACCTGTGCCGGGACTTCTCGGCGTTCGAGACCGGCGCTGGCGAGAAGCGCTTCAGGGTCGTGGGCAGAGACGCTGCGGCGGTGGCAGACGAGGCCAACAGAATACTGGCCAGACTGGTGGCGGAGGGCTACGACTCGTTCACGGTGCACAACATGTGGACGTCGCTGCACCTGTTCGGGTCCAACGGCGACACCGCGGCCATCGGCTCGGTGGGCAACAACTCGCACGCCCAGCGGCTGCAGAGCATGCCCGAGCACCTCCGCGAAGACGCCCTCGTGTGCTCCATGGGCAGCGAGCACGGCCTGCTGCTGACCGACTCCAACAGGGTGTATGCGTGGGGGTGGGGGGAGCACGGCAACTGCGGAGCGCAGGTCTCCGGCCGCGACGGCACCGTGTTCGCGAGCCCCAACGAGATCTACGACGGCACGCAGGGCCGCGTGGTGCTGATCCAGGGCGGCTGTGCCTCCAGCTGGGTGGTGGTGCACGGCTGAGTGTGCCAGCGCGATGTCACGAAGTATCTTTTCCATATTCATCTATGTTGTAATTCACGAAAGATGGAAAATATGTTCGACGTAGTCGTTCTAGGACGGGCGTATCAACAGACTGGAAAACTAGTGCTGCCAGCGACAGGTTCACGGACGCTGTCCGAACGACGCCGCCGCGCACACCGCCGGGGGCCGAGCCGGCGAACAGGCTCGCGGAAACCGAAGAGTCCACAGAGTGTTGCCGGCTGGGCGTCCCGTGGTGGGCACGAGAGGCGTCTCTCTGCCACCGGCATATCCAGCCATTTTCTTTTCCCATCCCGCGATCCACCGCGGTGCGGTCTCGGGTACACGCGCACACACCGGACACCTTCCGGTGCGCCAGTCTACCCGAGAACCCCGCGGTGAAGCTCGCAGAGAAGAGAAGAGAAGAAGAGAAGAGAAGAAGAGAGGCGAAGAAATTTTCGCCTTGGGCCGTGTTGGCAGATTCTACGTGTCAATAGGGAAATACAACATTTTGGGGCGTCGTGTTACATGAGAACGACACTAAGACATGAAAAAGGCGAATTTTGGGGGCATCACTCGGATTTTGGGGCCGTCAGGCGCGCTCAGATCTTGAGGTCGTCCAGCTCGAGGTTCAGGTCGTACGGGTCTGCAGCCAGTGTAGCCTCCAGACTCTTGAGCTCCTCGAGCTCCTTCTCGACCGACCAGCTCTGGTACTCCTCCTCGGAGTGCACCGGTCTCTCGGCCTGTGGGGTGATTCTGAAGGCGTGTCTGGCGTCCGCAGAGTTCCAGTCGAGAACCGCAGAGTGCAGCACGCGTCTGTTGTCCCAGACGACAACGGTGCCGGGCTCCCATCTCGCGCGCAGCTGCAGGTCCAGCGCGGACTCGACGTGGTTGATGAGAAACTGCAGCAGGTTGTCGCTCTCCTCCTGCTTGAGACCCAGGATGCGTCTGCCGAAACTGCGCTGCGCGTACAGAATCTTCTTCTTGAGCACCGGGTGCCATCTCACGAGCGGGTGGACATTGTCGACTGCGGCCCTTCTCTCGATGCCGCCCTTCTCCACCGAGTCCCTCGCCTGGTCCGTGGAGGTGTGTGCAACCTTCAGGTTGTCGATCATCTTCTGCATGAGCGGAGACAGTCTCTCATACGCCTCCACCGTGTCTGCAAAGATGGTGTCTCCGCCGCCGTCGTTGGGGCCCTGCAGCATGGCGAAGACGGTCAGCCCGGGTGGCTGCAGCTCGTACGACACGTCCGTGTGCCACGTGATGTTGTTCACTCTTCTGGCAAACACCTTCTCGAACTCCTTGGGGCTGGATCTGCGGTAGGTGACGTGGAACTCCGGGTAGCCAAACGGCGCACCCGAGGTGGGGTGAACGTGCAGAGGTCCGAAGTACGACCCCCACTGCTTGGCGAACTCGGGACCGTGGTCCTTGAAGTCCTGGTTTCTGAAGATCACGACACCGCGCTTGGCCACCAGCAGAGCGAGATCGTCCTTGGCCGCGTCGGACAGCTGGGACAGCTGGATCCCGGACCGGATCTCGGTTCCGAGCTTGGGCGTGACGCTGATCTGCTCGACCGGGCCGGTGGCATCTGCAAACAGGTTCTTGTACTCCGCGTCTCCGAACAGACCGCGGTCGACGTGCTTGAACGGCTTCAGAGGCGGGTACTTCTGCTTGGGGTCCCACGAGGGCAGAAACTCCGGGTGTGCCGCCAGAGACCTGTCTTTCTCGGAGACCGTGTAAACTCCGTCCTTGATGGAGTCCTCGTCCTTTCTGAAGTGGATGTCCAGGTTTCTCGATTCGACTATAACAGGCATGGTGTGGTGTTTGCGGATCAACGCAGTGTCCAGCAACACGTCGGCGGCACCCCGTGGGTTTATATACTCGCCACTGCGCAATTTCGCGCGATTCGGATCAGATCGTAGCCTGTTTCGGTAAATCTACCGCCATTTCTAACACTGTGGTGCTATTGCGTGCGGAGGACGCAAGCTCGCCACACAGCACGCAATCGAACTGTGGCGCAGCTTATCGCGCGTCAGTTTCTCCGCGCCAGTTTTTCCGCGCCCCGGCCCCGCCATGATCGATACGCATACACATACATTGTTGGAAAGGCAGTTAAATAGATAATAGATATATTCCAGGGAAGCTGGATCAGAACTTTTCACTTTTCACTCCAAGGCATCGACGTCATCGGGGTAGGCCGTCAGGATGGCGTCCTTGGCCTTCTGCGCCTCGGCCTCCTTCTCCACAGTCCAGTTCTCGTACTCCTCCTCGGTCTCGACGGGTCTCTCGGCCAGAGGGGTGATTCTGAAGGCGTGTCTGAGCTCGGGCGTGTCCCAGTTGACGGTGGGACTGTGCAGGGTTCTGCGGTTGTCCCACAGGACGACGGTGCCCGGCTCCCACCTGACGTGGGTCTGCAGATCGACAGATGTCTCGTACAGGTTGGTCAGGAAGCCGAGGATGTTGGCGCTCTCGGCGTCCTTGAGACCCAGGATGCGTGTGACAAACCCGTTGCCGCCAAACAGCACCTTTCTCTTGAGCACAGGGTGGTATCTCACCAGCGGGTGGATGTTCTCGACCGCCTCTCTTCTGAGGATGCCTCCGTTGGCGACCGAGTCGGTGGCCTGGCCCTTCTGCGAGTGGAGCGCCTTGAGACCGGACAGCGTTCTCTTGTACTTGTTCGACAGCCTGTCGTAGGCTCCGGCGGTGTCTATGAAGACGGTGTCTCCGCCGCTTCTAGGACCCTGGATCACGGTGAACAGGGTGACGCCCGGTGGCTGCAGCTCGAACGAGGTGTCGGTGTGGAACAGGTTGGTGTTGTGCCTGCGCTTGTACACCGACTTGAGCTCGTTCGGGTTGGGCCGGATGTACAGCGTGTGCAACTCCGATGCGCCCTTTGGTGCTCCGCTGCTTGGGTGGATGTGAAGCGGGCCAAAGTGCTCGCCCCAGCTCCGGAGAAGCTCGATGGGCTGGTCTGCAAAGTCCTGGTTGCGGAACACAACGACTCCGCGGCGCTCAACGAGAAGCGCCAGATCGTCCTTCGCCTCTGGAGAGAGCTTGGACAGCTGGACCCCGGATCTGATCTCGGTACCGAACTTGGGGGTGATGTCAAAGAAGTCCACCTTCTCGTCGGCACTCGCCCACAGACGCTCGTAGCCTGGATCCCCGAAGAAGCCACGGTCAACGTGCTTGAAGGGCTCCAGCGGAGGGTACTTCTCCTCGGGGTCCCACGAGGGTACCAGGTGCGGGTACTTTGCGTCTTTGTAGTCGGCATCGGGGACGGTGTAGACACCGTCCTTGACGGAGTTGAGCTCCTTGCGGTAGTGGGTGGTGATTGGGTTGGCAGCTGCGAAACTCATGTCTGGCAATGGTTGTTCAGAATGTGTCTTCGAGAGGGCGGGATGGGGCCTATATATAGTTGTTTTTCAGCCACCATGATCCACAGTTTTACAATTACCTCAACACATTTGTAGGGATCTGTCAATGTGGAGGTTACGTCAACGCCAGAGTTGTGTGCATCATCCAGGGTGCATGTTAAAAAATAGGGTTGCGCAATTCTGTATCTCCGAAACCCAAAAACATGACTGAATCGTCGGGCGTAAGACCAGGTCCCCCAATCATCGGGGTCTGATTTCAGGCATATCCCAGCTCATTGTGGCGTTGAATTTGAATCTGTCCGAGGGGCTGAGCCGCACGGCGGAGGCTTCATGCAGTGATCACGAGCAAACCCCGCCAAGGGTCCGTGGGTTATTCAGCTAGATGACGACCCCTGGCTGAGTTGTTTACGGCAGCGGTAGCTGTTGGTGAAAGACTACCGGCAAGGGCGGTAGTTCTGGGCGTGTTTGGCCTCACAGCGGTGCGACGACAGCCCGGTTGTATCCGTCGATCCCTGAGAGTCACAAGTCCCACATCCGAGTCACAGGTGACACATCCGACTTACGTCCCACACTCGTGTCACTTGGCTGTTATCACCGAAGAACCGTGGCACGGTGGTCATTCGGTCCCCCGGAGAAATGGAAGATCGGCCTCTGGTTCACGTCATCGAATTGTGGCTCACTGCATAATATGCAGGTAGGCTACCAGTACTATTTCGAGATGTCCTTACTTGAGGTACAAAACACTACACACAAACAGCCCCTCAGAGCTTTACATCGTCAGGATCGGCGGCCAGGATGGCATGCTTGGCCTTCTGGGCCTCGAGTTCCTTCTCGACCGTCCAGCTCTCGTACTCCTCCTCCGACCCAACGGGCCTCTCTCCCTGGGGGGTGATCCTGAAGGCGTGTCTCAGCTCCGGAGCGGTCCAGTTGATTGTGGGGGTGTGAAGCACTCTGCGGTTATCCCAGAGCACAATCGTGCCCGGCTCCCATCTCACATGGGTCTGCAGATCGACAGAAGACTCGATGTGGGTGGTCAGGAAGTCGAGGATGTTCTTGCTCTCGTCGTCCTTGAGTCCAAGAATACGGGTGACAAACCCGTTTCCGGCAAAGAGTGCTTTGCGCTTGAGAACAGGGTGGTATCTGACCAGAGGGTGGATGTTCTCGACAGGCTCTCTCCTGATGATACCGCCGTTCTTGACCGAGTCATTGGCAACTCCGATTCCCGAGTGAACCGCCTTGAGGCCGTCCAGCAGCTCCTTGTATCTGTTTGAAAGTCTGTCGTAAGCCTCTGCGGTGTCGGCAAAAACAGTGTCTCCACCGCTCTTAGGGCCTTGCACAACAGCGTACAGTGTGACGCCCGGTGGCTGGATCTCGAACGAGACATCCACGTGGAACAGGTTGCTGTTGAGCTTGCGCTTGAACATCTTCTTGACATCGTCCGGGTTGGGTCTGATGTAGACAATGTGCAGCTCGGGCAGATCCTTGGGCGCGCTGGTGGTGGGGTGGATGTGGAGTGGGCCAAAGTGCTTACCCCAGTTCTGAATGAACTCAGTGGGCTGATCTGCGAAGTCCTGGTCGCGCAACACAACGACTCCGCGGCGCTCAACGAGAAGCGCCAGATCGTCCTTCGCCTCTGGAGAGAGCTTGGACAGCTGGACCCCGGATCTGATCTCGGTACCGAACTTTGGGGTCAGCTCGAGAACGTCTACCTTTCCATCGGCACTGGCCCACAGACGCTCGTAGCCTGGATCCCCGAAGAAGCCACGGTCAACGTGCTTGAAGGGCTCCAGTGGCGGATACTTCTGCTCTGGGTCCCAGGTGGGGAGGAACTGTGGGTACTTTGCGTCTTTGGAGTCGACATCGGGCACAGTGTAGACACCGTCCTTGAGCGTGTTGAGCTCCTTGCGGTAGTGAGTGGTGATTGGAAGCGTTGCCGTGGGTGCTGCAAAGACCATGGTTTATGTGCTGATCGACAATGGCTTTTTTTCAGGGGCAGAAGAAGGCATATTTATACCCGGTAGGTACCACCACCACACTTTTCAGTGTGGGGCTCCACAAAATTGGGTGTGTTGTGTGAAAAATTAGACCATTTGAGCCTCACTTTTACCCCTGCGCAGATATAGCGCGTAAAAGACAATTATTTAGATCTTATTTATATATGCAGTGCGTCGTCTGGATCGGCATTTAGTACTCTACCAAGCTTCTTCAGTTCTTGTTGTTCCTTCTCAACCGTCCAGTTTTCGTACTCCTCCTCAGAACCGACCGGTCTCTCGGCCTGTGGTGTGATTCTGAAGGCGTGTCTGATAACTGGCTGGTCCCAGTTGGTAGTTGCAGAGTGTAGAGCACGTCTGTTGTCCCACAAAACCACTGTTCCTGGTTCGTAGCGCGCGTGCAACTGCAGGTCCAGTGCGGTTTCAATGTGGTTGATGAGGAACTTGAGCAGCTGGTCGCTCTCGTCGTCCTTGAGACCAATGATCCGGCGTCCAAAGTTGCTGTGGATGTACAGCGACTTCTTCTTCAGCACAGGATGGTATCTGACGAGAGGGTGTATGTGCTCAACCTTCTCTCTTCTCAAGATACCTCCCTTGTCTATGGAGTCGTTGGCCTGATCAACAGACGAGTGTACAACCTGGAGGCCGTCGATCAGCTTCTTCATTCTGTCGGACAGGCGGTCGTAGGCTTCGACTGTGTCCGCGAATAGGGTATCACCACCACTTGGTGGACCCTCCAGGACACAGAACAAAGTCACTCCAGGTGGCTGCAGCTCATAGGACACGTCAGAGTGGAAGGTGACATTGCTGAGCCTCGTGGCGAACGTCTTTTTGAACTCATCTGGCTTGGACCTCCTGAACGTGATGTGAAATTCAGGGTGGTTCAGAGGCGCACCCGATGTCTGGTGGATGTGCAGTGGTCCAAAGTGCTCCCCCCACTTCTTGGCGAACTCGGGAGACTGCTCTTTGAAGTCCTGGTTTCTGAAGATGACCACTCCGCGGCGCTCGACAAGCAGAGCCAGGTCGTCTTTGGCCTCGGGTGATAGCCGAGACAGCTGGATCCCTGACCTGATCTCGGTGCCCAGCTTGGGGGTGATGTCAAACTGCTCGACTCTGCCATCTGACTCTGCCCAGAGACGTTCGTAGCCTGGGTCTCCGAAGAACCCGCGGTCAACGTGCTTGAAAGGCTCAAGAGGAGGAAACTTCTGCTGAGGGTCCCAGGTGGGTAGCCACTCGGGATAGTGGGCCTTGGAGACATCCAGCTTGGCCAGTGTGCGGACCACACCTTCGACACTGTCCTCGTCAGCTCTGAAGTGCGTATCAACGTTAATCGAGTGCGTTGCGATAACCATCGTGGTACTCGGATTGATCTGCGGGACAGAGCCACCTGCCCGCCAGGGGTGATTCCATCGCCCCTTATATACGCCTAGGCTGTCATCATACGACACGAACCACAATTCTCAAACCCCACGATTGCGCAAACCAGCCATTGTGACCCATAATTCCGCCAAACTCTCAGGGGAAAGTGTGGCTTCTCGTGCGAGTCTTCGGGTCGTGTGATGTGCTAAAGATCGTGGTCGTGTGGTGTCCATTTTGTGATCTTACGTAATCGAGAGAGGGATTCTCGGGCGGCAAATCCGGTGATTAGGAAAAGCGGACGATCGAGAAGGCTCTACACTTTCTTCTCTTTCAGGCTTGGTATATGCTGGGTTTATAGAGCGACCGGGTGATTTATATACAAATGGCGACCGAACATAGCCGCCCCAGAGTGCAGGCAGCCTGCACCGTGTGTCGACGCCGAAAGATCAAGGTACGTTGCTTGCTGTGGTTGTCCGAATCACACCACTAACGCCCATTTCCACAGTGCGATAAGAAGAAACCCGTGTGTGACATATGCTCCAAGAACAACGCTGCACACCTCTGCGAGTACATCGAGCCCCTGTGGACAAAGGGGCTGCCAGTGAGGGGTGTGTCTCCTCCGGTGAAGGCCGAGCCCCGAGAGCACCTCCAAGATACACTGGAGAGCCTGTCCCGCAAGCTTCGCAAACTGGAAGCCGCTGTTGAGACGCTGGGCGCGCTGCGGGACGACAAGAGGCTGCTTGTTAGTCCCGAGGAAACGATGAGTTTCTACCCGGAAACCGTTTCGTTCGACCCGACAAACGTGACAATGGCCACGATGTACGGCGCGCTCTTCATGAAGAGCGTGCTCCAGATAGACCCGTGTCTGAAGGCGCTCCGCCAGAGGTTCAGCACCAAGACCGTCAAGGAGAGAATCTCCCAGACGAACGACCCGGTTGTCACCGATACGACGCTGGAGAAGAAGTTCAAAACGAGAATAGTCGACACCATTCTGCGAGATGACCTCAGCAGCGAACCGCTATCGAAGGACGACAAGACGAGCAAAACCCCGCTGACCGTTCTGTTCATGACCAAGCACAAGCTCAAGATAGAGATGGAGATCATCAACAGGGTGTCTGGTCTTGCGCCGACAAAGAGGGCGGCGTGGGTCCTGATCGACAGGTACTTCTGCTTTGTCCACCCGTTTTTCCCATGCATTGACCAGGAGCACTTCTGCAACCAGATGAACCGGATCATAGGCGAGAGATCGTACGCAGAGGTGCAGATCAAGTTCAACATCGACCGCAGGATGGACCTGCTCACGCTTGCGTTGTTCTTCATCGTGATCCGCTTCGGATACCTCACCTTCTTCGACCAGGGGAAGCCCGTACCCACAGACTCCGAGGATGCGCGGTACATCTTCACGAATCCGGTGAAGGAGAACGTGATCATCGCAGCCCAGATCTGTATGTCACCTTTCCAGTTGCTGCGTTTGTGCACCGTTCAGTACATCCAGATAGCGATGCACATGAAGATGTACCAGCAGCTGGCTCCGGAAGAGGGAGATGTGGCTGACTCTCAGGTGCTCACGGGTATGATATACCAGATGGCCGTTACCATCGGCATGAACAGAGACCCAGAGGGACCCGGCGAGAAGTTCATCTCGGACAAACAGCAGAATCTGTGGCGCAAGATGTGGTACACCATCGTGTCGTTTGACACGTTCAACGGGTTTCTGTTGGACAGAATGCCACCGGTGGGGGCATCCGATGTCGACACACGGCTCCCCGTTCTCGAAGGAGCCCAGAGCGCAAACAACATGAACGCCGACATCGAGCGCGAGACGGTGGAGGGCATCATTGCCAAGCAGGTTCTGGATGCCAAGTACAAGAGGCTCACGAACATGGCGCTCGATCTCAAGACACGTCCGCGGGTCACGGATATCATCGAGGCCCTCGCCGACTTTGAGTCCTACCTGCGCTCTCAGTTCGACAGCTTCACGGAGATCCTCACTCCCACCAACCATGTCCACGTGGACAACCTCCGAAAGGCCAAGCGCATTGTTCAGTTTGCCGAGTGCATCACCCTGGTGGTCAGTGTGACGTTTCACCTGTTTCTGCACTTTGAGCGGACCCAGAACGCCCCGATGGCGTTTCGCTATATGCGCAAGTGCCTCGAGCTCAACTTCGAGGTTATCCTGAACTGCTGTTCGCTGCTCGGAAGGATGAGCACGTACCTGGACTACGGTCTGGAACCCCTGGTCACTCCCAACGTCCAGTTTGCGCTGTCGTCGATGATGTGGCTCCAGCACAGCATCTTCCTCAGATGCAGACACTTCACCTGCTTCATGAGACTGCAGGGTCAGCTGGACCAGCAGCTGAAGGAGAGGCTCGACCTTCTGGAGGAGCGCACCTCCAAGACCATCCAGCTCATTCTGCGGGCGTTTGCGAGAAACTCAAAGCGCAACTACTTTGCGTGGCGTTCGCTCAAGATCCAGGAGTACATCGTCGAGCGCAACAAGCGGCTGGTGGAGGATCTCATCGACGGAGTCGACTCACAAGCAAGCTACGTCATCCCACCCAGGAAGAACGTGTTCTTCAAGTTCACCCGCGAGCAGTTCGACCAGCTGTACGAGGTTTGCGACCTCGACAAGGTCGAGTGGCACCTCAACGACCTGCATCCGCCCAACAACCACCTCACCGGCGTGTACAACGGCGTGCCCATGAGCGCCGAGGACAGTCTCAACGGCTCCGAGATGTCTGACGGTGCATGGTTGGACCTCATGGTCCAGAACCAGATCGACGACTTCCTGGGGTCCACCGGTCTCAACGCCACCAAGTCCGATCTGCTCAACGACCAGGATATCTTCTTCAACGCACCGCTGGGCGATTTCAGCTTCAGCTACATGTAACCGCTATATAGAAACCGACCTAATTCCATTTTTTTTATTTAATAGAGAAGAGGGGAGTGGAAGAAGCCCGTGGAACTTTGAGCCAGGCGCCACACGTTAAAGGACAGCCTGGCTTTATCGCAACTCTTCTCCCACATCTTCTTCTACGGGACACATGAAGCTATCGGGACTGCTAATCTGGCTTGCTGCACTACAAGGAATCGCCGTGGCAGCTTCTGAGAACGATACGCAGCTGATCTGTCCAGACTCCGACCCTGCCAACTGCTATCCGTCCGTCTTTGTTCCGACAGAGGAGTGGCAAGAGATCAGACCAGGACAGCACATTCCCCCCGGGCTGCACGTTCGAGTCAACATGGAGACCCACTTGCGCGAGGCCAAGATCCTGGACGAGGCAGACGCTTCTGAGCCGGGAGAGATAGTGGCTGTACTGCAGGAGGAAGAACCCCAGAAAAGAGACACAACGTACAAGGAGAGCTCCAGGATACCGATGGGCGAACGCAGCGACTTCACAGACTCTGTCGATGCTGTGTCGAGCGCAGTGGACGCCATGGTCGGCGGCAAACCGCTGGACGATGGCATTCTGCTGGAGGACCTGGACCGTCTGTCTCACCTGGTGCACGAGTTTGACTTTGGAGTCAAGCTGTTCGACAACGTGAAGGCGATACTGAGTCTTGCGGGTCTCGGACCAGACACTGTTACTGCGAAACACGAAGCGCGCGAGTTAGCACTGCGCATCTTGGCATCTGCTCTGCGTAATAACCCTGTTGCTCTCACCAAGTTCATCGGAGACTCGGTCACGCCTCCAGTCACACAGTTTTTCAGCACGTTGCTTGAGCAGACACAGGGTGAGAAGGACGCGGTGCTCCAGAAACGGTATCTTGGTGTTCTGGGAGCTTTGGTTCAGGATCCGGTGGGTACGAAAGCCTTCAGGGCCATTGGCGGTGCCGAGTGGTTGATTGTTAGATACTCAAGGTTTGACTCACACGCACAACCACGTGTCTTACAGATACTCGAAGGAATGGAGGGGCTCGAGCTCAGCGATGGAGACGAAGACTCGGCGATATTGCCTGAACTCGCCCAGAAGGTGGTAGTCGAGTCAACCAGCGACGAAACTACAAAGAGGCAACTGGTCAATGTTCTGGTGGAGTTGAGAGACAAGTACAACTTCAAGCCAAAGAGCGAGTTCATCAACTGGATGGTTGACGAGGCAGCGAAAACAACAGACAGAACATACTCAACGTTTCTGAAGGAAACAAGACACAAGGCCTTTGGCAATCCGAAAGCTCTGAGAAAGGCCTTCAGCGATGAACTTTAAGTAAACCAAGTACAAACTACGATTCGGAGATTGAAAGATCACAATGAAATAATTAGAAATATAAAAAGGAAAAAAGAGAGAAAGACAAAGGTCAAAAACTCACATCACCCTTTTGTAAACTCAATCAGGATTGACTAAATTTATTTCTTGACGGCCTTCTGGGCAGCCTTGGTAACCTTACCGGCCTTGTCGGACTTCTCAACAGACTTGATAACACCGACGGCAACGGTCTGTCTCATGTCTCTGACGGCGAAACGACCAAGAGGTGGGTACTCAGTGAAAGCCTCAACACACATTGGCTTGGATGGGACAAGCTTAACAATGGCGGCGTCACCGGACTTGACGAACTTAGGGTTGTCCTCAAGCTTCTTACCGGAACGTCTGTCGATCTTCTCGATCAAAGTGTCAAACTTACAGGCAATGTGGGCAGTGTGACAGTCGAGAACTGGAGAGTAACCAGCAGAGATCTGACCAGGGTGGTTAAGGATGATAACCTGGGCGTTGAAAGAGTCGGCACCCTTTGGTGGGTCGTTCTTGGAGTCACCACAGACGTTACCTCTTCTAACCTCCTTGACGGAGACGTTCTTGACGTTGAAACCAACGTTGTCACCTGGGACACCCTGCTCGAGCTGCTCGTGGTGCATCTCGACGGACTTGACTTCGGTGGTAACACCGGCTGGGGCAAAGGTAACAACCATACCGGCCTTGATGACACCGGTCTCAACACGACCGACTGGCACAGTACCGATACCGGAAATCTTGTAGACATCCTGGAGAGGAAGTCTCAATGGCTTCTCAGTTGGTCTGGTTGGTGGCTCAACGGCGTCAATAGCCTCGAGCAAGGTCTTACCCTTGGAGACACCAGCCTTGGTCTCCTTCTGCCATCCCTTGTACCAAGGACAGTTGGTGGAGGCCTCAATCATGTTGTCACCGTTCCAACCAGAGATTGGGACGAATGGAACAGTCTTAGGGTTGTAACCAACCTTCTTGATGAAGTTGGAAGTCTCCTTGACAATCTCCTCGAAACGAGACTCGTCCCACTTGACGGAGTCCATCTTGTTGACGGCAACGATGAGCTGTCTAACACCAAGGGTGAAAGCCAAAAGAGCGTGCTCACGGGTCTGACCCTCCTTGGAGATACCAGCCTCGAACTCACCAATACCACCGGCAATGATGAGAATGGCACAGTCAGCCTGGGAGGTACCGGTAATCATGTTCTTGATGAAATCTCTGTGACCTGGGGCGTCGATGACGGTGACGTGGTACTTGGTGGTCTCGAACTTCCAGAGAGCGATATCGATGGTGATACCTCTCTCACGCTCAGCCTTAAGCTTGTCCAAAACCCAGGCGTACTTGAAGGAACCCTTACCGAGCTCGGCAGCCTCCTTCTCGTACTTCTCGATGGTACGCTTGTCGATACCACCACACTTGAAGATCAAGTGACCGGTGGTGGTAGACTTACCGGAGTCGACGTGTCCGATGACAACGACGTTAATGTGAGACTTTTCCTTACCCATTTTGTGATTTGATTATAACTCAGATGGAAATGCTAAAGTGATTTCTGGTGTGAGAGACAAAGAAAGAGAGAGAAAAAAAAGAGAAAAAGAAGAAAAAAAAGGATTCCTGCCAAAGGGCAACCGGGGGATCTCAATGCTCATTTATACAACTGGGAAAAAACCTGAGAAAAAATTTTCATTCTGGGATGTTCTGAGGCGGTACCACGTTTACGCCGGGCATTTTTTTGCGTTTGGTTTGCGTCGGCCAATCACAACGCTCCGCCACCTCGATTTGTGCGGTCCACGCAAAAGACGCACTAAAACCTGGGTGGGTGGAGTTTTCTGCTCAGCTGCTAACCAGGCCCATCTGTGCCGGTATTTGGGCAAACTACATGGCATTCCGCCAGGGTGCCGTCGCGGCCTGTGTCTTGCCGGCCATGGCTTTTTCTACGTAGATTTCCCCCGCTGGGTGCTCTGAAACACGGGTTTCTCGCTGGGGTGGCAATTTCTACCACTCGCATCGCTCTGACTAAAAAAAAAAAAGCTGCAAAAAATTTTGTTTCTTTTGTTTTGTCAATAGGGTCGTGGACCGGAGCTAATTACCAGCTTTTGGTGAGGAGAATGGAGCCGTGGAGAACAATACTCTGGTCTGTGGAATGGCAATTAGCACGGCGGAGGGCTCTCATTGGGTAGCAATTGGCGGCCAACCACTTGGCGGTAAACCACGTCCTCACAATGACCCCCCATGGTGTCCAATTTACTAGATCTACACCCATATAAGCCAGACCTAAGAGCGGCTATTTCTTGTTGGAAAAAAAAATTATTTGATCTCCGGTTTGAAAACAAGCTCGTACTGGAAACGGCTTCGCACACCTGTAATGCCGAACGGTCGGAATCTAACCAAACCAAAACATGAAATTTTTCACCCTTGGGCTCGCCGAACGCAAGGCGTCCAGAAATCTCTTCAGCCGTTGTGAGCCCTGCTTTATTTACCCGAGGCGCGGCGCGCCGCACGGGGACGTTATGCGGAGTTTTTGTGGCGCTTAGTGATCTGGATGTTTTCTCTTTTCCCGTGTATCGATCAGGCTTACCACCACTCAGACAACAAACGGGGCTTTCGACTTTGCGTATCTGGTTGTTCGATGTCGGAGGTTCTCTTCCAGCCATTTGGGGTGCGGCGCTGCGGGAGTCTCAAGCTGGACTCGCGCGAAGGCTCATTCCACGGCGCGAGTCTGGGGATGCACTCCCAGTTTCCACCGGTCTCGCCCAAGCGCAAGATCAGCGACACGGCGAGCGAACTGTTTGAGTCCAAGAAGCAAAAGGGTGAAATTCTGGAAAACCTGGGATTTGCAGATAGCCCCCCTCGAGACGACCAGGAGAACACGGAGAAGCTGAACGACTACCAGTTTACGTTTGTACCAAAGAACCAAAAGACAGATACGTTGAGGAGCATCATCAGGACGTCAGAGACGTCCACACCGAAGAAGAGCGTGAAGTTCGCAGACAAAGGGCACGTTGCCAGGTACGAGTCTTCGGAGGCATCGAACTCGTTCAGGTCGATCAACGTGCAGGACATGGACAGCACAAACAGCGTGCAGTTCAGTCCGCTCGAGACGGAGGACTCCCCGGCACTGTCTCCGTTCGAGGACGCTCCCAAAACTGCGCTTGCCGGACCCGACCTCCCACCGGCGCCGGCCAACTCTCCGGCGGACAGCGATATCTCTGCGTCTTCGTCTAGGAGCCTGCTGAAGCTGATCGACAGCTTCAAGATGAGTCCGCGGACCCCGCAGTTCGAGACCTACTCCTCGCTCCCGGTTGCCGGACTGAGGTCTCCGCTGGTTGACGAGCTGCGTGAGATCGACCTGGAGATCAGGCGTTTACAGAAACGCAAGGAGACCATCATAGGCCTGAACACGACGTATGTTGCGTCCACCGAGTCCTCGCGCCTGACGCAGTTCGTCAACCCCGCCGCAGAGCCCGTGTACCCGGGCCCAGTGAGGCCCAGAGAGCGGAAACGCACGCTCCGCCGGCTCTTCCACGTCATCAAAGTGTCGCTCTCCCGGTACAGCGCCATCGTCGACGCGATAAACGTGTCCGAGGTCCCCACGGCCGACGAGACGGTCGACACGCAGAAGCTTCGCGCCGCACTCGAAGATGGCGGCACCACACAGAACCAGCCACGCAGAAGAGCGACGTCGTGGAGATTCGGCAACAAGGCCACTTCCAGTTCCAGTTCCAGCGATAGCAGAATGTAACGACAAACGGATAAGACAGCAATAAATGTAGGGTGAAAAGAAATAAATGTAAGGCACCAGACGATCTGCTCAGATCACGCCGCGTGGGCCCTGGCCAAATTCCGGCGGGTTTCTTTCCCCCTTTGGGCCACGAGGCCCTTCGCTTGCAGCCACGCCTCTCTGTGTTTACAGATAAAGGCTCGAGGGTGACCCTTGTTATTCCGCTTTGGACATATCGCTGCTATCTTTTCCAAGCGTATATAAGAAGCTCACATCGCCCTGTCAGCCACCTCTGGGACCGCTACCCCGTGATACCCTCATCCTCGCGTTTGTTTACACATCATGGGCGATACCCAGCCGATCTTTGTGAATGCCGAGGCTGCGGCCATGGCCAACACAACCTCCCAGAGACGAGGGTCTGTCCGGCTGTCGACATCGCTGCAGTCGCGGCCGATGATTCCACGCGGATCGTTCTCCTCGCAGGAGGACGTTGACGAAGAGGCGGAGATCACCGGTCTGCTGGACGGTGCCACCAGCTCAGACTACGGTGCCGCAGAAACGGCCTACATCCAGTCGCGCAGAAGCTCGCTGGCAACCAGGAAGGGCTCGTACCAGGTGCTGCCCACCAGCTACGCGGAGGGGACGTTCGACGAGGCCGAAACGTCGTACTCCACCGAGTTCAGGATGCTGGCCAAGTACTCTGGCCCGCTGGTGATCACCTTCCTGCTGCAGTACTCACTCACCGTGGCGTCTGTCTTCTCGGTGGGCCAGCTGGGCAAGTCTGAGCTGGCTGCCGTGTCCCTGGCCAGCATGACCGCAAACATCTCGGCCTACGGCATCATCCAGGGTATCAGCACGTGTTTGGACACGCTGTGTCCACAGGCGTACGGCCGCCAGGACTACAGGACCGTGGGCCTCTACTTCCTCAGGTGCACTGCGCTTCTCTTCCTGGTGTACGTGTTCATCTTTGTCTTTTGGTTCTTCTTCTCGGAGATGATCCTCCTGGCTCTGATTCCAGAGTCTGAACTGTGCAAGCTTGCGTCACAATACCTGCGCATTCTCGTCTTTGGTGTCCCTGGTTTCATCATCTTCGAGAACCTGAAGCATTACCTCCAGGCACAGGGTGTCTTCCATGCCTCGACTTATGTCCTCATGGTGTGCGCTCCACTCAACATCTTGATGAACTACGAGCTTGTGTGGAACCCCACTTTCGGACTGGGCTTCGTCGGTGCCCCCATCGCAGTGGTCGTCACCAACTGGTTCATGGCTGCTTTGCTGGGACTGTACACATGGAGAGTCAGAGGATACGAGTGCTGGTGCGGTTTCACAATGGACATCTTCCGTAACTGGAAACGCATGCTTGATCTAGCCGGACCCGGAGTGATCATGGTCGAGGCCGAATGGCTCGCCTTTGAGATCATCACCTTCTCGGCCTCGAGATTCGGCACCGTTGTTCTTGCAGCACAGAGCGTTGTGTCAACCACATGTGTCCTGGTATACCAGATTCCGTTCGCCATCAGCATAGCTGCCTCGACCAGAGTCGCGTGGTTCATCGGCAGTGCATCCAAACAGGCCGCAAAGACCGCCACAAACTGCGCTATGCTCGTGGGTGTGTCCTTTGGCATCTTCAACGCTCTCTTCCTGGCAACTTTCAGACACAAGATTGCCAGTCTGTTCTCGTCCGATCCCGAAGTCATCGAGCTTTCGTCAAAGGTGCTGATCATCGGTGCCATCTACCAGGTCAACGATTTCCTCAGTTGCATGTCGGGTGGAGTTTTGCGCGGACAGGGAAGACAGGCCATCGGTGGTTGGTTGAACCTGTTCTCTTACTACTGTCTTGCCCTGCCGGTGGCTTTCCTCTGTGCTTTCGTGCTCAAGATGGAGTTGTTTGGACTCTGGATCGGTATGGTGGTTGCTCTCTTCTTTGTCTCGACTTCCCAGTCGTACTTTGTGCTCACCGTTGACTGGAATGCAATCATCAAGCAGTCGGTCCAGGATGCACTCACCGAACACGTACCAACGACTCCACTCATTGATCACAACCTGTTATCCCCATCAGTTTCGATCGTGTCGAACGATCTCTGAGCATTCCGTTGCATTTTTTTGGTCTACTCGGCGTTAGAAACCTTTATTTATTGACATTAGAAACACTTTAAAGATCGATGAGTAGTTCCTCTTCCTTGGGCTTTGCAGGTTCCTCGGGCGCTGGTGGCTCACTTGCGGACTTTTGTGGAACAGAAGGATAAGCTGGGTACTCTGGCAAACCAGGGTACTGCAGAGATGGCTTTCTCTCCGTAGGTGGTTCTGAAGGAACATGACTTGGTTCGGATGGAGCTGGCGGATATGTCGGATAACTAGGGTACTGCTGTGGTGGTTGAGCGTACACAGAGGGCTCGGCATAGCTCGAAAACTGCTGTGGTGGTTGCGCGGAGGGCTCGGTGTAGTTCGAAAACTGCTGTGGTGGTTGAGTGTATACAGAGGGCTGTGCATATGTCGATTGCGATCCCCCAGAAAACTGCTGCGACACCTGTGGCTGCTGTCTCTGGTGCTCAAACGACACACCTGTTGGCTGGGAGGAAACTCCTGTTGGCTGGGAGGAAACAGGATAAGATGGAGGATAACGCTTGTACACGCTCTGCAATCTGAGGTCGAGGAGACGATCATAACTCTTCATGATGGTGTCTATCTTTCCGTACAAGTCCATGAAAGACTGCTGTTTGGATGCCGAATCAGTGAGGGATCTCGCCAGTTTAGGACGTAGACGTGCAACACTTGTATAGAGAGCCTCAACCGAAGGATCAATCGAGCTGTTTCCAGAGTCCTGCATCTTATTGACAAGCTGGGAGAACAACAGAATGTTCACCCTTTCGGTATGCGTGAGTTCGTTGGAGATTATGCTGTGGTACTCTGCATCTTCAGGAGAGAGGTGCTGCTGCTGCAGCAGCAGCTGTGGCTGCGGTTGAGTAGGAGCAGACGTGGGAACCGAAGGAGTAATGGAAAGCGGACTGCGGAAATCATCGTGCATCTGGAAAGAGCCAGCCTGCGGAAGCAGGTTATCGTACAGACCAGGGGCTCTCTTGGGCTGCACCGAAACGGGACCAGCAGCAAGTCTCATGTCCTGTAAACTCGCAGCAATTGCAGCCTTCATATCCTCGTCTTCCTCATCTATGTCCATCGCCGTGGGTCTCGATGCCTCCGATGCTGCTATTGTTGCTGCTTGCGGGATGTGGGCTTCAACACCGCTCTCTTTCAGCGAGAGTTCAATCGCGCGTCTGAGATCCTCGTCTTCCTCTTCCGCGGCACGAGGCTTTGAGACCGAGCTTGACTTTTTGTGTTTGTGCTTTGATTCCTTCTCCTTGTGCTCTTCGTAGCACGAATCACAGACACGTACCGGGATGGTTATTCCGAGCTCTGGTAACGCACAGCTCTTCGATGAGTGTGCTCCGCAAAAAGCGCCTCCGCAAGAGCGGCAGTGGTGTCGCCTGTTGACGAAAGTGAACACAGTAGAGCATTGCATGCATGCGTCAGAGTCCATCCACTCGGGTGCCACTTTGGATTCGATGAAAGTAGGGTCAATCTCAGACGGGATGTCCGGAAACACCACTCCTTCGTCCTGCAGTTTCTTGTAGACCGTGGTTACATAGTTCAGTTTCGGGTTCGTGCTGAACATGATGGACCACGCCTGTATGAGGTCCAGCAATTGCTGTTTGACTTCGTGGTTGAGGTGCTTGTCGTGCAGGAGGGCGGCCAGTGGGTCCAGGAACTCCTTGGAGGAGATCTCCACCACAAAGTGCTCACCTCCGTTCTTGATGCAGAAGTCGATGAGCTTGAGTGCAGACTTCTGGGTGTTCGGGTTCTTGTTGGTCATGAACCTCTTCTTCAGAGCACGCATGGCATCCTTGGACGGAACAGACTTGGACCTTATCCAGTCGCTCACCTCCAGAGCAGCCCCCAAATCTATCTCGCCAAAGGCAATAGACTCGGAGGTGGCCTCCTGTATCTTTTCGTCTATGTTGGGTCCAGATGAACTGCCGAACCAAGACATATTTGTACGCCAACAGGGAGAAGAAACAGCTGTCGGTGTCGCCCCCCTAACTGGGGTGGCGGGGCTGTAATGCTGTAATCAAAGACGAATTAATCAGCACACTATTAAGGGCGATTTAACAACGCTGAGTTTTACTTGGATTTTTGTTATGGAAAGGCAGTATGGAGACTCTAACAGTAGAAGTACAGGGCAGAACCGACACCCATGGCGCCCACAGACAGCCACCACCAGAAGTCGTAGTTGAAATCGCTCTTCTTGACGGCATTGGTTTTGAATCTGTTTTCGAGGGATCTTCTCACCTTGTTGGACACAGAAGTGGCTGTGGCCTCTGCCGCGTCTGTGGGGTTGAGTGTGATGGTGGGCAACATCAGAGGAGGTCTGTATGCGAGGTATAGCGGCTGCAGAGGTGACTGGTCACTGGCGTACAGCTGTAGCTTGTAACGACCGTGGTAGGAGTCAAGACTCACTTCGTAGCCGTGGAACTTCTCGGTCTGGTTATACCTCGAGTAGGTGGAGACTCCGTTGTCGCTGCATGGCTCAGACAGGAGCTGTCTTCCGTCGACTTGGAAAGGATTCAGTATGACAGAGCCGTTGGACAGCTCTTCGTAGGTGCCGTGTTGGTAGATGACGGCAGCCACAGGACAGGAGTGGTTCTGTGAATTAGGCGACACCTGGTACGTCGCCTCCTCAAAGTATCCGTCTTCGGTGAACGAGTAGGATATGCCGGGAAGAGCAGGTTCGATCAACAGCTCGTCCACTGGATCGTAGAATCCGGGACCCGTGAAGACCGTGTTTGACTTGGAAGACCACGTTCCGACGATCGACAGCTCATCGTCGCACGAGACGAGCGACAGCAGCAGAGACGTCAATACGATGAATCTCATCATGTTGTGTGTGGTGTATGTGAGGTGAGATACAAAGGGGGAGGTGTCTCAGTGGGTAATGGATGCGACAACGCCGGTAATAGATTCAGACAGAGTATTCCACAGGAAGAAAATACGCTCAGCAAAGTCTTTTTCGGTGCTGGATATGTTAATAACACAGACAGAACAAGGGAGAACAGAGGAAAAGCGAGCTACCAAAATTGAAATAGGGAGAGCGTGTCTTTTCTGCAAACGCTTTTTTCTTTCGTGCGCGTGCCAAACGGGCTTAGCCAGGTCGTGCACCAAGCACCCGGTTGCGCCACGCCCAAATGTGTCAAAATGCGCTGCAAGGGGCGAAGGGCATTGTTTCGGCTGGGGCTCGCTACGAGACATATTCATACTAGGATCATTAAAATATGTATGTGGGATAAGATGCAGTGACGGGAGAAAGGGCGTGTTGTCTGGGTAAATGCAAGGGAGAAAAAAGGAAAGCTCAACAGCCCAGCTCGGAGGGTCAGACAAAAAACGAGGATAAAAAATGCAAAGCGAAAACGACAAGAGAAATAGAATAGAAAACAGGAATCATGATATGGGGGAAGTGGCTTGTTTTCAGTTTCCCCATGCCTTCAGAGGTTGTATTTGTTGCTGCTGCTTATCCGGAGTCACCATTGGGCTGAACGAGCTCATCGACGACATGCACTGGTCGAATATCGAGTCGACGTCGCTCTCGTCTGTCTGGTGCAGAGACGCCTCCTCGAAAGATGCAGGTGAGGGGGGAGTGACGTTCAGGTGCCTGGTGTTCATCGACTGCAGGTACCAGCGACAACGCTTGACAAACTCGAGCGTGGTTGGATTGCCGAATATCTGGAGCAGACCCGGCGAGATCGACGAGATGGTTTCCAGCAACATGACGGTGGTGTTTCTGTTCAGCTGGGGCAGATTGCAGCCGTACTCGGACGTGTCATAGTACACACCGCAGATCTTGTTGAGAACATCGTGGATCGACGCGGCCAGCTCGGCTGGGTGTACGGATATGAGATCGTGCGAGTAAAGGGTACAGTCGCACAGGAACTGCTTGAGCAACACAACGTTGCAGTCCTGCTCGCCCATGAAGCCGGTGAGAGTGGCGTTTTCGCCGATGGTCATGACCCACTCGTGGATGGTGGGCTCGGAGACGTTCCAGCCGAGGGTATCCAAGACGTGTCTCTCCATCTGCACGAACATGCCTTCGTCGTAGCCACTCACCGGCTCGCACAGGATGCATAGTTCGGTCAGACGTGGGATTCTTGCTCTCAGCGTTGGACCGACGAAGCGGCCGCCGGTCGGGCACGCGCTCGACGAGAAGGCGTGGTTGAAGCCACCCTCGGTCTTTGCCGCTAGCCACAGACACGTTGCCGCCACGAGCTTGGCCTGCTCCATGAGCACGATGCGCTTGGAGCAGTATCTGTCAAACAGCCTGGCGCTCTTGTAGAAGATCGAGGGCGCAACTTTGGTGCGCTTCGCACAGCGGGCCAGGAAATCGAGAATTGGCACGCGGTACTCGAACGTGAGCTGGGGCTGTTTCGAGATGAGCTCGAGGTCGGGCTTGGTGGAGTTTATCTGGTCAATTGCGTTCTGCGTGAGTTCGTGCTTGTACTCCTGCGTCGTGCCGTAGTGAGCTGTGACCTCCATCGACACCAGCTCGTTCGGGTACGCCACCGGGTTGTGCTCGTAGGTGAACCTGTCCTTGGGAACAGGCGGGAAGTTCTTGTACATGGGGGAGGGATCAGGAAAGGTGACGGGAAAGACAAGACAAACCGGTCGGAAAATTCCACAATTTTCTGGCACAGGGTAGAGATGGACTCTGCGTGTTCGGGGATGTCAAAATTGTTCGAAACAAAACAAAAAGGCAGCTGGTTGGGTCGACAAGAGAGATGCTGGTGGAGGCAGGGCAAAGGGGGAGGCGAGAGAGAGAGAGAAAAAATCGGCAGGCGAGCGCTCGGAGGGGGATTTTTTTTTCTCGCTCGGGAGTCGTGGCTTTCGTCAAGAGAGGCGGGCGTGTGATCTAGACTTCGATATACACCACACTCTGGCAAGGTGGATACGACGAGAAGCAGCGCGCGGAGGGTAGCCAGGAGAACGGAGTAGCAAAGGCGAGAAAGAAGAAAAAAAGATTTCTCTTTGGAGAGAGAGGAGAAGAGTTCGCAGGAGGACAGGCGGGCGGTGGCCTTTTAAAAAAATTCTCAGAGTGGAGAGACTTTGGCCCCATCGACGACGAGAAAATGAATGGAAACACTTCTCCATAGAAATGCAACACCTCTAACGGATACACATGTCTCGAGGCTATCTCGAAAATAAAAATAAAACGGCAACGAATCCGGTTTCTGGTTGTTGCCGAACGTGGTTTTATTGCTGTGCGTCCTGTGCTCTTCCAGCAGCACCATGGACTCCCATTCTGCTTTGGTGCTTTGGTGCCTGTATTCTGTTTCCAGGTAGTTCCGTCGCTGAAAAACCCCTATCGAATCTGACGAGGCCCTCGGTGAATTCGCTCTGGAGAGCTTGGGCTCTTGGGTTTTTCAATGCGTTTACCCAAAGCGGCAATTTTGCATTGCTTTTTTCCAGTTTTTTTCCAGTTTTTTTTTTTCACTTGGGTCAAGCCTCTGATCTCCAGCAGTTTCCATTCTTTATCTCTGGCCCCTTTTATCGCGGTATACTCTGCCCCTATACGATTTAGCGCCATATTCAATCTCTAATTCTATTGTTTGTAGTTCGCGTTTGTACTCGCTCGACGTTCGCTCGGCTAACGCCTGCGAATTACGTGCTGGAACTCCCACGTAGGGCGGTTAAGGCCGTGGAGCCAAAAGGTGTCGCCCTGGCTATCTCGGCCATTCCGCCCTCAGATTCAATTCCGGTCCGAGACCCATTTTGCCCTGGGCGAGCGGTAATTGAAATACTTGGGAGACTCACAATAAGCCATAAAGTCTAATCGCTTTGGGATTTTCTGGTTCCACAGGTATTTTCCAGCCGGGCGGATTCCTCGGGAATATCCAAGGCAAAAAACGTCGTCCGCCCTCGTGGAACTGATACTTTTTGTCTGTACGTAATTGCCACTCCTGCTTCTACTCTATACCGTATCCAGTAGGCCCTATTCTCAACACTGTGTGCCGAGTGTGCTCCTGGTCACAGGTGCCTGGGCAGGGGCTGAGCGGGAGTACGATGTGTGCACATCTCGGCGTGTTGTGCCACAATGCTCTGCTGAGAGAAACTTTATCCTTTGTTCGCTCACCCCGTGTAGGTAAACTAAGAATTTTTCACACTTAGCCTTTTTCCTGGCGTCGTCATGGAGGCCCTGCCAGGTCAGCGGGAGCCTCGAATTTTCCACATCGACGCCGCACCTCCAATTTCGCCATTAGCCTTGACCACGAACTCGGCCATTCGATAACCTATATTTATCGCTGGGATGAGAAACCTGGTCCTGGTCCCTTCTCACGCGTCCTGGGCGCGCGTTAAATGGCGAGTGATTGTTTCTAATTCGGGCGCAGCTGACCTTTCTATACCCTTTCAGTTCACTGCAGCATGCAGATGAGAATAAACCGTTCCCCCTCTGAGAAGGGGAAGGGCCAAAGCACAGAGGAGGAGCATTTTTCACGGAGAAGCAGGGTTTTGCCGCCCCTGTGTCTCTCGCGCTTGTGCTTACTTGCCCACCTGAAATGCCGTGCCTTTCGGGAACAATCCTCTTTGGTGCATGTGTTACCCAGAAGTGGTTAAAAATAAGATATTATGAGCAAATGGTCACACAGAATGTATCCGGATCCCATATTTTTTTCATTCGATGGGCTTGCTGGTTCTGCTCCCTTCTTCTTCTGGAAAAAAAGCTGTAGCCAGCTGCTGCGGGTCAAAAAAAAAAGCTGCCTGCTGCTCCCACTGCGAGATTATGGACGAAACACCCTCTTTCCAGTAATAACCTTGGTCTTTGCCTTCTAGATAATCGGTTCTCCTCCTCCTCTATGCGCATTAGCAAGCGCTCGGAACCGTGATTGGGCCACACACGACTAACTGGGAGACGGAAATCGGGACGCGCGTTGCGTTGTTTACGCGGGACTCACCTCCCATCTGTGCGGTATGTCGTGGTACAGGGGCACATATAGCGAACCCGAGGTGGACGACACGATTCTGTCGTACAAGCCGTCGTCGCAGCTTGCGTCTGCGACCCCAACAGCTCCGGGGAGAGGACTTCTCGGAAGAGCGTACCAGATTCTGTTCGGCACAGAGGACTGCGAGCCCGAGGCCAAGGGGAGCGAGTCGCTGAACGACATATTCAGCGCTAGACGCGAGCGCGATGCGGACTTCCCGTACGAGGATAGGATAGAGGATACGCTGGAACGGATCCAGTTCAACTACAAGCCAGAAGGCTACATCCCGGGCAGGTTCCCGAGCAAGACGTTCAAGAGCGCGTCCAAGCTGGTCTCGTGCGACGAGAGCGCGCTGGTGGACTTGAAGCACAAGCTGCAGACGCAGAACATCGAGCTGGCGAATGTGCTGCACAAGGTGGAGCTCGAAACGAAGAACAACAGGGAGAACATGAACTACAAGCAGAAGTACTTTGACATCCACAAGGAACACATGGCGCTGCGCGAGGACAACAAGAAGATGGCCGACTCGTACAGAGAGCTGGCGGACAAGTACTACGACCTGAAGATACGCTTCAACAAGACAAGACTGGAGTCTGCAAGAGGAGCGAGCAACGACTCAGAGATACGCATCAAGAGGCTACAGGAGCGCAATGACGAGCTCGAGCTGGAGGTTCTGAAGCTGAAGAGGTCCAATGACTCCGACAAGCTGCGAGAGGAGCTGGAAGATCTCAGGGCCGACAAGCGCCGCCAGGAAAGGCTGCTGAGAGAAAGAGACGACGAGATCGCGAGTCTAAAGCAGAAGGGCGCGCCGGCGTCGCTGAGGCCGTCGTCGCAGCCCTCACCGTACAGCAGGCGGTTTGGCACGCTCAAGCAGGACCCGCAACTGGAGAGCACCACAGACATCCTCTTCCACTACAGCGACGAACCGAAAAAGTCGTACAGGGTGTGACGGGTCTCGCGGACAATGACCCGTGTATAATCATTTGTATTACATAAGCGAGTTTTTTATTTGTGATCCTGCGCACGACTCTTTTTTCCCGAGATGCTTCGGAGGCCATTTTTTTCTCTCTTTCTGCCTGTGCCAGAAGGGGGGAAGGCCTTAAACCTAGCATCAAGGGAAGAGCCATCAATCAATCCATCTGGGTTATCATAAACCGGATACAGCAGTGTGAAGCGGCAGGCACAGTACGAAATATACAGCGTGGGTCTCTCCAAGGCACACACACACACACCACTCGCTTATCTTTGATACTCCGCACAGCATGGTGTCCACGCCCAGCGTCTCCACTCCCACGATGAATGGGAAGTCTGTTGTGCGACAGAACCATCTGCACAAGGGGGCCAATGGTCGAATAGAGATCGAGGGCCTCGTCAACGAATTTCAGAAACGGCTCGGCAAGAACTGGGACAAGTACCAGATCGCGGTGTCTCTGTTCCTGGTTGGGAAACTCTCGAGACAGGAGCTCGTTGAGGAACTCGATGGGATCCTGGATTCCCGCACGGTGAAGTTGCACAACCAGCTGCTTCTCGCCAATCTGGCGAACTCGGTACAGGAGGGACCGTTGGACGGCATGTCCTCAGCAGGCTTCGGAGGACAGTCCATGAACAGGAGGCGGAAGGATTCGCGCAAGAATTCGTCGCAGTACGAGAAGCTGAAGAAGGATATCCTGTCGCTGCCCATACGGGAAAGACGCAGAATCAAGAACATCACGAGGGAAGCAGGCAAGATCGGCATGGTCAACTCGTGCATCACGCTGACGAGACAGTCGATGCTGCCCAAAGTGCCCATCGTCAACAACAAAGAGACAGGAATAGCAGGAAATACGATCCAGTGGGCACAGGATGTCATACATGGATTCCAGACCCCGTTGGCCACCGAGACTTTTGAAATACCAGATAACGATTCGCTCAAGGCGCGCATGCTTTGGATAGCCAGAGAACACGGGCTGATCGGACAGCTGAACGACCAGGTTGTTGAATTTCTGTTACACGCTCTAGAGAGCCACCTGAAGGGGCTTGTGGAGTCTGTCATTGACGTCATCAAGTACCGCAAGAACAGGTATGCTCCCGACATACTGGACGAAGTTGAGAACGGCCCCCCGCGCGAGTTGGTCACCTCGTCCAACCACAGAAGAGTCACGCTCACTCTGGAGGACGTTCACGATACACTGGTGCAGCAGCCGCATATAATAGAACCGGGTGGGCCAACTCTGAGGTTGGAGAACATCATGCTTGAGAACGAAGATCTCCAGACAGACGACAAGACAGGAATAGCGCATCTACTCCACCCAGCGCCCAACAGGTCTATGGACGAGTTGAAGATAGCAAACGGCATCAACAAGCCACAGGACCTATCGAGCAGAAACGAGCTGAACTGGCTGATTCACGATATATTAACGGAATGATCTAAACTATGTAATTGGTCTTGACCGATGTACTCTCTGACCGTAGTTCGCTCGCACGTACCAGACATGCATGGACATCAGCGTCGTCCGAGTCAGATACACTCACAACAGTCTGGGTCCTGACGTTTGCATACAGCGCCTCGACGAGTTCCGAGATGGTGTTTGTGGCGTACGTGACGTGCAGCAGCACGGACGGCCGACTCAGACCGCAGATGTAGATCCCCCACACAGTTGAATCTCCCGCATACTCGTCCATCTTTGAAACAGCTTCGTCAAGATCTTCGGCAGACGATACGGGTACCTTCCTCAACGACGAAACGTCAAGCTTGCCATCGACGATCATGCTCTTTGTGATCTTACCCGAGATCGTATCGACAACACCGGATCTTGTGAATGCGTACCTGAACAGCGACAGTTGTATGTCCGGACTCTGCAGAGCGGACAAGTACGTCTTGACCACCGCCAGAACGGCTTGCAGATCTGGGACAACGGTCCCGGTGTTGATAACCGCGAGCGACTCACCGGACAAGCACTCTCGCACGAGCAGTTCGTACTCTTTGACGTACGCAACGTCGTCAGCACTGGTGGAAGCAACAACTTTCTCAAAGCAGAGATGGTCACGGCGACAAACCGTCGATTCGAGCAAAGTGTACGGCGAATCAGGCTTGGTCCTGAAGTACTTGAGCGGACACCCAATCACCCTTGCAATGACCCTTCTCCTGCAACTGAGCTCGAAGATCTGGTGTTCTATCTTGCGGATCAGCTGCGACTCGGCCTCTAGCTCGTCACGGCGACTCTCATAGAGGCGTCTCTTTGTCCCTTCCAGCGCTCTCGCCTCCTCTAGCTTTGTGCTCTCCTCTGCAACGTCTTCTTCCAGCCTGCGCTTCTTGCTCTCCAGCCGCTCCATCTTGTCGTCGATGGAGTCTCCTGCGTTTGTGTCTCTGATCTTTGCAGCGAGGCTCTTTTGCTTGGCCTCCTCTCTCTCAATCCCGGCCTGGAAACTCACCACCTCGTCTTCAACGTTCTGCAGCTCGCTCTTTGCCCTGGCAAGCTCACACTTCGGCCCCGTTGTCGAGTCGCGGATCGTCGCCAGCTTAGCATCCAGCTGTGCGCTCCTCTTTTCCCTCTCCACACGCACACTCTCCGCCATCTCGCGCTGTTTCTCAAGGAGCTGCTTCTGAAGAACCGGGATCTGGATCTTCACCGTCTCGATCCGCTCCTTCAGCTCCACGTCGGTCTGGTTGCTCTGCTCTTGGCGGGTAACGTCTTCCATCTGCGACACGTGTATCTGGTATATGTTCAGGAGCTCTAGAGCTTCTTTCTCCAGCTTCAGGTCGTACTCCACCTTCCGGTGCTCGATGGCTGCTGCGATCTTTGTCTTGAACGTTTCCGTGGCCTCCTTGAGCTCTCCCACCTTTCTGTTGTGATCCGCAATCACCCTCTCGTACATCCCACACCGTCTGTGGTGCTCTTGCCTCTGGTACTCGAGCTTGGCCACCTCCTCCCCGAATGCCTGGATCTGCTTGTCCAGCTCACCCAGCTCGTCTTGCACCTCTTCCACCTCCTGTTTCTCCATGCCGTTAACGTCTTTCAAAGCGCGCCCCACATCGAACCCTCGGGGCGACGGCCTCGCAGAGCGCTGCGTGGTGCGCGGTATCTTGGATGGCTTGGACATGTTCGCACGCGAGTCCTTCAGGCTTGCCAGTGGTGCGCGGGACATCTCTCGCTGGTGTGATCAGCTCCTTCAAAGAACTGACAGGTAGTTTAAAGGTAAACAAGACCGGAAACCTTTGGCCGGAGCACTACCAAAATTACATAAGCATCTGAGATTTTTCACGATGGTTTTGCGTATATATATACAAGAATAAATAGACGAGACTCACTTGTTGAAGTCCCTGGACTGCAGGTTCCGGGTCATGGCTGGAAGAGCCACCCTGATACCGTCCAGGTCCTTCGCCATGAGCACCTGGCATCCCAAGCGCGAACTGCGGTGTTAGTATGTCTGGAGAGGCCAAACAAAAGGGTGGTGACTCACGTTTCTGTCAGACCGAATGCAAGGTCAAGCATGTCGTTTTCGTCGTCTGAAGGTTCTGGGATCTCGTCGTAGTATTCGGGATCGACAATGATGTGGCATGTGGAACAGGCGCACGATCCACCGCAGGCTCCCTCCATGTCCAGGTGGTTGGCCTGGGCGATATCCAGCAGCGAGTCGCCCTCGGCAACCTCGTACGTGTTCTGGGACCCGTCTTTGCTGATGAACGTGATCTTGAGCTCCTCGCCGGGGTTCGGTTTCCTGAGGTGGCCGTGCATGGCCGCAGCGGTCTGGGATATGCTCCTCGCCACGGGGCGCAGGCGGTGCGCTCCCGCGACGGCTCTTGTCACGCTTCTCAACCCAGTGGCAAACATGTGTGGATTCTATGGATGTATCTCGCAGAGCGGCCACCGGACAGGTTCCGCTTCGTCCTCGCAAAATTTCGACTGCGAATACAAAGGTCGTGGACCGGGACCAGGAATTTGCCACTCGACCCCAAATGACAGCCTCGCCCCCTTGTTTACTCCGTCCATCCCCTTGTCTAGCCCGTTTATCCGCCTTTTTTTCCCCAGAATGTCGGAGCTATTCACCAACTACGAGTCGGACTTCAAGGTCTCGTACACAGAGGCGCAGCAGCGGCTGTCGCAGATCTCAGGGCTGGTCGATAACGCCCAGAGGCTGGCCGGCATGAAGTCCGTGGAGAGCAACATCGACGAGTGCTTCGAGATTGTCGAGCAGATGAACATCGAGGTGCAGAACATCTCCACGGCACAGCGGTCCTCGTACAACGCCAAGATCCGCACGTACCAGTCGGATCTGCAGCGGCTGCGCAAGGAGCTCAAGCGTCTGATGGACGACGAGGACAGGAGAAACCTGTTTGGCGACTACTCGGATGACACGGACTCGGTGTCGTACACACAGAGACAGCAGCTGCTCAAGTCCAATGCGTCGCTGGGCCGCTCCACACAGAGACTGCAGGAGTCCACCCGGACCGCGCTCGAAACCGAGGACGTCGGTGCCGGTATCCTCAACACGCTGAGGGGCCAGAGAGAGCAGCTCGTGAACGCCAGGGACACGCTGATGGAGGCAGACTCCTACGTCGACAGAAGCATAAGCACGCTCAAGTCGATGACGCGGAGAATGGTGGCCAACAAGTTCATCTCGTACGCCATCATCGGCGTGCTTGTGCTCCTGATCCTCCTGGTACTGATAAACAAAATAAGGTAGGGTGATTTATAACAACACCAGTGTCACTGGTGTGCTTCGAGTTCATCGCTGGATACGTAGCCGTCGTCGTTATCGTCGATCTGGAACGTGGACATCGCGTTTCTGACCTGCGACAGAAAGTCAAACATGCGCTCCTTGTCCTTCTCGCTGGCGTTGCTCTGCGGAGACGCGGTGGAGTCGTGGTGGTAACGCGTACCGACCGTCGAGCTCTTTCTGCTCAGGCCGGGCACTCCGCTCTCCTGCGCGGCGCGCTTTTCCTCGTCGGTCATCTCGAGAACATCCGCAGTGAGCGTGAACAGGCCGCGTGCAGATTTGCGTCGGGTGAGACTGCCGGGGATGGGGGTCTGCACAGGAATGTACTCGTCGAGCTTGCTCTTCAGGTTCATGACGCTCTCGGCCCTCGGTGTCCTTGCGCTTCCTGGTGCACGGCACGAGACACCAACGTCGTGGATCCACTTGGCAACCAGCGCAGTCCACCCACACTGGTGGGAGGCTCCCAGTCCGCGCCCGGTGTCTCCGTGGAAGTACTCAAAGAAGGGAACGCAGTCCTTGAAGTACGGATCGTGGTCCATCAGCTCGTCTCCTCCGTTGCACGCCCTCATGCCCGACTCGTTGGGGATCATCAGGTGGATGAGTCTGTGCTGCAGCTCCTCGGCAACCTGTGCGAGGTTGAGATACTCGCCAGAGCCCTTGGGACACTCAACCTTGAGGTTGGGACCGTAGTATAGGAAAAACCGCTGCAGAGACTCGACAAGCAGGAAGTTGGTGGGCAGCCAGATGGGACCTCTCCAGTTCGAGTTTCCGCCAAAGAGACCAGAGTCAGATTCACCCGGAAGATACCCCACGGTGTACTTCTGGCCATTGACGTCCATCTCAAACGGGTTCTTCTCGTGGAACTTGGACATCGATCTGATTCCGTACGGAGACAGAAACTCGTCTTCGTCTAGCATCCTCTCCAGAATGGCAACCAGTCTATCTTCGTCAACCAGGGACAACAGCAGTCTGTCACCAGTACCCCTGCTCTTCATGGATGCGATGTTTCTCTTGGCAACATGCGACTTCGTGTTGATGAACCAGTCGAGTCTGCGCTTGAAATTTGGGAAGCTTTTGAGAAGCTCAGGCTCAAGCGTCAGAGATGCATATAGCGGGATGAGACCCACCAAAGATCTGACAGGCAGTGTCTTTTTATTGTCACCACCCCAAGTGATGGAGTCATAGTAGAACTTGTCCTTTTCATCCCACAGAGACTGTGGAGTGGCCTCGGTCTCGTCAGGCATGGCGTTCATGTAGGTGAGCGCGTCGCTGATGAGCAAGAAGTGCTCGAAGAACTTGGAAGCAATCCCCTCGTACACGTGGTTAGTCTTTGCCAACTCGAGAGCAATGTTGAGCATCTGGAGAGAGAAAAACGCCATCCATCCTGTTGAATCGGCCTGTTCCAGAGTACCACCCGTGGGGAGCGGCTCGGATCTGTTGAAGATGCCGATGTTATCGAGACCAAGGAAACCACCTTCAAAGACACCGTTTCCATCTGCGTCCTTTCTGTTGACCCACCATGTGAAGTTGAGCAGCAGCTTTTGGAAAACAGACTCCAAAAAGACGGTATCGGTGACACCGTACATCTTGCGCTCAATCTTGTAGATTCGGAAAGCAGCCCACGCGTGAACGGGCGGATTCACGTCGCTGAAGTTCCACTCGTAAGCTGGGATCTGCCCGTTGGGATGCATGTACCACTCTCTCAGCAGCAGCTCCAGCTGTTTCTTGGCGAAACTTGGGTCTATCATGGCCAAGGGGATGCAGTGGAAGGCCGTGTCCCAGGCAGCAAAGAACGGATACTCCCATTTATCAGGCAGGGACAAGACATCGTCGATGTACATGTGTTTCCAGTCCTTGTTTCTGCCGTTCGCTCGGTTGGGAGCAGGCTTGATGTCCGCAGTGGGATCACCTCTATACCAGTACTCCTGGATGATGTGGTAGAACTGCTTGGTCCACAGCAGTCCTGCAAAGGCCTGTCTCTGGACGTTTCTCATCTGATCTGGGATCGGCAGCGGAGACACCCTCCAGTAGAACTCGTCGGCATCCTGTTCTCTCTTGACGAACATGTCGTCAAACTCCTCTTCATCTATCTCGTCCTCGTCTTTGCTGGTGAGCTTGTAGCGGATGGTGGCGTAGTCTCCGGCAGCGATGCTGTCAAAGTTGAACCACGCACAGGCCTTGGTGCCGTTCTTCTCAGGGTTGACCGCAGTCTCGTCGTTGTCGACGATGCGGTCGTGGAACGCGTCCTTGCAGAACTTGCTCTTGTTGGGGACGCCGTAGAGCTTCTTGTTGTTCGTCTCGTTGTCGGTGAAGAGGAACGTCGGCTCGACATCGCGGTCTGCCGCCGGGGCCGGCGCAAACACGAGTCTGCGGCCGCCAAACTTCCAGTGGTCGATCTGGATCGAGTTTGAGCCCACAACAGACAGGTTGGGCTTCGGGTGGTCCTCCTCCTCGGGCATCCCCCACGCCCATGTGTTTCTATAGAAGATGTGCGGGAGCACGTGCAGCGGATGTGGCTTGTCGGACCTGTTGAACGCAGTGATGCGGAAGTAGAGCTCGTCGGGATCGTCGTCGTCCTTGGCCATCTCGAACACCACGTCGAAGTACTCGTTGTTCGAGAACACCCCGGTGTCCGAGATCTCAAACTCGCGCTCCTGGCGGGTCCGTCTGCCGCTCTCCTCCACCAGCTGCCTGTACGGGAACTGCGCGTGCGGGTACTTGTAGAGGTACTTCATGTACGAGTGCGTGGGCGTGTTGTCGAGGTAGAAGTACAGCTCCTTGACGTCCTCACCGTGGTTTCCCTGCGGGCCGGTGACACCGAACGCCCGCTCCTTGAGAATTTCATCCTTGCCGTTCCACAGCGCCAGCGTGAAGCACAGCAGCTGGTGGTTGTCCGAGACGCCCGCCAGCCCGTCCTCGCCCCACCGGTAGGTGCGCGACTTGGCGTGCTCGAAGGGGAAGTCCGACCACGCGTCTCCGTTGTGGGAGTAGTCCTCGCGCACCGTGGCCCACTGCCGTTCCCCGACGTACGGGCCCCACCGCTTCCAGTACTTCTTTTTGCCCGAATCCTGCGACAGCCTGAGCTCCTCCGCGGTCTTCTTCGAGTCGAAGTAGTCTGTCATTGATAAATAATTCGCGATGCCAGTCAAAAGCGTCGGCGCTGGGAGAAGACGGATTTTAAGGGGCGCGGCAGAGGCAGCAGCAATCGTGGATCAATTAGGGCAGCTCCCAAGCCCCGGGCCCCGCATTCAAGCGTGCGGATTACTGTTTGTATCTTAGTTTTTGATTATTTGTTGTTTTTATTGTAAACTTGATTCGTCATTGAGCAGGTTTATAGAAATGGTAAATGAAATGCAGGCCAGCCGTACTTAGATAGAAAAGGTCCCCGTAGAAAAAGTCGTAAGTGGTGAAGTAATGTACACGAGCCCCCGGCCCTCAGTATCCGCTCACAGAGCGCGTGGACAGCCACAGCAGGTAGTTCTCGGTGGTCTTGTCGCTGGGGCTCGCCGTCACCGACGTCATGTACGAGAACGAGTCCGGTATGGGCTCCAGCTCCAGCTCCGACTCGCACTCGCTCTCGTTGTCGTACACGAGCGAGGGCGTGCGCGAGCTGCGCGAGCTCCTCCGGCTCTGGTCCATCTGGCCCATCTGGCTCGGGTACAGCCACTCGGCCTGGCACGCGTGTGTGTGTTCGTGGTGCTGCGAGCACTTGGACGACTGCGAGTCCACCAGCCGGCAGCGCTCGGAGCAGTACAGCGAGTTGGGCATACACGCCTGGCCGTCCACGAGGCAGAATTCATCCTGTATGAACATTGTTTCCGATATGGTGCTTGTGTGTGTGTGTAGAGCGGTTCCCAATTGGCGTCAATTGAGAAGAGAAGGGTATTGTTGTTGGTTTGGCGGAAGAAAAAAAACCGAATCCAGCGCGGATCAACAAGCCTTTATATATTTTTCACCCGATGTGTCATCCCACCACCACAGTGACCTCTTCGCTCGCGTTGGAAATGGCACAATCCAGCCCTAATTGACTCACGCCACGTGACTTGGCCAAATTTTTTTGCGCGCTAACCGCATCGATAAGCCAGAGCGGGGCAGTTGTCAACACGGATTTGGCGGGTTTTACATTTTTACCCAGAATTTCGTCACCTAGTCCTAGTGGTGATGCTAGTGGTGCCGATCACACAATCCATCACTACTAATCACCACTATATCCGGGTGGTGACTCACGCTCGCGCGAAGTCGCAAGTGTCCCAGCCCAATTTGCGCAACCGCTGTTGCGCCCAAATATTGGCCAGATATTGTTTTATTTTTTCGGCCTCGTCTTCATCGGTCGATTTAGCGTTTTAGATTTTTTTTTTCCTTCTCAATGGCTCAACGGTGATGACTAGGGCCGGACCTAATCCTGCTCCGGTTTCTCCCACCGTTCTGGGCCGGTGCCGGTGCCTGTGTCGTTGCAAATAGACCACCTTGCTGCTCCGCTTTCCCCGATATACTCACAAGCCTATTTGCATTATATTCATACTCACACCCATGCTTGCTGTTGTGTTTTATTTTTTAAGGGTCCCGAGCGTAGTGCACCGCCAGGATTACATAATATCTTACGTAAACAGGTGCAGGCACGTGTGGCAGTGAGCTGAACGGGCGCAGTGCATCCCGCCCCTCCTGTCCTTGTTACCAACCAGACTCCTCTTGGCTATCAAACGAAATGAGTTTGGTTGTGAAGCTGAGGTCGCTCATGCGGACTAACAAGTACCTGCTTGTGTGTCTGCTGGGCATCTCTGTCCTGATGACCAACTACGTTGTGATCATGGGAAGGTACAACTTTGACGGCGACTACATCGAGCTGGAGGCCGGCGACGACGAGGACCTGAGCTTCAAAGACAGGTATCTCACCACGCTCAAAGACCCAAAGACAAACAAGGTGTCGCTCGCCGACTCGTCAGACTCCTACGACAAGCTCAAAGTTCTCGACTTTGTCGATGGTATTATGGAGGAGGCGATCGACGAGTTCTCGCTGCCCATCACACAGGACCCGTACGAGCTCATCCTGCAGGAGGACGTTGACTTTGTCAGCATGAAACCCGCCGATAAGGCCAAGTTCTACGAGAGCGTGATGGAGAAGTGCGAGTGGAAGTTCAGACCGGTACAGGAGAGTGTGTACCGCGACGTGTACGATCACCAGCGGTATCTCGAAGTGCGACTGGCCAAGTGGGAGAGCGTCAGGCAGATGATGTCCGAGGAAGACATCAAGGCCCTGCACCTCGATACCCTGAACATCGAGGAGGTCATCTTGAAGAACAAGAAACTGAAGATCGAGCACAACAAGAAGTTCACCAACGAGATGCAGAACAGCTTCAAACACCTGCGTCTGTTCAACAATGTCTACCTGGAGAACGACAAGGAGGACCAATTGGACCCACAGTGCGCGAACTTGGTCAACACCCATTTCCCGTACCTCTCAAAGATCTTGCCCACTGCCGCCAAGTGGAAGAACAAAAAGTCGAGTGCGGTTGAGCTGTATCCTGTTCAGAAGGAGTGCATCCTAAAGACGCTGAGGTCCAACCTCAACGGACGCGGAATAGTCATCTCTGCCACGGACAGACTGATGAACGAGCTGGGAGGCCTCATTGCGCTGTTACGCGTTCTGGGAAACGAGTACCCTATCCAGATCTTCCACTCGGACGACCTGTCTGAGCAGTCTCAGCGCCATTTGAACAAGATAGCCACTGACTCTGTGGTCAATCTGCCCAAGTCTTACACGAACGTGAGAAGCAGACTCAACTCAAAGTTCCCCAAACAGGACATCACGTTTGTCGACGTTTCACGCGTTGTTGATTTCAGGTACAAAGGCTACTTCCAAAGGTGGTCCAACAAACTGCTAGCGTACCAGTTCAACACCTTCGAAGAGATGGTCATGTTGGACACGGATACAGTACCGCTGTTGCCCATCGCAGACTACTTTGCCATGTCAAACTACAAGTCCTCGGGAACATCTTTTTTCAGAGATCGCGAGAGCAGAAACTTTTCTTTCTTCCCTGAAATTGTTGACTTGTTCAGAGAGCTCCTTACCACTGCGAAGGACCAGGAGGTGCTGCAGCTGCCTCTACCTTCGGAACAACTATTGCAGAACAATTTCTTCCACGATAGGGCTCGTCATGTTATGGAAGCTGGACTCTTCTGTATCAACAAACGCCAACATTTCGCAGGAATGCTGGGATCTCTGGAGCTGAATTTCTTCAGGCTTGTCTCGGAAACAGTCCACGGAGAAAAGGAGCTCATCTGGATGGGCCCTCAGTTCATGGGTGACAACAACTACAAGTTCAACAAGAACCCGGCTGTGGCAGTTGGCGAACTCACATCTGATGAGTTTGTGGAGTCGGACAAGAGTAGAGAACTGTGCTCTACTCATCCTGGACACCTGTCAGACGAAGACTCAAAGACTGTCATATGGTTCAACTCTGGGTTCAGCACATGTAAGAAACCCGAGGCTTACTTCAATGACATACACCTGGAGCGCAACTCGGAGATGACGCTGCGGGATCTCAAGTCTCACTATGCGTCCCCGCTCAAGATCACAGCAATTTTGAAACCTCCTTCCGCAGAGTACAACGTTCCCAACTTATCGGACCATGTTGAACCCAGCAGGGGCTGGGTAATGACCACCCAGTGTGAAAACTACATGTGGTGTGCGTATGACGTACTCGGTGGTGATCTCATGGCATCGGAGGTGCCGCATGGTGTGGTACACGAGTACACCGAGGAACAGACGGAACTGTGGTCATTCTACGGAGAGGTGTGGATGGAATACTTCAACTCTGGATCCACCATCGAGGAGGGATTCTACTTGGACGATGAAGAAGGATACGGGGAGGTGATATCGGATACCTCCAGTCCTGCGCCGAACGCCAAGAACCCTGAAGACAGTTCCAAAGCTGTTAACCCACCCACCAAGGGATCCACCAAGAACAAACTCGCGAGTGAGGACATGTTTGCGCCAGGAGGTGTTGAGATGGATGACGAAGAGGGTGACCTGCCCGTAAAGGACCTTGACCCACCGGTGAAGGGCAAGACACCAACTGCAGATGAGAAGGAGATGGAGGCGCCTCCACCTTCACTCAAGGGTGTTGGAAAACCAAAACAGGACCTCGATGATTCCATAGTTGGTGCTGAGGATCTGTCCGAGGATGAGCTGGCAAAGATTGCCAAGGCGGATGCGGTTGTCGACGCTGATCTGAAGTTGCCCAAGGATACCCAGGATAAGGATACCAAGGACACCCAGGATAAGGATACCAAGGATACCAAGGATACCAAGGATACCAAGGATACCAAGGATACCCAGGATAAGGATACCAAGGATACCAAGGATACCAAGGATACCAAGGATACCCAGGATAAGGATACCAAGGATACCAAGGATACCAAGGATACCAAGGATACCAAGGATACCCAGGATAAGGATACCAAGGATACCAAGGATACCAAGGATACCAAGGATACCAAGGATACCAAGGATACCAAGGATACCAAGGATACCAAGGATACCAAGGACAAGGCCAAAGGGAAGTCCAAAGTGGAGGAGTTGTCTGACTACACCGATGAAAAGTCACAGAAGGAGGTAACCGAAGACCTCGTGAAGGAAGTTCTTGGTGATTCCACTTGATTGTTTGTCTTTATCTTATTCGTTATATAATCTTCCAGATTTCAAGACCCATTATCTGAAACTGTTCATTCTTGCTGAGTGGCTCGTTTCCGAAAGTTTCCACCGAAGAACTGGCACCACGACACAGGTTATCGTCTATCCAGATTCCAAACTTGCCGTTTCCCGAGCCTATCGAGATGAAACTGTGGTTTGAGTATATGATGAAGTCGTTGAGAGAGGTGTACGGGAACACCTTCAACCTCACCTGTTGTCCCTGCTGGGATTCAGGCGTATCTGAGCCAGTCAGACTGGGGATCCGTCCCTTTTCAACTTTGAACAGAAAGCACTCGCCGTTTCCGTAGTAGGATTTCCTGTCCATCGGCCTCAAACTCTCGTTGACATAGCACCCAAACTTGTCGTGGTTCTGGTCGTATATCACCATGAGATACCCAACCTTCTTGCCCTGTTCCGACCGGTCTGGGGCATTGCACGCGTACAACGTGTTGAGCGAAGATCCATTCTGCTCCAGCGAATAGCACAACTGCCAGACGTGCGTGATCTGCAGCCGGGGCGGCAGATGCAGACGCAGATCCTCTGCCAGAGACACATCCAGCAGCCTCTGTTTCGTGCTGGGCTTATAGCCGGTGAGCTCAAGCTTCGTGAGCGGAGGATCCAGCCATGGCACGGGCGGAGATGGAGATTTGGACTGGCCAGAGGCCTCCATCGACGAGGATCTCGAGGAATTCATGCTGAACGCCTTCCTCAGCCTGCTGCGTGCGGTGTCCCTCAGTGACTCTCCCATCTCCAATGACTCTCCTTATAAATATGTGCAGAGCAGAGCAGAACACACCAAGATAAGGGGGAGGCCCCAGAATGGCATTCCAGGCGTGTCAGGCCGGGCTCCATAACCCGTCACTGTAGATCTAGCGGAGCACCAGTGTGCTGACGGTTCTACGGACGACGATGGGAATAAATATGTATGTATAAGGGTATCAGGAGGTGGCCTCTTCGACCCGCTTCTCGTACAGATTCTTGTTCTCCTCAGCCTCAAGCTTCATCCCCTTCAGACAGTCCTTGATGATCTGAACCTGTTTGGCAACGTCTCCCATCTTGTCCAAAACGACACCGTTGCCGTCCATAAAGCCGTAGATGGAGTACTTGAGGCCTGTTTCGTTGCAGAAGTCTATGACGAGCGGCTGAACGCGGCGGAAGTTGTGTCTGGGCATGCGTGGGAACAGGTGGTGGATGGCCTGGAACTGCAGCCCGCCGTGGACGTAGTCAAACCACTCCGGACAGTCAACGTCCATGGTGGTACGCAGCTGTCTGGCAGCAAAGCTCTCGGTGGGACCTAGGTCGGAGGTCGACATGCCGAAGTGCGACAGGGTGATCTGGACGTGAACGACCATCGTCGTAACGTGGGAGATCACGATGTACGCCAGTCTGTCCTGCCAGTTGGTCAGGGTTTTGGAGATGAAGAGGTAGAAGAACCAGTAGAAGAAGAAGGTGAGTCCGGCAAGTTCGAACCAGCGCAGGTACGCGGCCTTGCCCTTCTTGGGACCTTCACCGAGAAGAAGATGTATCCACGAGAGGCGGTACAGGTTGAACCGTCCAAATGCAAGGATCAGGTAGTATGTGTGTCTCTGAAACTGCACGAGGAACTTGGCAAACGCGTCGAACCAGAGCGTCTTCTCGTAGTACGTCGAGTACACGGATCCCAGGAGACGCGAAGACACGGCAAAGAACGGCAGGTGCTGGATGTCGGGATCGTGCACCGGGTCGTTGGTGATGAGGTGGTGCACGTTGTGGTTGCGCTTCCACCATCCGACAGAAAGTCCGCCGACAAAGTCGGCTATGAGGACACCGATGATGTTGTCGATGTGGTAGTTGTGCGTGATTGCCAGATGGCCGGCGTCGTGAACTATGAAGGGCAGCTGCTGCCAGGCCACACCGAGACAGAATGCAGACAGCCACAGGTGGTTGGTCTTGTAGAAGCAGGCAGCGTACAGCATGAGCGAGGTGCACCGGCACGCCTCTTTGAGGTACTCGACGTATCGGCACTGGAAGTACCCGCCCTCGATCACCTTCCTGTGCAGCTCTCTGTACTTGAGCGAGATCATGCGCTGTGTCTCGTAGTCCAGCGCAGGAACGCTCTCGAGATCGAGCTGGACCATCTTGTTGTCGTAGTTCTCGATGACGATCTTGGGGTCTCTCACCGGGTTCTCCAGGATCGGGAACAGCTCCTTCCCGTTCTCCCTGGACGGAACCACGCCAGCAGCGACCTTCGGCCTGACCTCCGTGGGCATCTGGCCGGACGGAGCGACATCGTGCTGCGTCTTGACCTTGATGCCGATGCTGATGTTGTCGATCTTCTGCTCGTCCAGAGGCCTGAACACGCCGCCCTGGATGGGAGGCACCATGTTCTGCCACGGGTAGTTGATCGTGCCGACCTTCCACCTGCGGAAGGTGGCGATGGTCTCCGGAGCGTGGTACGCGTTCATCTCGTCGGTGGCGTCCTTGCCTATCATGTGGTGGACCGCCTTGTCTCCGCCGGGATGGCGATCGATCCAGTTGGTGAGGTCCAGCACGAGCGAGTCATAGATCACGATGATACGGCCCTGCGACACGAGATGCTCGATCTCACACCTCTGCAAAACCCGCGACATGCTTGTTTCCGGTGGGCAGACAGGGGGAGGAACAGCGGCGAAGGCAGGGAAAAAGCCCAAAAAGGGGGCGATGGGGCTTTGGGGCTTTGTTGGCTCGTTCCCAGCCAGAGTGGCGTTACCTTTCTCTCTGCCCAGCAACATGTCATCCAACAAGAGCAGAAGACGAGCACCGAGGCTGTTCACCAACGACCTGAAGTCGCTGCTGTACGCATACGGTGACGTTCCCACGCCCAACCTCGACACGGCGTTCGCGCTGGAGGACATACTGGTGGAGTACCTTGTGGACGTGTGCCACGAAGCAGCAACGTGCGCTAAGCTGCAGAAGAGAACCAAGGTCAAGGTGGAGGACTTCAAGTTTGCCATACGGAACGACCCAGTCAAGCTGGGCAGGGTCAACGAGCTGTTCAACATGCAGAAGGACATCAACGAGGCCAGAAAGGCGTTCGACGACAGCGAGGGCAAGAAGGTCCGCAAGGACGAGCTACACAAGAAGAAGTGATTCGATAGGCGTGTTCTTTAATGCTATGGGGGATATTTACAGATCGATGTGGTACAGTCTGGACTGGTCAAAGTCCTCACGGACAACTCCGATCAGCTTGTTCCAGTAGTAGACGACTCTGATGAGTGCCCAGTTGTAGACCATGCGCGGGAGTTGGAAGTACGCCTTCCACATGAACATGAGTGCCTCTCCGACGTTGCCGAGCTCCTCTCTGAACGCATCTGCGAGACCGAGGCCGGACGACTGCGGTTTGCTGTCCATGTTCTCCCTGACAATCTCAACGCTGAAGAGGTCCTCGAAGTTGTTGACGGAGGCTATGCTCTTCGACAGCCTGTCGAAGGTGTTGATCAGCGCAATGAGCTCGGTCTTCTGCAGGTTGAAGGAGGACTCTCCGTCGAGCTCAAACAGAATCTTCATCGCGGTTCCGTAGCCCGTGGTTTGCACCTTCCCCCACAGTCTGCAACGGTCGCAGTGCACACAGTCCATGATCCGCGAGACGTTTCTGAACCTCTCACGGAACTCGTCCTTGAGCGAGACCGCTTCGTTCTGGAACAGCTGCTGCTCGTCAAAGAACATCTCCTGGTTGGCGTCGCCAAACCTCTCGTAGAAGGGGGAGGTCAGACTGCGGATATCGTCCTTGAGAGCGCTCTCCTTCTGTGCAAGGTCTGGATCCTGACAGATCTGGAAGTTGTCGAGGATGTTGAACTTGTCGAGCTTGATGAGTGCCTTGGCGATGAGCACGTAGTTGAAGTACATGTTCTGCAGACGATCTGGGAAGTCGCCGACTTTGATCATGAACTGCTTCAGGTTTGGACCGTACTCCTTGGTGTCGAGATCCAGAAACTCGTTGGTCAGGTGCGTGCTGATGGAGCTGTGCATACCGCTGATCACTTTGTAGAAAAAATCCTTCTCGACACACTGCTGCTGGCCAAACTCGAAACAGTTTTCGTTGTAAATGGCTTTCCAGATCTGCAGCGACTGCTCACCGCCGTACCCGGTGAAACGCTCCGGGTTGTCCACGAGGTTGACGTACACACAGTCGTCCTCGTCGATGTCACAGTAGCTGGAGTTGGAGTCGGACGAGATCTGGTCGATACAGCTCTCCTCGTGATCGGCTGACAAATTCACGTTGGGGATCTGGGCCTGCTCGTGGGACGTTGATTCGAGCTTACCCAGCACCTCAGGCTGCCATATCAGAGGCAGGTCTTCCCAGTCGTCTATGGTGTCAACTGCACACGATCTGTGCATGCAGAACCCTTCGCCGTCCCAGAAGGGACACTCTTTGAAGAGGTTGAGCTTGTAGATCTTGAAGAAGTTCTCGTGTGTCAAGCTCTCCAGGATCGGCCGGATGTGTCTGTTGAGCTCGTTGACATCTCCAACGGTTACCGTGGTCTCGTTGACCGTCGACTCTGCAAAAGCAGAAAAGTTTGTGAATGGTGTGTCTGTGAACTCGTGGTACGTCTCGTACGCGAGCTGCGGAGGCACCACAGGCTCCGTCTTGAGGTGGTTGGTCTCCTCCAGCTCTATTCCGAGCACAACCGCCACCAGAGACAGGAATGTCAAGTATCCAAATCTCATTTATCGTCTATCAGTGCTTGCCAGGATGAAGAAGAAAGGGGAAAGCGCGTTGGTGAAATTCAGCGTGGCAAATTCGTGGCAGTTCTTTTTAATCACGCCACGAAGACCAAAGAGCCGCACGGTCGAAACAAACACGTCACCAGAAACGCTGGGCGATACCGGAGGGCAGACCAGTCCGGGAGAGCCAACAGAATGTTTCTCGGCCATCGTGCGACCGAAGCCATGCGACAGAACAAGGTGAACCTTCATAGTGGTTGGAACTGCACATTTATGGGGTGGCCCGTGTCTGCTGTCCTGATGATCCTTCAACCAGACAAGTCGCTACCGTTTGTGATACACATTCGGCCCCAGTGGAGCGTCCTCGAATCAGATTGTGGTAGCCAAGAGTAAGCAAGACTTGCTTGTTGAACTCGGTTGAGAATAAACAAAAACTACTTGGACCATGTTGTTTTTTCGGATCGGAGCTTCACACGACCTTCACGTCCAAGCTGAGTTTCGCACGCCCATCGCCTCCGCCCCTCTTCCCGCTCTTCCCCCTCGTTTTGCTTTGCCCTTGTTTCCTCCCCTGGTCCTTCCTTGACACTTCCTCCCTTCAATCCATTCGGAAGTCCGATTGATCTACACGGGTAGCGGTTGTACAACTGGAGGAGATCTATATCGGGTTATTCCCTGGAAGAGTGCTGAAAGACACGGGGCCAAACACACACACCAGCCTCCCTACGGTAACCGGATAACATGGGAAACGTGCCTGCGAAAGAGGACAGGAGAAACAGGTCTTCTTCTGAAGAAGATCCGCGCAGGCGGAGCAACTCAAGCTCGGTTCTGCCTTCGGCGTCGTCGTTCAACGGGATGCGCAAGAAGAAGAAGGATAAGGAGAAGGCCAAACAGCAACAGAAAGAACAGCACGTACTGGATCTGATAGTGAGATACGACGAGTCTGTTGACGGTGGGTACCTAGCTCCGTACGGTACGTACAAGCAGTTTCTCGATTACAGGACAGACATAGTCAAAGATCTCATAGTGAAGAGGAAACTGTCACCGTTCTACACCCCGCTACAGGATTTCGATCCAGACTGGACAGACGAGGAGCTTCTTGACTTTATAGATAAGACACCCTTGCATGCTCCACCGCTCGAGCTGGAGGAAGAGGAGGATGTGGATGACCATAAGCTGCACCAGTCAATGCAGACGCTGAAGAGACGCGAGAACAAAAAGTTCAAAGAGCTGCTGAAGCAGAAGGCCATAGAGTGGCAACACGAGGCGCAGAAACAGTTCGAGAGGCATAAACAGGTGCAGAAACAGGGCATCAAGACCTACGAACAACTACCTTCCGACGACCTATTGCTGACTCTGTACCGCAACGCGAGCGAGTGTCCCATCTGCTTTCTGTACTACCCACAGAACCTCAACCTCAGTCGCTGCTGCATACAGCCCATCTGCACGGAGTGCTTTGTCCAGATGAAAAGACTGGACCCACACCCTCCCCACGACGAGGAAGGTGTGCCGGTGCCCGAGGAGCAGCTGGCAAACCCACAGGATCTGATCAGCGAGCCCGTGAAGTGTCCCTTTTGCGCAATGCCGGAGTTTGGCGTCACATACTCTCCGCTGGGACTGAGAACGGGTATCGGTGGGGGTGTTCCTGCAAACTACCGTGCCAACGATGCCATTGTCGAAGACGACACGATCGACCTCTCAACGAGCCACAAGCGTGGTTCTTCAATGACCATAGCGCTTGCCAAATCCCACTCTGGAATGGGTACTCCACCCCGGTCATCGTTTTCGTACATGGACAGGCCCGATGAGACGGTTGTCACCCGCAAGAGACGTGGTTCTCTAGCTGCCAATGCACCTGGAGTCATCACCATAGACTTCATCAGGCCAGACTGGGAGTCGAAACTCATCAGCGCGAGGGCCAAGCTGGCCAGACGCTCGGCCGCCGCAAGTGCCATCCATGCCACTTCTCTGATAATTGACTCAGACAGCACGGGCATGTCTGCAAGTCAGAACAACAACAACAACCGGTCTGGATTCAGATACGCCAGACGTGGGTTGGTCTCCAGGTTCCACTCCAGAGCCGACTCGCAGGATATCGAAGACAGACTGGTCGAAGAGGCAATGCGGCTATCTCTTCTCGAAGAGGAGGAGAGACGGCTGAAGGAAAAGAACAAAGCTTCTGGCTAATCTAGATATATCTCCCTATATATTTTTGTCGTTCCAAACTCAAAAAGACCACACCGTAGCGCTTATTACGCGACCAGCCGACCTCCGACCTTCCTCCTTGTTCCCGCCACCGGATCGAAATGGTGGAGTGTCCGATATGTTCTATGGAGATGGACGCTGGTCTCATTGAGCAGCACGCAGATCAGTGCACCGGATCGGATGCACCGCGTACCGCGCTGTCGAGCCTACTCTCCGGCAACAGACCGCCACCGCGTAAGCGCAAGCTCAGCAGGACCCAATCCTCACAGCGCACAGAGACAGTGGTCCTGAGCGATACCGATGGCGAAGAGGCATCTCAGGAGAAGCGCATCAGGGGAGAGTCCCAGGAGAAGCGCGAGTCTGAAGATGTCAGGCTGCTGAGACAGCAGTCGCGGATGCCACTGGCCGAGAGACTCAGGCCAAGGTCGCTGGACGACTACGTGGGACAGTCCCACCTTGTTGGGCCGGGCGGTATACTGCGTGGGTTCATAGAGCACGATAGGATCCCGTCGATGATACTGTGGGGCCCCCCGGGGGTCGGCAAGACGTCCATTGCCAGGATCATAAGCCACGTTACCAAATCGCGGTTTGTCGAGCTGAGCGCAACCTCTTCAGGCCTCGCAGACTGCCGCAAGGCTTTCGAGGACGCCAAGAACGAACTCAAGCTCACCAAGCGGCGCACGATCCTGTTCTGCGACGAGATACACAGGTTCAACAAGTCTCAGCAGGATGTGTTCCTGCCGTACGTCGAGAAGGGCGACATAACGCTCGTGGGAGCCACCACGGAGAACCCCTCGTTCCAGCTCAACAGCGCTCTGCTGTCGCGGTGTCGCGTGTTCACGCTCAACAAGCTGACGCAGGAGGAGATAACAAAGGTCATACTGCGGGCTCTGCTGCTGATCAACAAGACGCGCAAGTTTGTGCACTTGCAGCCGATGCTGCTGTTGGCCACCGAGGCAGTCGACTACCTCGCAGACCTTGCAGACGGAGACTCGCGCAGTGCGCTGAACCTGCTGGAGCTCATGGACTCGCACTACGCAAACGCAGAGTCCACAGACAGCAAGATCAACGTCGACGTGGAAACACTGCGCTCCATCCTCAAGCGCACACACATGGTGTACGACCGGGTTGGTGATGCCCACTACGATACGATCTCTGCGTTCCACAAGTCCATACGCGGGTCCGATGCGGACGCGGCGATGTTCTACCTAGGGCGGATGCTCAGAGGCGGTGAGAACCCACTGTACATTGCACGGAGGATGATCCGGATTGCCAGCGAGGATGTGGGTGTTCTGGACGACTCTTGCCTGCCGTTTGCCATTGCGGCGTACCAGGCCGTTCAGTTCGTGGGACTCCCAGAGGCCGATCTGGCGCTGGTCCACTGCGCTGTGAAGCTTGCGCGGGCCCCGAAAAGCGTCCAGATATACCGGGCTTGGAAAAAGCTGAACGGAATGCTCGACACAGAGCCGTCCATGGCGGCGGCCCCCATCCCGCTGCACATCAGGAACGCGCCCACTAAGCTGATGAAGGAGCTCGACTACGGCAAGAGCTACAAGTACAATCCAGACTTCGTGGATGGCCGCGTGAAACAGGAGTACATGCCGGAGGCGCTGCTCAGCTACAAGTTTCTGGACGACGCCCACCTTGGCAAAATTCCGGACCCCGACCTGTGAAGCATGGGCCGTGTATATATATCTGCATGCGAATGCGAAACAAACAAATAAAAACACTCATGGGCGACCCAGGCCCCCTGTTTTGGTTTCAAAACAAAAGAGACGCGCCCCGAAGGGGCTGTTGGGGCTCGGCGCGACCCTTTTTTTTTCACTCCACCCAAGCCCGGTGGCTTTCGCAACGTTTGCGTTTTGCTTGAAAATGGAGGGAGTACAGTGGCCAGAGTGCACATTACCGCTGAATATAATCGCAATCACCACCGCTCCGTCCGCCGAGTCGGGGGTTATTCCGCGTTGAAACATTTTCAAAGCCTTCCGAGGCTCATGCAGGACGCGATGAGCGCTTAGAGAAGGAGGGCGTGCGGCGTTTTTTGAAGGAGGCGTATCGGATCGGGGAATGTGCCTATATTTAGGCCTCCCATTGACGCATAGCGTGGCTTTTTGCATCATCGGGGCTCGGCAGCTTATAAAAGTGACCCTCTTCGCCCCTCCGCGCACGTTTGCGACCCTACACCTTCCCCCAGCCCGATACCTTTACTCTTGATCTGCGACCAGCTGTGCCCTCTTGCGTTGAACATCCTGCCAACGCGTCCGCTCCTTTCTCCACACCAGGCTCGATTTTTCACTCCTTTCGCAACTACACCAATCGGCCGCTTCCAACCCAGGGTATCTTCTCAGCACATGCAAGTCTCCACCGCCGTCCTCGTCCTCGCCGCTCTGGCCCAGCAGGCCGCTGCCGCTCCGATGCGCGTTCCTGATCTTCAGAAGCGCGCGTTCAGCAACTCCACCGAGTACGTGAACGCGTCCAGCACCACTCCGTGCACCAGCGATGTCACCACCACGCTGACCTCCACCTCGACCGTGTTCTACACATACCCGTACGAGAGCTCGACCGAGGCCGACCCCGAGACCGCCGCAGCCGATGCCGTCGCGCCTGCCACGGTGACCGTGACCGTAACCGCCGGCGGATGCAGTGTCGCAGCCGAGGAGGCAGACGACGAGGTCACCACCCTCACATCGACCGTGGCCGTCACCAAGACCTACAACTTCGAGGCCACCATCCCCATCACCGACGACAGCGGAAGCACCATCACCGTGATCACCACCTCCACCGATGTCGAGTCGACCATCTACGAGACCATCACCCAGACACAGACCGTAACCACGTCCGACGAGGACCCCACCTCCACCGAGTACGTCAGCTCCACCTACGCGCCAGCCACGAGCAGCGAGGACCCTTCGGCGGTCAGCACGTTCCCCGTCTCATCGTCCGCCGACCCAACCTCAGCCGCTGCGGCTTACAACGCAGTCAAGTACACCTACGCCTTCACCAACTCCTCGAACCCGGCACCTGCCTCGTCGACTTACTCCGGTAACTCGACCTACTCGGTGAGCACAGCTTCGGATGCCGGTTACGTGAAACGTAGTCTGTGGGACTACCTCTTCTGATTTGCGCCTTTTTTCGTTTCTTTGTATCGTGTCTCTTTAACAAATCCTTTAATCGAGTCGTACAAATATATAGTCATTACGTACTGGTGAAGACATCAGCCTCCTTGATCTCCAGGTCACGGGGAACACCAACGTTTCTTCTTCTCTTCCTGATCACGTTCTCGATGAACGCCTCGCCGGCCTTGTAACTGGAACGCACAAGCGGTCCACTGGCACAGTAGAGGAATCCCATGTCCAGAGCAACATCCTTCCAGTACTCAAACTTCTCGGGCTTGACATACTCGACAACCTTCATGTGTCTCTTTGTGGGACGCATGTACTGTCCGAAAGTGACAACGTCACAGCCTATAGCACGCAAGTCTTTCAAAGTCTGCATCACCTGCTCGTCGGTCTCACCGAACCCGAGCATGAGCGAGGTCTTGGTGACCAGCTGTGGGTTTGTCTCCTTGGCAGTCTGCAACACCGCCAGAGACTGTCTGTACGTGGCACGGCGGTCTCTGACGTGGGGGGTCAGATCCTCAACCGTCTCAAGGTTGTGGGCGTACACGTCCAGCGACGAAGCCGCCAGAACCTTGACCATCTCCAGGTCTCCTCTGAAGTCACCGCTCAAACACTCAACCAAAATCTTGGGGGCCTTCTGCTTGATCTTCTGAACCGTGGATGCCAGGTGGTGGGATCCCCCGTCCGGCAAATCGTCTCTGTCAACAGTGGTCAGAACAACGTATCCCAATCCCCATCTGGAGATCGCCTCTGCCGTGTTCTCCGGCTCCATGGGGTCGGGTGGTGCTGGCGCACGGTTTGTCTTGACCGAACAGAAACGGCATCCTCTGGTACACGTGTCTCCCATGAGCATGATGGTTGCTGTGGCCTCGGACTTCTTACCTCCCCAGCACTCTCCGATGTTAGGACACTTGGCCTCCTCGCACACGGTGGCGAGCTTCAGCTCACGGACGTCGTTCTTCAAGCTGTGGAATGATTTGCCCTTGGGAATCGGCACTTTGAGCCAGCTGGGAAGCCTGGCATTGGGGTCCTGTCTGGCTGCTTCCAGCGGGTCTATGGCCATGTCGGCCGCTTTACCACTCACGAAATCGTCAAAGCTGGGACCCTTGTTGAGCTGGTCCGAGAATCTGGTGGTTCTTCTCTTCCGCCTGGGCGTCTCGGTCTGCGCTGCAGACGCTAATCCCCTGCGGGATACCACTGCCAGACGTACCAGATTCCTGGATGCAATCTGAGACATCATTCCGAAACACTTTGTCTTGTTCTATCAGGGGGCAATGAGTAGAAGCCGCCGTTTTCTTGTCCCGGTGGCTTCCTCTGAGCGCCGTTGGTTTTTTTTTTTGGTGAGCGCACACTTTCTTCGGACCACAGTGAGTTCCGTGTAAATTCGGGGTGAGATGCGGGTTGGAATGAATATTCCACTTCGGATTGAGCAGCAGAAGACGACGGCAGGGAGCGAAAGTCTAGAAATGGGAACAAAGGAGCGGGTTGGAAGGGATAGGTCTGCTTACCGCTGGTTTGATCAGATCTGACTCTGCTTTTGACTCTGCTGCAGCCGCACGGGGTACTCTAGCTTATGGTAGTTTGTGACAGTTCTTGATTCAACGCTAGCTTATGGCATTCTGTGACAGATATGCCGGTTCAACGCTAGCTTTTGGTATTCTGTGTTCCTGTGACAGATCTGTCGATCCAACGCATGATAGTTGATGATGCTAAGGGTGAAGCTGAATGTTAGTGGAGTGGACGAAAGAAGATGAAGTTTTTGCTTTAATGAATTACGTTATAAAGGGTAGTCGTGAGAAAGAAGATAAAACCACAACGATTTGTAGCGGGTATAGGATAGAGATGATCTAGTTGGTATGGGAGGTTTTCAATCGAAGGAACAGTCAAGCGAGTACTTGAGGGTTCTGGAAGAGTCCCAAACACCCCAGTGCTTCTCGACGTCGGAGGTACCAGAGGTGTTTGGCTTCCAGTCCTCGTCAAAGGCCTCGAAGACAAAGGTGTTGATACCCCAGGCTCTCAAACCACAGATGGCGTTCTGCCAGAAGGTCTTGGCGTTGGCAACACCTGGCTCAGAAGCCTCAAAGTTGGTACCATCGGATGGCCAGCCGGTCTCACCGACCCAGAAGTCAATGTCGGTGGAGCCCTTCTCGGTCTGGATGACCTGCAGAGCCTGCATGATGTCGTCGAAGAAAGAGTACGAGCTGTTCTTCATGGTCTGACCCTGCCAGTAGGAGAAGGCGTTGGCGTAGAGAACATCAGAGGCCTTAACGACAGCGGCGTTGGCACCGTCAACGAGGATCTCCCACGAGTCATCGGTACCAACGGGAACACCGGAGTAGGAGTCACCGTTGGAGTCCGTGATGTCTCCGAGGAGAGACTTGATCTCAGTGATCTCGGAGGCGAGGTCGCTGGCCGAGATGTCAGCTCTGTACAAAGACTCGGAGCCAACGCTGACGAACTGGATGGTGTCCTTGGAGATCTTTGGCAGGTAGGACTGGAGCGCAGCCTTCTCGGCATCGTAGGTGCCGGTGGCGGCGATGGTGAGTGCAATCTTGAAACCGTAGTCCTCGGCAACAGGACCAAAAACGGCGAGGGTGTCGCAGTTGGCGGCCGAGTACACCTTGATGGTGGAGGTGTAGTCCTTCAGGACGTCGAGGTCGGCTTCGTAGTCGCTCTTGGTCTTGCAGGTGCCGTCGTTGTTCTCAACACCGAGGTTGAAACCCAGCTGGAGAATGTTAGCAAGCGGCAAAACAAACAAGCCTGAAATATACGCACCGAGGCAATAGCAGACACCTGGGAGATGTAGAGGGACAGTGCAGTGAGAACCGGAACAGAAAAACGCATTATCCTTGGTAAACGAGTGATGGGTGAGGAAAGAACTGGAGCGCGGGAGGAAGAGAGGGAGAGGAGAAAAAGTCAACAAGATCAGAGGGGGAGGCTCAGACTGAGACCCAAGCCGATGCACTGGAAGAAGCCATTTTTGTTTATTTTTGAGGGTTTTGCCATATAGTGTACCGGCTAAATTTAACCCGAAAATGGATATTTTTAGAATTTTGTTTCGCAAAAGATCTCATACACGACCCGTTCTAGAACGATGATTCAAGCGATTATATAAGCTTCGACAGCGCTATGAGACACCCGTCCTCCACCCTGGAACCCTGTGGCACCGCGAGTTCTCCGTCAAACATCTCGCTGCACCTATCGATGCCCTCCAGGGCTGCCCGCTTGAAAGATTCCTCGATGTCTCGCCACTTACCGACGACCACCAGCACTTTTCCGCTGGCATCCTTGGCCTGGGGCAGGCCCTCCGGCCGGGAGTTGCCAAAGTACTCGCCGCTGCTGACATAGACCGAGCTACTGTAGCCCTCCGGGTACGCACACTCGGTGAACACAGCGCCGAGGGTCTTGGCGACTCTCACGTGGTATCCGAAACTGGAGCTCGCGCCGATCACGCCGTAGGCCTCGGTGGGAGACACGATCTTGCGCTGCTTCACGTCCACGGTGACACGCACGTTGACAGGCACCTCCTTGCCCTCCAGCACCAGCAGCTCCGCGTCTCCGACGTTGACGTACTTGGTCACGCTCAGCTTTTTCGGGTTCCTGGTCTTGCCCGAGTCCGTCTTGCGCTTCTTGAGCTTGGGGCTCTTCTTCGCCACAGTGATGCCCTCCTTGAACTGGTCGTAGACCCTGTTGTTCTGCATGAACGGCAGCGTAGAAAGCTTGGGCAGCTTCTTGGCGTACTCAAAGCTCTTGTGGTGCTTCTTCTGGAACACGCTCTTGCGCAGGTACGGAGGCGTCACGAAGAACTGCAGCAGCAGCGCCAGCAGCATGCTCTCGGTGGACACGTCCGTCTTGGGTGCGTCTGTCTCCAGAAAAACCTTTTTGTTGCCGACCGCCACGGCCCCACCGTCCTCCTGCTCCTCCACAACGTTGAGCACCACCACCTCGCCCACGTTGTAGATGGTGGCCGCCTTGGCTATCTGGTAGGCAACGTGTGTCACCTGCTCGAGGTTGGCGGCGTTCGACCTCGATATGCATGTACTGGGCACACACAGCGTGTACTGTGTCTTGTCCATCTGTTTCACGGGCTTTATCTGCTGCTGTTAGTCGCTGCTTGCTGGATGCTCACGCATCTACTCACCTCAGCCATGTTTGAAGGGCAGCTGCTGTTTGTTGGTGAGAAGAGAGCCAGACAGCACAGACAGCCTCATCGCTGAAATTTTTCAGGCTGGGTAAAATTTAGCCGTTTCGGCTAAACTTTTGGGAGATGGAAAATGAGAAATGGGTGATTTTTAAGATGGATGTTAATTACAAATCTAATCCGTGTCCGGGGTTGTTCAGGCCTCGGTCTCGGGCTCGGGAGTGGCCTTGACAGAGAGAGACTCGAGCTTGGCCTGGAGATCGGCAATCTTGGAGGCAAGCTTCTCCTTGTTCTTCTGGGTCTCGGCATCCTGGTTCTTCTCAAACTCAGCAAGCTTGGACTTGAGGGCCTCAACGGTGGCAGGGACCTGCTCCTGCGAGGTTGGAAGAGCCACACCGAGCTCGGAGAGCTGGGAGATGATGACGGGCTCGACGGTGAACTTGGCCTTGGACTTCTTGGACTTGGCCTTCTTTCCGCCGGTTCCAACGAAGAAGTCGGCAGTCTCCTTCTTGAGAATGACGAGATCGGCTGGGGCCTCGACGGTTCTGATGTTGACCTTGGAGACAAAGGTCTCGGCAGGCAGGATGGACTGCTCTGGCTTGACGTAGGATGGGTCAAAGAAAGAGAGCAGAGTGTGGATGGAGCCAATCTCCTTGGTGAAGGCTGGCAACGAAGAGTCCTGCTCGAGCTTGGCGATCTTGGACTTGAGGTCGTCCTTCTCCTTCTCGGTCTTGAGAGAGGCCTCCTCCTCCTCTCTCTTCTTCTTCTCGCTCTCTATGTCCGCCTTGAACTTCTTGTACTCCTCGTCACGCTCGGCCTTCAAAGCCTTGAGCTGGTCGTACAGCGCCTGTCTCTGGGTGAACAGAGCATTGCGCTTGGTCTGGATACCGTCGTTGGAGGATCTGAGCGAGTCCAGCTTCTTCTGGATCTCCTCGTACTTCTTGTGGACGGCATCGTTTCTGGTGGCACCGAGGGTTTTCTTGAGCTCGTCGATCTTGGCCTTGTCGGAGTCAATGGACTTCTGCTGGGCCTCAACGCTGGCAAAATCCTTTCTAAGCTTGAAGAGCTGCTGCTGCTCCTTGATGAGACGCTTCTCATCAACGAGCTTGAGCGCACCGCTTTCGACCTGCTCGTCGATGTCGGAGATCCTCTTGTCGATGGCGCCGACGGACTTGAACGAGTTCTTGCTGAAGACCGACTCGATCTCCTTGACCTTTCTCTTCATCTCGGACTCGACCGATTTGAGCTGGTTGGAGATGGTGTTGCGCTGGTCCTTGAGGGTGGCTTGCTCCTTCTTCAGACCCTTGAGCTCCTCGGTGAGCGCCTTGCGCTCCTCGACAACGGCTGGCGCAACAACGGTCTTGTCGATCTGCTTGGTCAGGGCATCAATCTCGGCTCTGATGGAGGTCGTCTTGGCGTTGTAGGCCTTGTTATCAGGGCCCTTGATGAAGCGTCTTGGGCGGAAAGAGCGACGCTCGGCTGGTGGTGGACTTGGAGAAGACATGGTGCTGTCGTGTTAGATCGCACTCGGCTAGCGGGACTCAGGGCGACGACTTACCAGGAAGAGTTCCGTTGGAAACAGATTTATGATACGAAAACAACCAATAGAATCGGAAAACCGCAACAAACGGCGAAATCACTGAGCACGATTTTTCAGCGAAACTTCGACGACAAGCTGCCACCGACCCTACGTGTCAGCAAGGGGGCAGGCTCCAGACGAGAAAATTTCTAAACGAGAACAACAACCAATGGGAGCTTCCGACAGCGCAAAGACAAGACAAAAGGCCGCGAGATGATCGCCAAAAGAACAGAGAGCTATGCGGAGCTGGTGGCCGGACTCGGGGCCGCGGAAATTTTGAAGGAGTTCCCCGAGGTGATACCCATGGAGGAGACGTCCGGCGCGCCTTCGTCGAGCGGGTCCAGCGAGGTGGACAAGTCTGTGTTCGAAGGGTACGACGAGGAACAGATCAGGCTGATGGAGGAGAACTGTATTGTGCTCGACTACAATGACAAGCCGGTGGGCGCGGGAACCAAGAAGCTGTGCCATCTTATGGACAACATAGAACGCGGTCTGCTGCACCGTGCGTTCTCCGTGTTCCTGTTCAACTCCGAGAATAAGCTGCTGCTGCAGCAGCGCGCCGACGAGAAGATCACGTTCCCCGCGATGTGGACCAACACCTGCTGTTCGCACCCGCTGTGTGTTCCTGGCGAGCTGGGCTCGGAGCTCGACGCAGCCATCAAGGGCGCGCAGTCTGCGGCCCAGCGGAAGCTGGACCAGGAGCTCGGCATTGCCGCCGAGTATGTGCCCGTTGACGCGTTCAAGTTCCTCACGCGCATCCACTACAAGGCCCCCAGTAACGGTATCTGGGGGGAGCACGAGATCGACTACATTCTGATCATCAAGGCCGACCCGCAGGTGCTGCCCAACCCGAACGAGGTGAAGGATATCAAGTACGTGACTGCCTCGGAGCTCAAGGAGATGTTCAAGGACGAGTCGCTGACCTTCACCCCGTGGTTCAAGCTGATCTGCGAGTCGTATCTGTTCCAATGGTGGGACCACCTCGACGACCTGGAGCAGTACAAGAGCACCAAGATCGAGAGAATGCTGTAATTTTATACCCTCCTGAACAATCACCTCTGAAGATCACCGTTGTAGCGGGCGAGCTGCTTATCAGCGCGTCCTTCCGAATGTGGAATGTGGTAGCGCCCGAAACCGCGGAGCCCCCCAGCTCTTCAGGGGGCGAGTCCGTTCTTCTCCTCCCTTTTATCTCTTTTTCCTCCCATCAGTCCGGATATGAGCCGTGTGGATGCGTACGCTAAGCCTGTTGCTGTCGTAGCCGGTGCTGTTGTCGCCGGCAAGCTCATCCAGCTGGTGTTCCCGGATGTCTACAACCGGGTCCTCGACACCTTTGGCCTCAGCGAGAAGAAGACGAAGGCCACCGCCAAGGTGTACAACGGACCCAACCCGGTGGCCGACGACTTCGACTGGACCAAGGAGGAGCCGGCCAAGTACCGTGTCTTCCGTAACGGAGAGTACAAGATGACCATGGGCCTCAAGCGGCTTGACCCCGACGACTGGTTCGTCATCGACAGGACGTACCTCGAGATCTCCAGGATCAGGGAGAAGCTGCTGAGAGAGAAGCACGACCTCGTGATCTCCTACCACGAGTCGGCACACGATGCGGTGCTGGAGCTCTACGACGAGATCACCAAGTTCATGTGCCAGCGGTATCCCAGGCTCATCTACCCGATCACTGATAACGACGGGGTCCTCAAGATATACAACGAGATCCGCGACGAGTTTATCCCGCTGACTAGCGACTACGTCAAGGACCCGATCCGCGCGCTGGAGTACCTGACCGTGCTTGTCAACGAAGACCTGACGCTGCTCATCAAGAACCCAGACGGCGGCGACCTTGACGAGTACTGCTTCCGCGGGGGTGTCGGCTGCTTCCCGGCTGGCTTCAACCCGAAGGAAAAGCTCAACAAGCCCCTCACCACCATCCACGGGCCTGTGCCCGGCTACCTCGCCAAACTGCAGCTCTCGATGAACAAGTTCTTCGCACGTCTGGCGCCAGGCGACTTCCAGCTGCGTCTCAACTGGTCCATCCAGACCCACGGCAAGCTGTTTGCGCTCACGGAAAACCACGCGGGAAGCGAGGACGAGGTGACTGTTCTGAAAGCGGAAGAGCTCGACTTCAACAAGTGTTTCGTCCGAACAGAGAAGCAGTGTTTCACACGCCTGCCCCAGACCGGCTGCAACCTCCTGAGCATCAAGACCTGTGTGTATCCGCTCACGGAGATCAGAGCGGAGGGTTCCGGAGACACTCTGTGTGGAGCCATAGACGGTTTGCCCAAGGACCTGGCTATCTACAAGCGCGCCAAAGGATGGGGGCCTGCAGTCAAGAGTTACATGAGGTACGAGACAAACGGTCTCACCGACGAGATCTACACTTACAAGTTTGAGACTTGACCTTATTTATCTATTTATTCTGGCTGTTTTCACGCTCGAAGCCGTAGAGATGCCGCACAATGGCTGAAAATCCAGAGAATCCCAAGAAAGTTGTCGTCCACGATCTTCGGCAGTCACCTCTTCAACATCTTCCGCGTCTTCAGCCTCTGGATCCCGTCCTTTGCTGGTTTGCCTGCAAGCTGCATATCAAATGCCACACTGGCGATGTCGTACGCGTTGCACTACTTCTTGCCCGGTGGAACTTGGCAGGTACGTGGCTGAGCTCCCTGTATTCCTTGTATTCTTCCCAAAGCCCAAAGTCAAAGATGTATCCCGGACAACAACACGCTTCATACGCTCGTCCAGCTGGCACGCCTCCCAGGTACACGCGAGCATCGCAACCGACACCGTATGGCGGACCTTCTCACCCACCACCGCCTTCCGGCCACATGCAGTCCTCTGTCATCAACAACCAGGGAGACGTACAGAGATACCAGCTGTCCAACTGTTCCGGCCGCAAGAAGGCTCTGCTCATAGGCATCAACTACTACGGCTCGAAAAACCAGCTGGCCGGGTGCATCAACGACGTCAAGAACATGGCCAGGTACCTCAACGAGTTCCACGGCTACCAGTACGGAGATATGGTCATTCTGACAGACGAAGTGCGCGATATGCGCCGTATTCCAACCCAGGCAAACATGATCCGTGCGATGCAGTGGCTGGTCAGAGATGCACGTCCAAACGACTCGCTGTTCTTCCACTACTCAGGCCACGGAGGACGCACCAAAGACCTGGACGGAGACGAGGCCGACGGGTACGACGACGTGATATACCCCGTTGACTTCGAGCAGGTGGGCCACATCACGGATGATGTGATGCACGACATAATGGTCAGACCCCTGGTGGCAGGAGTCAGACTCACGGCTCTGTTTGACTCGTGTCACTCGGGTACCGCTCTGGATCTCCCGTTCGTGTACAGGGCGCAGGATGGCGGTGTCAAGGAGTACAACGTGTGGAAGGAGAGCAAGGGAGACGCCATGAACGCGGTGCTGGGCTACGCCATGGGCAACACCGCCATGATGGCCAGTGCTGCGTCCAACATGTTCTCGCGCTTCAAGAACTCAAACAGCGGCCAGGCTGCGCGCGTCAAGCAGCAAAAGATGTCTGCTGCCGATGTCATTTCCTTCAGTGGCTGCAAAGACAGCCAGACCAGTGCGGATTCCAGCTTCAACGGACTGGCCACGGGGGCCATGTCGTGGGCCTTCATCACGGTTCTGACCTCGAATCCCACGCAGAGCTACCTCACTTTGCTGCAGAACGTGAGGACGCTGCTATCGCAGAAGTACTCGCAGAAGCCACAGCTGTCGTCTTCGCACCCAATAGACGTCAACCTCAGGTTTGTTGTATAAACCATTTAAACATAACGAGAAAGATGAGGTTCCGGGGAGTTGAATCTCCGCCAAACCGGGCCGGTACGCGATGACCCACCGGAAAATTTCATTTTTCGGCCTTTCCTCCACCTCTTCTTTCCAAACAGCCAGCAGGCCAATAGATTATATAAAACGATGTCAGCAGAGAAACAGGATCCGCCACCGAGGTACCTTGGGTTCCTAGCGGGAACTTTTAGCGGAGTGGCCAAGAACATGGTGGGTCACCCGTTCGACACGATCAAGGTCAGACTACAGACAGCCGAGCCGGGCAGGTTCAGCGGGCCGCTCAACTGCTGCTATCTCACGATGCAGAAGGAGGGCGTTCGCGGGTTCTACAAAGGCTGCACGCCACCCCTGGTGGGCTGGGTGCTGATGGACAGCGTGATGCTCGGCTCGTTGCACGTCTACCGCCGGTTTCTGAAGGAGAATCTCTACAACAACGAAAAGCTGCCGGTTGTCGGGCACTGTCTGGCCGGGCTCGGGTCCGGGCTGACTGTCAGTTTCATAGCTGCTCCCGTGGAGCAGGTCAAGGCCCGTCTGCAGGTGCAGTACGACGCAGCCACCAAGGTCTACAAGGGCCCCATCGACTGTCTTGTCAAGCTGGTGCGGAAAGACGGGCTGTGGACGCTGTACAAGGGACTGGTGCCGACGATGATCTTCCGGACCAACTTCATCTTCTGGTGGGGGTCGTACGAGGTGTTCACCAACTGGTTCAGGGACAACACGCGCATGTCGAATCCCTCGATCAACTTCTGGGCCGGGGGGCTCAGCGCGACGGTGTTCTGGATATTCGCGTACCCGGCAGACGTCACCAAGCAGGTGATCATGACCGACAGCGTGGACAACCCGCGCTTCAAGCGGTACGGCGATGCGGTCAGGTACGTGTACAACGAGCGCGGGGGCATCAGGGGATTCTTCCGTGGGTTCGGACCCAGCATCTGCCGGTCTTTCCCGGCCAACGCTGCTGCGCTGGCTGCGTTTGAGTTTGTGATGAGAACGCTCTCCTGATATTAGCCAATGAACGTGTGTGGTAATCAATGAACGGATAATCAGTAGTGGCGTGTTTGGTAACGTGTCTGAGACAGGCGGAGTGCAGGCATCAATTTTGATGGAAGGCCGCCTCCTTTGCTGCTCCTCTTCTCCTCTTCCTCTCCACCTCTTTGAACAAACAACAAATCTATCAGCTAAAATGTCTTCTACCTGTGGCTGTGCTTCGTCTTCCTCCTCCTGTACCGGCTGTGGCTCGGGCTGCAAGTGCGGCACCAAGGCCTCCAGATCGCTGGTCAACCACCAGGATCCAGACTGCGGATGCGGTTCTGCGTGCACCTGTGGCGACAGCAAGCCCTGCTCCTGCGGCAAATGAGACCCGCTGAGGATGGGTGTGGATGGGATGTCTATGAATAGGATGCGATGCCTACGGATAGGATGGGATGTCTGCGGATAGGATGCGATGCCTACGGATAGGATGGGATGTCTGTTTTTACTGCAGTGTTTGTGTCGCTTACCATGACCGTGTACGCGAGGGTTCTCCCTTCTGGCCTGTGTTTTTTTTTTTCTTTTGCCGCCCTTGCTCTTTGAATATACGTTCTATGTCAATTTATCTGCGTATTTGCCCAATTTTGGCGGAGACTCGCCGCCCTTAGCGAGGTCGCCACCACCTGTACTTAAGGGAACTGGAGCCGCTCCTCGCCTTCACCTGCACTTAGCGGTTTTTTGCAGACGCGGGCTATTTTCCTCTATATAAAGGGGGGCGATGCCCGCGAATAACACGTTCTCTGCTCGTGAATGCCACTGACATGCCTTCCAGAGAGTACGCAGAAATGGAAACCACAAGTACGTGTTGCCGAACCCGTGTTGGCGGCTGTTACTAACGGTCGAAGTCGACTTCACCTTCCACCCAAACAAGAAGACCACGCTTGTCCTCGCGCCCTTCTCGGGCGGCCAGGGCAAGTCCGGCGTCGAAGACGGCCCGGAGCACATCCTCAAGACCGGTTTGGCCGACGAACTGGCCGAGCTCGGCTGGGATGTTTCCATCTCGGAGCCGCTCAAGGGCATCGACCTGGCGCAGCAGAAGAAGAACGCCGACGACGTGTTTGGCAAGTGCAAGCGCCCGGCCATGGTGTCGAGCTGTGCCGAGCGCATCTACCAGGGCGTTCGCGCGGCCATCCAGAACAACACGCTGCCGCTGACGGTGGGCGGCGACCACTCCATCGGAATCGGCACGCTGTGCGGGTCGCTCGCCGAGAACCCAGAGACGTGCGTGCTGTGGATCGACGCGCACGCAGACATCAACACCCCGCTCACCACCGACTCCGGCAACCTGCACGGGTGCCCCGTGAGCTTCGTGATGGGGCTCGACCGCGAGAGCTGGCCGCCACAGTTCGCGTGGATCGACGCGGTGCCCACCCTCAGGCCGCACAAGATCGCGTACATCGGGCTGCGTGACGTGGACGTTGGCGAGCGCAGGATCCTGCGCGAGCTGGGGATCCCGGCCTACTCGATGTACCACGTGGACAAGTACGGCATCGCCAAGGTGGTGGAGATGGCGCTCAGCAAGATCAACCCGACGGGCAAGTGCCCGGTCCACGTGTCGTACGACGTTGACGCCATCGACCCGCTGTACACACCGGCCACCGGAACCCCTGTGCGTGGCGGTCTGACCCTCAGAGAGGGGCTGTACATAGTGGAGGCGGTTGCCGAGACCGGCACGCTTGCGGCGCTCGACGTGGTGGAGACCAACCCGGCGCTGGCGTTGCAGGACACACATGCCCTGGACACGGTGAGTGCCGGCTGCGCCATTGCGCGCTGTGCGCTCGGCGAAACGCTCCTGTAGCTGCAAAATACAATACATTCCCGTTACAGATCGAAATACAACCTAGTTCTTGACTGGCGCGGCGGGCGCGGCCTCGGGCTCGACCGAGTCGGCCTTCTTGATCTCGGCCAGGCGCCTCGCCTCCTCGTGCACCTGCTTGGTGTCGGTGACGATGCTCTTGTAGAAGTCGTGGATCTTGGCCCCGTACTTGTCGGCCTTGAGCTTGTCGACGTAGGTGTCGAGCACAACCTTGCCCTTGGCCACCTTGTCGTCAAACTCGATCTTGCTGCCGGCGTCCTGGCTGAGCTGCGAGCCCTTCTGGTGCAGCTGCTCGCCCTTCTCCTGGATGTGGTACTTCTCGTCGAGGCCGCCCAGGAAGCTCTTGAAGCCGGTGCTGAAGCCGTGCTTCTGGTCAAACTCCACCGCCTTGCCCACGATGTTGTCGCTGATGGCGTAGCCGGAGGACAGGTACTGCGCGAGAATGGCCGCCTTGGGCTTCAGCTCCTGTGGCACGTCGCCCTTGGGGTCCGACTCCGAGTAGCCTGGAGGCGGCGCTTGGGGAGGAGCCGCAAAGTGCGCAGCCTCCGCGTCCTTGGAGACGCTGCCGTCCTCCGAGGTCACGGAGATGGCGCTGCCGCCCAGTTCGGCGCCATTGAGCAGCAGCGCGGTGCTCAGCGCAGAGGGAGACTCGAACAGCACCTTGACAGACTTGCTCTTGGAGTTCTCGTCCGTGGCGAGCGGGGTGATGCTTTTGATCTTTCCGCAGAAGGAGAAGAACTCGTGCAGCTTGGCCGCGTCGACGGAGAGAGGCACTTTGGAGGCGATAACGGTGGCGGACATTGATTGGATTGGAAACAGAGGAAGAACGAGGGAGAAAACAAAGAAAGGAAGATTGCTTGGGGTGGCGTGGGGCCCTTAATATATGGAATTTCACACTCCGGGCTGTGCAGCCCTTAGCCTGGAATTTCAATGGAATTCCAAGTGTGGGGCCCTGCCTACGCTTTATTGTTGGCTACGCTGTCAATCTAAAACTGTCTAAAATACTGGAATTTGTGCTTTTTCTGGGTAGTTGTGCGTAGATTGCACCATTTTAGATTATAGAGCTGGAGAGTGGGAAATTGTTCTAGGCCCCGTTCCGCAGCTCCTTCCGCACAGCAAGAACGCTGTCCACGATGACCGCATCCACGCCAGCCAGCATCTCGAGTTTGGCGTTCTCCGGGTCGTTGTTCAACTGGCCATACGTCACACACACCAGCCCGGTGGCCTTGACCACACTCGCGAGCCGGGGACACATCACCAGCGTCTCGGCTGCAGACACGATCCCGAGCAAGTTCCACTTCTTGGCGAACCGGATGGCGTTCTGCAGAGACGCAGCACGCACGTCGGCCATCTGGTGCGTGCCCGACTCCGTGAGGAACAGAATCGGGATCGACGGCTGCTTCAGCGACAGCAGCACGCAGATGTCCGGGTGGAACGACGAAAACATGATGTCGCGGCCGTCCGCGTTGTCGTACACAACCTTGAGCACGGTGTCGACCCAGTGGTTCATGTCAACGGCAATCTGGCCCATGTCCTCGTGCTGGGCCTCGTCCAGCATCGGGTACTTGCACTCGATGTTGAAGCCGACGTTCTTGGGCAGTTTCTTGAACAGCTCGACGAGCGTGACGAACGACGACGCGATGGACGACCCACGCGAGTTTCCCTTGTACTTCTTGAGCTTCCAGGTCTTGGTCAGCTTCATGCGGTCGTTGTTGCCCATGCTGAACTCTCCGCTGTCGTCGTCCACAAGAGACATGGCACGCGGTCTGTACCTGGTGAGCACCTCATCGTCAACGCTCTTGCGTTCGTGCTGGTAATCCTCGTCCTTGTTGAGGCCCAGGAACTGTTCCGCAGTCAGCTCGTGCATGGGCACGTCAACACCAGACTCGGCAACGAGGAAGTCGTGGTATACGACGGGAACGTCATCCTTGGTGAGCTGGACGTCAAACTCAACGTACGAAGCGCCGAGGGACGCTGCGGCAATGAAGGATTCAACGGTGTTCTCACCCAGCTGCAGCGATTTCCGATCACGCGAGTTCATACCAAAACCTCTGTGCCCGATAACCCTTGTGGAGACAAGCGACTTCCAGTATGTGGCGGCACGGTCAACCGTCATCTTGGGATGGTCAAACGCACTGATGAGCATGAATTCGAAACGAATTGATCCAAGAACTTCGAGTGTATCAGACTCTAAAATAGGAACAGTAACGTTGCTGAACAGCGAACGACGGTTGGCACCCACCGAGGTGTACACCGACTTCAACATGGCGACGGCCCTACCGAGCACTTTCTGCTTGACATCTGGGTTGGCGACCTGGTCTCTGGTCTTGGGGTCTCCGTAAGCATAGGTTGGCACAATGTCAAAGTACACAACAGCATCGAGAGGGTTGCCGTTGACACACTTGAACGTGATTGGGTCGGTTGCGGATCCGTGGTTGTCATCCAATGGCAGATCAAGTACAACAGAGGGCTGATCGAGGTTCTTTGCAGACACAACAACAGAGAGAGCAGTGTCGAGTTCAGTGGAGTGGGCCTTGGACATGGGAACACGCTTGAGGTCAATAGCAGGACTCTCGTCTCTCAGATCGGTGGTTCCCAAGGTGATGAGGATCAGCGACTCATTGGGCTTGAGATATCTGTGGCCAAAAGACTTGACCGGTCTGGGTGGTGGAGACGCAACTCTCTTCGGCTTGAAAGACTTGTAGATGTTCTTCTCGGTCTGGGGAATGGAGTTCAGAGAAAGGCGCTCAAGACTGTTGGTCATGCCCTGGTGGACGTAAACGTTTGGTCTCGCGTTCTCGTCAGGTGTGGTTGCCTCTGTAGCGACCGAAGAAACAGACGAGTCATCGGCCACGTTCACAGTGGAGCCGCTGGCAGGGGATGGCATAGACGACTGCACAACCTTGAGCGGATCGTAGTCTGGTGGTGTGAGCAGCTTGGCAATCCCAAGATGACCGCGCAGACACGCGTGTTCCATTGGCGTCCAGCCACTCTCGTCCTGGCTGTCGTACTTTGCACCCGCCTCCTTGAGAGCAACAACAACTTCCTCTAGACCTTCGGCAGCAGCGACAAAGATGGGGGTCCATCCAAAAGACAGCTCACCAATCTCGGTGTCTGCTCCCTGCGACAATAGGAACTTGAGCGCATCCTTGAGGTTCAACTTGGCGGCAATGTACAGGGCTGTCTCGTGAGCGTCTGGGTCGGTGTAGTTGATATCGATGCCCTTGCATGCAAGCAGAAGTTTCAGGAGCTCGGGAGAGTTCAAGCGCGCAGCGAGGAGAATCAGCTGTGGGCATGTGAGACCTCTCGCTGGGTTTGTCGAGCTCAGCAGCACCTCGGTCGTCAATGGGTGGGTTCCAAGAATGGAGAGGTGGAGTGGTGTGAGGTACTCCGAATCACCCCACACTTTGACGTCGTCGATGGAGATGTTGTCGTTCCACAGGCTCCACTTCTTGAGGTAATCCAGTATGATCCGGGTGACTTGCTTGAGACCATACTGAGCGGCATAGTGCAGAGGGGTTCTCTTGTAGTTGTCCTTTTGCAGGATGCCAAACTTGAGGTGTGGGGGGAGATTCTCAAAGATGTACAGCAGACCCTTTGAAGAATCGTTAGAGTTGACACCATCAGGTCCGAAGGCACCAACCAGTCTGAGATTGGCGTCAGGAGGAGTGGCCGGGGCAATGCTGAACTGACTCTCCTGGGACAGCTGGTTGAGCAACTCCTGTGTCTTGACGTACTGCTTTCCGAGAGCAACGACATGGTGGTGGAAGAAGTTACGACCGGAGATGTCAGTCGAGTCAGACAGAACGGGGATGATCTCCAACAGAGAGTCGATGCACTTGTAACTGGGGTGCAGAGCCGCCTTGTTGAGAATGGAGATGAGCAGCTTGAGAGGGGCAAGAACAGGAGACATGAACTCCTTGATGAGCTCGTTGTTCAGGCCTTCAGCGTTGTCCTCCTGGATGTACGACATGTACTTATCAGTGGAAGCGGAACCCTTGTTGGAGGGCACGGGCATCAAACTGGCAGTAGAGCCCTCCGCGTTCTTCATGCTGGAGGAGGAGCTCAGCACCTCGTCCTTGGGGTCCTTATTGTCTGCGATAGGGCCCAGTTGGTTCAGATACTGGTTGATGGCCGTCAGACTCTTGAGGATGTCGGTCTCGTTGGCAAACGGCAGCGCAGACACCCGTGCGGCCAGGTACGTGTCCTGTCTGTTTGTGCCCGTCTTCTTGTCAAGCTTCTTGAGGATCTTCGTGAAACCGCGCTTGTTGAGCTCGCCGAACCACTTCAGGTTCCTGAAACAGTTCCTCAGCTCGAGCAGCGCACCCACCAGCTCCTCTGCGTCCTCATCGTCGATGGCTCCAGACCGGACGCCGATGATTGAGGACAGCTTCTTCAAGCGACGGTCGTACTCCGCATACTGCTTGTTGTAGAAGTCGTCGACACGCTCGATGTTTCTGTCCAGCGCGAAGAAAAACGCCGCCAGCGTTGATTTGACCTCCTGGTCGTTGAGCGTATCGCAGCTGGCATCCTGCCGAACGAGCTCCTCCTGTCTGGTGTGGATGGCCTTGATCTGCTTCTTCAGCGCCTTGTAGTTCATGTACGAGTGGCTCCACTCGGGAACCTGGTGGCTCGCAAACGTCTTCCCGAACTTCATTGGTCAGCCCTGTTTCCCTCCGATGGGGTTGTTTGTAGTCCTAAGCCGGTTGACAGGAGAGAATTCGCAACGCTTCTCCTGCCGTCTTTCAGTCTCAATGTATCCCTCCTGGAAAGGATAAGTTGGTCTCAACAGAAGGAATACAAAGAGCAGAGAGAGAATCGCTTCCAATTCAAGGCGCCCACGTTTAGTCAGAATCCGCTCGTTTCTTTTTCAATCCGTCTTGGCGCGATGCACGACCTTGAGGGGAACCGTGTCAAATTTCCGGCTTCCGGAGTTGTGGCCGGATTGGGCGGGCAAGTATGCGAATTTGTGTAGAAGTCTATTAACTGCGGTAATCACCGTTGATGGTGACGTACTCGTGGCTGAAGTCACAGGTCCAGAACTTGGCCGACTGGCCTCCGCCGGTTCCCAGCTGGACGAGAATCTCGAGATCCTCGGCCTGCAGGATCTCCGAGGCTCTCTCCTCGTCGACGTTCTCGGGCTCACCGTTGATCAGAAGCTTGAGCTCGGCACTGCCGTCGGTGGGGATGAACGACACGTTGGTCTTCGTGGGCTCAACCTCGACACCGGCGTAGCCAGTGGCGCACAAGATGCGTCCCCAGTTGGCGTCTTTGCCGTACATGGCGGTCTTGAACAGAGCAGAGTTGGCGATCGACGAGGCAACCTGCTTGGCATCCTCGTAGGAAAGAGCGTCCTCGACACGGAGGGTGATGAACTTGGTGGCTCCTTCGCCGTCCCTGACGACAAGCTGCGACAGCTGCTGCGAGAAAGAGGTGATCTCGGCCTTGAGAACCTCGTAAGAGGCAGAAGACTCGGTGATGAGATCGCCACCAGCGGCTCCGTTGGCGAGAGCACAGATGGTGTCGTTGGTGGACATGTCCCCGTCGACGGATATGCAGTTGAAGGAGTGGTTCACGGCATGCGTGAGGATCGAGCGAAGAGCCTCAGGCGCAACCGGGGCATCGGTCACAAAAAAGCCAAGCAGGGTGGCCATGTTGGGGCAGATCATACCGGCGCCCTTGGCAAGACCCGCGAGGGAGTAGGTGGTGCCCTCGATCTCAAAGGACTTGGACACAAGCTTGGGAAATGTGTCTGTGGTCATGATCGCCTTGGCGCAGGTGAGCCAGTGCTCGTGGTCGGATCCGAGCAGCGACGCATCGGCACCAAACTGGTCCACACCGGCCAGGATCTTGTCCATCTGGAGCCGCTGGCCAATCACACCGGTCGACATCACGAGCGTCGAGTCGGGAGCGCTGCCTGTGACCGCGTCGACCTTGGCGACGGTGGCCTTTGCGTCGGCGAGCCCACCCTCTCCGGTGACGGCATTGGCACATCCACTGTTGACCACAACCGCAGAGATCCCGGAGCCCTGTTTGGCGTCGAGAATGGCCTTCGACACAACCACCGGCGCGGCTTTGTACTTGTTTGTGGTGAAGCAGGCTGCTGCAGCGCTGGGTGTATCAGAGACAAGCAGCGCGAGATCGAGCGCACCGGTTTTCTTGACACCGGAGGCCAGACCGCCCACTTTGAAGCCCTTCGGGTACGAGCCCGACGCGGGCACAAACCGCATCTTGTCAGAGACCCTGACACCAGAGGAAAAACACCGTTTGAACATTGATTTGGCTGTATACACTGGGTGATCCGGGCGGAAGCAGTGACTCAACAAGCATTATCGACCTCGACAGAGTGCTGTGTGGTGCACGACCTCGTGAGAGCCGCACGCTTGCCTGCTGCGATTGGGTGGGCTAGCGGCGATACCCGGCACGCATTGGGAGGTTCTGCTTGGTGTTCAGGGCCCGGGAGTACCTTCTGGGCGCGGCCCCACGGTGGGGCGTCTCCGTGCTCTCTAGACCATCAGCTGGTGGTTCCAAAACGGTCCAATCTCAGGGGTTACCCTCTTTCAGTGGGGAACTGGTCGTGTATACTCAATCCGTCCAAAACAGAAAAAAAAATCTTCCGGCGAGAGGACTGGTTTGCTTTCGTGTACGTGTTTTCTCTCAAAGAAAAAGCTAAAAACAACGAAATGTCCACCGAGAAAGGTATGTTGCGGTTCAGCGGTGCTGATGAGTGTTATGGGGCGGCTCAAGACTGGCGCGTGCGCCGCTGGGTGGGGAAACGGCGCTGTTTCGCTCTCCACACCCGCCCACCTCACATGGAATTGGAACTGGATTACTAACTCTAGCCAGCTGTTGACAACTCCATTAACAACTCTGACGTCGTTCAGAAGTACAAGGTCGCCGGTGAGATCTCCGGCAAGGCTCTTGCCTACGTGAAGACCCTCTGTGTCGCGGGTGCCAAGGTGTACGACATCTGTGTTGCCGGTGACGCCGTGCTTGACTCCAAGCTCGGTGAGATCTACAACAACAAGAAGACCAAGAAGGTGCCAAAGGGTATTGCCTTCCCAACCACTGTCTCTCCAAACGAGATCACCGCTCACCTTTCTCCAATCAACGCCGAGGAGCCATCCAACCTGGAGCTCAAGGCGGGCGACGTTGTCAAGATCGAGCTCGGTGCCCACGTTGACGGCTTTGCCTCCATTGTCGCCGACACCATTGTTGTCGGTGCCTCTGCCCCTATAACCGGCCGTGTTGCCGATCTTTTGAGTGCTGCTTACTACGCCTCTGAGGCCGCCATCAGAACCATCGAGCCAGGCAAGAAGAACTACGACGTGACCAGAGTCGTCGACCAGATCGCCAAGGTCTACGGTTGCACGCCACTCGAAGGCATGCTCTCCCACAACCAGGAGCGTAACGTTCTCAATGGTCCAAAGGAGATCATCATCAACCCATCCGAACAGCAGAAGGCTTCTGTTGCCGCCGTCAAGTTCGAGGAGGCTGAGGTGTACGGTCTCGACATTCTCATCTCCACCGGCGACGGTAAGGTGAAGCAGGGTGAGACCAGAACCACCATCTACAAGCTTACCGGTAACACCTACCAGCTCAAGCTCAAGGCCTCCAGAGCCGTGTTGAACGAGATCAAGGAGAAGGCCTCCGACTTCCCATTCTCCACGAGAAACCTCAACGACCCAACCAAGGGCAGAATGGGTCTCCAGGAGTGTGTCAACCACAACGTTATGAACGCCTACGATGTTATGTACGAGAAGGAGGGCTCCCTCGTTGCCCAGTTCTACACCACCGTTGCTGTCACCAAGAACGGAAACGTCAAGCTCTCTTCTCCAGAGTTCGACATCTCGTCTGTCCAGTCCGAGAAGAAGATCGAGGACCAGGATATCCTCGATGTTCTTGCCAAGCCACTCAAGGTCACCAAGAAGAAGGCTGCTAAGAAGGCCTCTGCCTAAATACAACCAAAAATATCTAAAAAAACACCCCTGTAACCCATTGGATTCAACTCTCGGCCGCGATTTCTGTAGTTGTGCCGAACAACCGATTTTGGTGTTGCAACTGGAAAACTTTTGGGCAGCGCGTTGGATGAGCCAGGTCGTCCATGAGACACGCCTTTCTCTCCTTCTTTCCTCCCTCTCTTTTCTCTCTCCTTGTCTTTCAGTTGTCTCTCCTGGTGTCAGAACAGAGGCAGGATATATTGCTGCGTATTCTCTCGCTGCACACTTACTGTTGTCCAGAGGCGCATTGGATATCCCCTAATTCCCGGATTTTTTTTTGGCATTCGTGGCGGGTCTGCTAGGGGTCAAGAACAAGAGCGTGAAAAGAGACAAGATCCGGAGGAGTCGCGCCCCGGTTTTCAAGAGATATACGAATGGTATCGGCTTCGTTGGAGTCCATGGATACGGATAAGAGACCGGACCCACCGGCTGCGCGGTCTAGCGCGGGATTGCAATCTCTGAAACGCGAGATTGTCCAGGAGGACGCTCGAACTGTGCACACGCTCAACACTGACGATGACGACGATTTTGACCTGGAGGGAGTGTACCCGTCAGAGAAGATGGATATAGATACCTCGCGAGAGGCGCATTCTGTCAAGTCAACGCCGAATGGCCACTCGTTCTCGTTCAAAGTCAAGAGACAGGTCAGCAAAGACGATCTGAAGAAACCCGCTAACAAGGTACAAAGGCGGTTGGACGAGTTTGCTAGCGACCCCATCACGGAAGATTCAGTCATCAATATTGAGGATTCTACTCCTGGCCCGAACGACTACATTGTGATAAGAGGGACGTCGGCCGGTTCCCAATACGAACCCGAGAGCAAGGAGGACTCAGCAGAACTCAGCCCAGCACACCTTTCCTCTGAGTCTGATATCAAGGAAGTCGAAGGACCGTACCCAGTGCCGAAGAGAGAGGGTATGGACACGCCCACCTCAACTTCCAAAAGAACAGGTCGCAGGGCTGCCTCGAAGGATGTTACATACAACCTCAAAAAGATCTCTAAACAGAGTCTGGCTCCAAATCGCTGGTCTGAGCCCGTTCTGTCTCCGCCGGTGCCGTCTGTGACTGGTTACCCTTTGGAGACACTTCCGCCGCTGAAAATAAGGAAAAAGGCTCTGTGGCCGAAGAAGAAAATTCCACCAAAAAAGGCTAAGAAAAAGCCGTCTACGGATTCATCTGACCCGAACACGCGCGAGACGTCTGTTGAGCCAGATGAGTCGACTGCTGACGCGGACGAGAGCGGCGAGGCTACAGCAAGGGAAAACATCAAGAAAATGTACGATTCGGGACTCAGGACACATGACTCTGAGGCCCTGACGATGGCCAGCGTGGAAAGATTACCCACACATGAGAATATCAGACCGGTGAAACAGCGCGGGCTTGATGAGTTCAAATCGCTTATTCCTGATCCAAGGTCGAAACACCACGGCTCACCCGTCCCAGAGGATAGAAAGAAGAATATCAAACAGTCACCAAGAAAGCCTCGCAATAACGGGTATGGTCAGGCACCAGCTGAGTTTGAGCCACTGGAGGTGCGTAACGCGGGAAGCAGCAGTGACTCCACCAAGGACAACGACGATTTCTGCTCTGCGTGCGGTCACTCGGGCATTTTCCTGTGTTGCGAGGGTTGTCCTCGCTCTTTCCACTTTGTGTGCTGCGATCCTCCTTACGACGAACACAACCTTCCTGAAGGATCGTGGTTCTGCCGTGAGTGCCTCGCCAGAAGACGCGCGCCCAAGAAACACCGCATCGGTATTTTCAGCAAACTGTTGAACCAGGCTGAGATCCGCAATCCGCGCGCTTTCCAGCTTCCCAAGAGACTACGCGAACTGTATGAGGGTGTCACGACAAACACTACGGGTGAGTACCTGGATCAGACCTTGAAGCCAGAAAAGGTGGTCAAACTCGGCAGACTCGAGGAAGCAGATCCAAACACCATCTACGATAAAGACGGTAATGCGCTGGTTTGTTACCGGTGCCAGGAAACGGGAATTCATGGGAAACCAATCACACAGTGCGAGTACTGTCCACTGGCTTGGCATCTCGACTGTCTTGATCCTCCGCTTGCCATCTCAAAGACTCTGGGCACAAAGTGGAAGTGTCCTAATCATGCAGACGAACTCTCCCACCCGCGCAGAAGACAAAAGAAGTACCAGGTCGTTGATGTTTCGATGACGCGTGGATTCTCCAACGATGGAGACATTGAGGTGGTCAACATGTCCGATGATAGCGACTACACTCGCGATGTCTACCACGACGATGAAGAGGCTGACCTCCCTACGCCGCCATACTTTGATATACACACCACCAAAGACGGTGTTTCTGCACCTGTTTCAGAGTCACACTTCAAGATCATGCAGGGGGATAACGTCGTTTACCGTATCCCTGAACGTGGTATCGTTCTAGACTTCATTGAAGTTGCCAAAAGGAAAACCTTGGAGGAAGTCAAGAACATAGAACGCGAGAATCAGAGACTCGCATCCGAGTTGGATCCCGCAAAGAGAGAGTTCGTCGAGGATGCGTCTGCACTCAGTGGGAAATCTCTCGGGTTACATCTTGACATTGGCGATCTGGTCAAAGCCGCGTTGGGAGAGTCGAACGTTGATACAGATCAGACGTTGTCAAAAGAAGAGATCGATGATCTCTTGAGGATCAAAAAGCTAATGGAGTTCAAGGGCAGGGATAAACTACTCGCCTTTCTTGAAGTTGGAGAGTAATAAGCGCCATTCTTAATCATATATAGACACACGCCCAATTGAAAACTTCTATGCGTATGAAGTCGTTCTAGCAAAACTTTACTCAGACTCGGATTCGTCTTGGTCCTCATCATCAGAACCATCACCAGACCCAGCGTAGTTGACCTTCTTCGTGGCACGCGAGCTTCTCCTTGTGGGTTCAACAGGCGTACTCTTTGTCTTAATCTTCTTTGGCTTGGGTGTGACATTTGACTTTTCCACTTTCCGCTTGCTTGAGTTGGCCGACTTGGCGGACTTAGCAGGAGAGGATGTAGCTAGTATGTTACCGGCATTGGATGCCTCCACTAGCGGTTGCTTCTTCACCTCCTGTGTCTTGACCTGCTTCTTCTTCTCTGGGTCAGTCGCGTGGGTTTTTTTCTTCTGGTGTAAGGAAGTCTTCGCCTTTATCGTGGCCGATAGCTTCTTAACGATGTTATCAGTCAGGAATGACGTGGACGCAATGGCACGAGCCTCCTCTGAAGATTGCATTGGCACAAACAGATCAGATGGTAGCTGGTATGTTCCTGGCCATGTCTGTAAGATGATAGATCTGTGTAAGGCATACTCGCGCACAACAAGCTGAGAGAGGTCAGAGAGCATGTATATAGCCTTGGCATGCACCGACAACGGAACGGTATCGTAGTCCTCCTGTGCCACAAGACCATCGCGGTACTGCTTCATTCTTGTAGCTAAATAGTACAGCAGTGAGATGTTGTCAGGGGTAGCGACAAGCTCCAGGTAGTACACGATGTACTCGAGAGCCAGAGCATATCCCTTGAGTAGGTTGTTCTCCTGCTCGTCACTAGGACTCTCGGCGAGCTCAACTTGGTCGAGGAACTCGCTATGGTGGGCAATAGTGTACAGCAGTCTGACAAAAGTGCGCTCAAAAACGGTATCGTTGTGAGCCACACGTCTGGCCATAGTGGCCCGTACCCACGTCGACATCTCCTTCTTGACTGCCTCATTGGGCTCGTAAGCGGCGAAGAACACAAGCGTGAGGAATTTCTCTGGTATGGAGTTGCCATTGAGGTACTGCCTCAGCTTCAAAAGGAACCTTTTGGTGACGGTCCCGTTGGTATCCTCCACAAGATACGCGAGGGCACTCAAAGTCTGAGGCTTGATCATCTTGTTGTAAACTGGGATCTTAGCCAGCTTCAGCAATCCGAGACCAGCAGCGAGTCTGAGCCTCACCTGGTAGGTGAGTGGTGTAGGCCATGTTGGTGACTTCTGCGACACAATCTCACCAACGTTGTTCACAAAGGTGAAAAGCATCTTGAACACGGGTTCAGCAATGACGTTGGATTTTTCCTCGTCACCAGCCAGCGAGCGAAGTCTGTTCACAAACAGTTTCAAACTCATCAGCTTTGCAGAGAGACAGGGATGATCTCCGGCCTCTAGTTCTTCGTCAGAAACCCAGCCGTTGTCGTCCTTGTCATCTTTCTTGCCAATGACACCGTTCTTGAGAAGCACCTCCTTGATCAATAGATTGGTGAGCTCACTGGCTCTCTCTTCAACGCAATCTGGGTATGCAAGGAAGACCTCTGAGATAGTTGAAAGGTGTGTGGGGAAAGTCTTCTCCTCGGTATCCAGTGGCCAGATTGTGTCCATCGTGAACTGCAACTCGCGCGCTGGTCTCACCTGCGCAAGAATCTTGACAGCATACTTGGCTTCCTGTGGCATACCGTTTTCACAAATCTCTCTCAAGTTGTCGACGCACTGTGCAAGGACGTTTGACTTGAGCCCCTTGGTTGCATTGTACATGATTTTCAACGTTGGTGCGAGGTTGTCTCTCTTGCTCCATTCTGCGATTTCGGTGTTGGAAAACTGACTAATGAAATCAGAGAGCTCACTAAGGTGAACCTGGATCACCTTAGGCATGATTCCCGAAAGTTGTTTCAGGAACTCCTGTGCACAACCTCTCGATTCACTGTCTGCGTCCTTTGAGACTTTAGTCAGCTCAGCGACGTTTGATCTGTTCGAGTAGATGAATCCAGATCTGTGGATGAGCATCTTGAAAGTCTTTGCCATCTTTTGCGTTGTCACTGAGTTGAGACCCTCGAGTCTGATGTTCTTCGAGTCGCCCAACTTGGTGAGTAGCTCTTTAGCCGAGTTTCTCATCGTCACATAGTCGCTATCAGGAGACGTTATCATGGCAAGTAACCTGAAAAACCTTCTGTTTTTCAGTTGCAAGAATTGCTTCAGGCAGCTCGTCACCACGGACGGATCAGGGAACGCAACAGACAACCATGTTATAGTCTTCTCTATCTTGTCTTCGTTTTCATTGACATCAGAGTCAACAAACTTCAAAAGCTGCTGTATCGCATCCGACACTTGCTTTTGACGTTTAATGATTGCGAAAAACGAGTCTTTGGCACGGTTGTTAGCATGATGCAACACAGTGAGCAAGCGGTTCACTCTAACTGCGGCATCATTCTCCAAAGGAAGAATTTCCTCGAAGATGCAGGTATCCACCGCGAGGTTGACAGACTTGTCGTTGATGTACACAAGGTTGAGAATGCTCTCTGGGATCCAGCCATACAAAGAATCCAGCTTTGCGTCGCCTTGGTATAGATCATCAAAGGTGTGGGAGTACAACGATCCAAGAATCCTGATTATCTCGTCTCTGATCTCCGGGTGTTTCTCCCTGATCAATTGGCCAAGAGTGGTCATGAGGGTCTCGTTGGCCACAGACTTGACAAATATCTCGGGCTGGATTGAGGACATACCTTTGCTAGAGACTAATCTGACGCGTTCGTCGTTGTCCAGCAATGACTTTGTCAATCCGTCAGTGATCTCTTTGGAGAGGTCCGCTCTCTCTTTGATGACCTCGATCGCAGACAAAACCCACGCAGACCGCACGATCGGCGACACATCAAGAGCCTTCCTTCTCCAGTTGGTGAGGGTCTCACTTTGGATGCTAGCGTTATCAGGGTGTGTGCGTATCATCTTTCCAACAGTCTCAGTTGCCAGTACTCTGATGTCCTCATCGTCCGCTTCCAACTCATTGTCGATGAGTCCCATCACCGAGGTGAGGATATCGGGAACATATTTCCAGAGCTCAATCATCAGTGTGTGGATCTTCTTGAGCTGATCCTGCGACGAGCTAGAGTTCTTGGGGTTGTCGTCGTCTTCATCTTCGCTCTCGTCGTACTCGTTCTCCTTACCCTTCATCGCGTCGTAGACAACGTCTGAGACAAACTTTGTGATCTGTCTAGAGAGTCTGTCCACATTCGACTGGCATATCGCAATGGAGAACGCGAACCCGGGCGTACTAACCGTGGCAACACTCGCGAGCGACGTGAGGTTCTTTGTGTTAGCGGACGCGTTTGCCAAAAACTTGTTCATGATCAGCTTGAGCACACGCATGGGGATCTCGTCAGTTTCGGCAATGACCTCGCTCAGAATCGAGCTGATAAGGGGCTCCAGTTCCTGTCTAAGTCCGTCTGATGCCAGTTCGTAGCAAGTGGTGAAGAGCTGTTCGACAAGCTTATCGGAAGCAGGCAGATCTGTTATGAGCACCACCGACTTGGACTCGGCGAGCTTCTGTAGGAGCTGGGTGTATAGCGGTGAGTAGGCATCGTCGTTGAGGTGTTTGAGCTGCGAAAAGAAGAACCGGAATATCTCCGTGAGTTGGGACGCGTTGTAAGGCGCATCTGGGGCGTAGAGTCTCAGGATATCCGCAATGCAGCACGCCGTGTACGCCTGTACTCCCTGGTTCGAGTTCTTCAACAGCTTCCTATCGACGAACTTATCCTTGATTGAGTCACACGTGTTCACATCCAGAGAGTCGGCAGACGCAGCGCTGAGCTCGGTGTACAGCGCCTGGAGACGCGACAGCAGATCCTTGGTCTGTATCGGGTTCTTGATGGTCGACACAAGCTCCTGCTTGAACTTCAGCTTGTGCATTCCCTTGGAGACAACCATCTTTTCTTATGACTTTGTCTTGTCTTTGAGGGCGCTTCTTCTCCATGATGTCTTTGTACGAAATGACGCGTTGTGTGTGTTTTTCGTGCGAACACCCACGTCGTGTCCGGCCGCATAATGTGCGGCATTACCTAAGCAGCTTCTTTCACGTGCGGCTCAAAATAGCCTATTCTCGAACTCGGGCGGGGTCCGACGACAAGCAAGAGGGGCTAAACCTTTGTTCTTCCCTCCCTTTGTTGTTTCCTTCCCTCCTTCGTCTTCTTCCTCTTCTTCTTCCGAATCTGTCTATTAATGTTCAAATCATATAAGGGTCGTTACAAATGAATGCGTTTCAGGTCTGTTCTTCGGCTGTGGCCGAGCTATCTATGCTCACCTCACTCTGAATATCGTTCTCTGGTTGGCTGGTCCCCTCCAACCTCGCGGACACCGATCTTTTCGGTTTTTTCACGGTAGCGATCCGTGGCTGGAGGATGGAATCGTTGGTTATTCCAGCCACATCGTCCGACCATCTTGCTGCCCGGTGTGTTATCCTGGCGTCTGCCAGTCCGCGGTCGATCTCCTGGGTGTTCCTGCCACCGCCAAAGCTGAAGTGTCTTTTGAAGCTTGAGGCTCCGACAGACTCGATGTCCGAGTTGTGGTTGTTGTGTCTTGTCGCGACACGGGAAAGCGTTTGCCTTATGGCTCCACCGAGCGTGTCTCTCTCTGGGTTGAACTCCTGTTCGTCCCCCTCGTCGTCTCCATCTTTGCTGTTTGGTTCGGGTTCGGGTTCGCCTGTGGCTATGGATCTTTCGCGATCCAGAGGTTCACCCATACCGTAAACGGGGAATACACCCTTTGGAGACCGCACGCGCGAGGATGTTCTCGACTGTGTTGGCTCTAATGCGCTTGCAGCTGAGCTTCCGAATATGGGCACCGGCTCGTTGTCCTTTTGGTTGAACGAGCTCGACGACGATTGGCTGTTTGGAGTCTCTGGCTTTTCGGTGGGAGCCACTCTCACTACACGAGAATCCATACCCAGTTCTGGCTGTTCGTCTCTCTGATCCCACTGCGGAAGTTTCAGTCTCTTCTGGTCCATTTCTATAACCACGAGGTGCAGGTACCACGGGATCATTATTCCAAAGAAACTCCCACCAACCATGTTTCCCAGGGCAGCAGGGATCATGATCTTCCAGATGTACGTGGCCACAGACACTGGAGCCTTGTTGAAGAGACCAACGGGACAGATGAACATGTCAGCCACAACGTGGTTGAAACCCATTCCGACGAATGTGAATACCGGGAGGATGATCATCAGGAGTTTGACGTGGAGAGGTTTCACCATCAATTGGAGGTATATGGCCAGGGCCACGCAGAAATTACACGCTATACCCTTGACGAAGGTTTCTGCAAACGTGAACTCTGCCTTCTCGATGATGATGTCTATGGAGCCTTGCACATAGTTGTCTGTGCGGGCTACGCCTGAGGCGTACATCGTGAGAGCCACCACCATCAGCGTCGATGCCAGGTTGAAGAAGAACGAGACAAACCAGCTGATTAGCAGGTCGGCTATGGTGACGGCACCGCGCATGACACCCACGGAAAAGAAGAGGATGTTTGAGTTGAACAGGTCCACACCCATTATGACAACGTTGAACAGACCCAGTCCGTATACCAGGCCTTGCATTACTTGCACCACACCCATCTTGTCGTCCACAAGGCCGGGGTTCTGGGCCTGCACCATGATGTGAAGCATGCCTCCTGTGCTGAACAGAATGCCACCCATGATAGAGTTCACAATAAGCGTGTCTAGTCGCAGCCGGGACTTCTTCATGGCGGTGGCCACAACAGCAAGCGCAGCCTCGTGCGTGGTTATGTAGTAGCTGTCATCAACCATGCTGACGGGTTCTTGTGTTAAAAAGAGAAGGCGGAAGAAAGGATGGACCCTTTGCTAGCCTCTATGTTATTTTTCGGCTTGTTCATCCATACAAGTTCCGTGGAGTGCTTTTTTTTTTGGCCTTTGGTTGGAGAGGCATATTTTAGCCGTTTCGGGTTATGTCATCTCCTGCCTTAAAAAGCCGTTGGTGCCGGCCGCTGTGATTGGCCGAGATGGTAAAATTCCGAGAGATCTGTACTTGTGTACAAAAAGGATGCATTAGTTGTGACGTCTATATAAAGAATCCTGGTCACAAGCCCGAGTGTCGTTTCCCTGGTCTCTGACGTTACACGGTGCTAGTTGATGACGGCCAGCACTACAGACCACACGAGGCTGACGAAACAGTTGAACGGGAAGATGAGGTCTTCTCTCATCAGCCCGAACGACACCATACTGACAAACGGCCAGTACAGAAAGGATATCTTGCACGTGGTGATGTAGTTGGCCTTTATGCGCGCTACCATGTCTGCTCTGTCCCAGACAGAGTCGAACATGACAAACAACAGCTGAAACGCCGGATTGCCGATTCCCTGGTCCAACAGCACCCTGACGGTCACCTTTGGGCTCTGTTGGACGATGAACTCGATCCAGTATATCGTCAGCAGTCCGTTTATCAGCCCCCAGACGTAAAACTTGATGTGCTTGTTGAGGTTGTACTGTCTCTTGTACAGCTGGTTTATCGACTGTGCCATGCATGCAGTCTGGCCACCCATCAGCAGACACCCCAGCAGTCTGTGTATGCTGTTTATGCGCTCGTAGTACAGGTACACGATGTACACGAAGAAGGCCTGTATGGCGATGGCATAGGACCACTTCTCCCGCAGCGGATCGTACGTCTCGTACACCGAGCCCTGGAGCGCACCGTGCTGTTTCAGCGATATGGAATTCGTGCGTAACGGCGGAGCTGGCGCACCAGGGTTCTCCTGTTGTATGTGTTTGTTGTGATATGGGAGCTGGAACTCCTTCAGCTCGATGTTCTCCGACATTTGCAGCTCGCCCGGGGAATATAATACACGCGCAAGAGGCTCTTTGGGCGATCTGTCGTGTGATTAGAAACGAGCGGCGATCCCAATATATATTAAGGTCTGTACAGCCTGTGGTCTTGTGAGAAACGTGGGAGAAACGTGGCTTCGCGTCACTTTGTTTCTGGCAGAGCTCCTAAAAAATCGATGAGGCCCACGGGTCCTCGCTCTGTTTCCCGCTGCCCCTGAAAGTATTGGTTGCATCCATCTGATCCATCTGATCCTCACTTCCAAAAGGCCCTCGGCTAAATAACCGTGACCGTAGATCGAACCTCAGATCGACTCTCTAGGTCCAGTCCGAGCGTCCAAGATCTAGTCCAAGATCTCCCGTGTGATCCCGCGTGTGACCCCCGTGTAACCGCCGACGTGGCTGATCGGCTACACCCATTCAGCGGATTCAAGCGATGATCCACCGAGATCTCACGCACTCCGCCCGCTTCTGTGCTCAGCCAGCCTCAGCTCCGAAAACCTAAATACAACTCAATCGGCCCCCGACACAACACAAAAATAGGGTCGTGTACCAAACTGGGGGATTTTTCCAGAAGTCTCAAAGACCCGGACAAATACAGAAGAGCGGAGACGCTTCTTCGTTGTGCGCCGTCTGTTAGCCTGTACCGGTCTTGAACGGCTTCTTCTGCTCCGTCTGCTACTAGAGAAATGGTTGTCCATAACCCCAACAACTGGTGAGTATGCATATGTGCAGCTGATGGCATGTGGCACGACTAACCGTTGCACAGGCACTGGGTAGACAAGAACTGTCTTCCATGGTCCAAGACCTACCTCGGCGAGAAACTCGCCGCCGTGTCCCTGTCCAAAGACGGATACTCGATCTCCGTTTCCCAGGTCAAGTCTCTCACCGGAGACTGCGATGTGACCCAGAGAAAGGGCAAGATCGGATGCATCTACGACATGAGGCTCGAGTTCGAGGTTGTCGTTGAGAAGGAGGACAAGAAGACGTACTCGGTGACTGTGCCTGAGCTCTTCCACGATCAGGACGAGGACGAGTACGTGTTCAACGTGTCGGGAGACGCCGAGCATAAGTCTGTGGTTGTCAAGGAGTTCATTCCAGCGGTGAGAAAAGCACTGATGAAGTTCCAGCCCGATCTACTGGCCAGCCATGACGAACAGCTAAAACACAGCTCTAACGCTTAATACTAATATACAACTCTCAAAACCAATCCGGAACACCCTCTGCGTGGCGCGGAGACTCCCAAGGCTCCGAAAAGAACCCGATGCCACCTTTGATGCGTGAATCGTCCCGTTCAACCTGTAGCCAGCGAAACTTGCCATCCTGTAGATTTTTCAGAGTTCTGAAAGCACTGACACTGCTGTACGGAATGCCGCTCTGTGGGTCGTAGTACTGTGCCGGCTTCCCTGTGATCGAACACGTCTTCTTCTTCCCGTTGGGAAGATACATACCAACAGGAGCAGGCGTACGCACAACCACCTCCTTTGTCTCTTCCTCGACAACGCTCTCCATGACCTCTTCGACTTTGAAAACCTCACCAAACTTCGGCATCTGGTTCAGTATGTAGTCGAATTCACGAGTGTATAGCTTGTCGTACGGTGTGAATAACGTCTCTGCATGTTCCTTCTGCTTTGTGATCCGCACAACTGGCTCAACGGCGTTTGAACGCCGCGTGGCAGGCAGAGTTGCCTGTGGACCAAAAATGATCTCTCTCATCTCGTCCTTGGAGGGGTCTCTTGTGAACTGCTCGAAGGTTATGTGGCTAACGGCCACAAACTGTGGTGGTCCTTCATATAGTGGTGTTTCAGGTTCACTTGGTTCAGATGGTTCACGCGATGTCTCCGCCTTGGGTTCCTCCTTGGGCTCCTCCTTGGGCTCCTCCTTGGGTTCCTCCTTGGGTTCCTCCTTGGGTTTTTCGTCTTCCTCGTCCGCAAATTTCACCTTCTTAGGTGTGCGTTTGGCTATGGTTTCTTCTGCTGCTTCGACGGGTGCGGCATCCTGCATCTCGACATCCGCAGCCTCGGTTGGTTCTGTTGGCTTCACCTCTGCTTCTGGCGTTGGCTCGACGGGGGTTTCCTCTGCCTTGCCTGCAGCAGTCTCCTTGGTTTCGTCGGCCGTCACCGATTGGGTCTCTTCGGACTCCCTCTTGGGTTCTTCGGTTTCAGCCGCGTCTGGCTTGGACTCCGCACCTTCCGGTTTGGACTCGTCAGCTTTATCGGAGTTGGGCTCCTCAGTCTTGGACTCTCCAGACTCCAGTTTGGCCTCGGGCTTCTCTTCCTTCACTTCAGGTTTGGGGTCCTCTTTGACCCGTTCAACCTTCTTCTTCTTATACCGCTTGCTCTTCTTTTCCCTAGCAATTTCCAGCTGTCTTTTTCTCTCCCTCTCTTCCATCTCTTCCAGAGGTGCGATGTAAACTCCGTGAGAGTAGAAGTGCATGTACTCGGTCATCTTCATCTTTTTGGCAGCAGCCAGTGCTCTCTGTCTCTCCTTCTTCTCGCCCTCCTGTTCGTAAAACTGGGTCAGAGACAGTACGTTCTTCTTCTCAGTCTCAACTGCCTCTGCAAGTCTCTCCTCGAGCGACATCTCAACCTCCTCGACGCGCTCCACTGGCTTGAAGTTTGCCCTGCGCTTTTCACTCTCCTCGAGCCTCTGCGCAGTGGCCAGCTTGTTCTCGACCGCAGCTGTACGTGTGGATGACCTCCTGGTTTCCGAGAGCAGCGACCGTGCATCGTTGACGTTTTTCTTTGGCTTCTGTGGTTTCTTCTTCGGCGATGCGGGTTTCTTGATAACAGGAGCCACTTCCCTGGCCCTTTTCTGTTTGGCCTTCCGCCTGGCACGTTCCTGTTTCTGCAATTCCCGTTCGCCTTCGTCCTCGTCTTCGTCGCCATCGTCATCCTCGGACTCAGAAGACAGCATCTCGTCTGCGTTGACGTCGTTATCGTCGCCCTGCTGTTCTCCCTCCTCCTCTCCTCCCTCTTCTCCGGAGCCCTCTTCTTCCTCCTGCTCTTCTTCGCTCTCTTCCACGAACTCGCCATCGTCGGCGTCTTCCTGGAACAGCAGGTTGACATTCTCGTCATCCTCGGTTATGGGTCTGTCGTTTCTCTGGTCTTCCTCCAGTTCTTCAAGCTGGAGCAGCTGTCTGAGCCTGGATCCAGCGTTCGCCCGCCGCTGTCTTGTGGCGATGATGCTCTCGAACGGCACATCGTCCTCTGACTCGGATGACGACATCGGCTTCGTCTCTCTGTGTATTTGTCCACCAGAGAAAAGAAGCGCGCCTCTGGTTCGGAGCGCCCCTCTGTTTTGCGGGTTTTGCCAAAACGCATTTTTCTGGGAGCCGGACGACCAGCCAATCCGCCTTAATTCCCGTCCTTTGTGGGTCTTCTCCCTGCCTTGTTCTCAGCAGCAAACATGTTCAGAAGAGGCATACGGGTGCTGACGTCTGTGAGACACAACTCCGGACTCACGTCGATCTCCGCGGTGGAGCAGTCGCACTTCAACCAGCTGGCGTCCACGTGGTGGGATGTCAACGGACCACAACGTATCCTGCACAAGATGAATCTGCTGCGCATGGACTTCATATCGCAGACCATCAAGGCCCATCTGCCGCTGACAGAAGGCGGAGACGACATATACGTGCCTGGCTACAACGTTGATCTGCTGGACAAGCCGGTGAGGGATGCCATCATCGCTGACCAGCAGACCAAGCGCGAGGAGCTGCTGGACGGTATGCAGCTGAAGTGTCTCGACATTGGGTGCGGTGGAGGCATTCTGAGCGAGAGTCTTGCGCGTCTGCCGTACGTCGGCAGCGTCAAGGGCATCGACCTGTCTCCCGAGGTTCTCAACGTGGCCAAAGAGCATGCGGCTGCGGACCCTATGCTGGAGACCAAGCTCAGCTACGAGCTCAAGGCAGTGGAGGAGCTTGACGGTGAGTACGACGTTGTGTCGATGTTTGAGATGCTTGAGCACGTGGATTACCCTGCGGAGGTGCTGAAATCTGCCATAAGACTGGTCAAACCCGGCGGGTGGGTGTTCATCTCCACCATCAACAGAGACTTTGTGTCGTGGTTCACCACCATCGCCATGGGCGAGTACGTCCTGCGCATTGTCCCCAAGGGCACGCACACATACTCCAAGTACATCAACGAGTCTGAGATCGAGGAGTGGTTTGCGAAACAGCCGGGTTTCGAGGTCAAGGAGAGCAAGGGCTGTATCTACCTGCCTGCGTATGGCTGGAAGTTCACCGAAAACGAGCACGTTGGAAACTACTTCATGGCTGTTAAGAGATGTATATAGGTTTTGTCAAACCGCGAGCTCTCCCTCGCGTTCTTTGGAGTCTTCCTCATCCACAAAAGATGGCAGCTGATCCTCCGTGCTGAGATACGACGGCAAACCAGTAGCCTCGCCGGCCTCGCTCTCAAAGTTCATTTCCTCGCCGAGCGCTTCCAGCTCTGCGTCGAGTTCGCTCTCTGAAATGTCGTCGGGCACGTCGTAGTTCATGGCAAGACTGTCCTGTAGCTCGTTGGACTTGTCTATCAGGTCGAGCATTTCGTCCTGCAGTGCCTCAATCTTATCGATATTTATCTTTCCGTATGTTCTCTTGAGCTCTTTGTTTGCGGACTTCATCGCGTCCACCGTTATCATTGTGTTTTTCAGGTTCTCGGTGGTCATGGAGGCCTGTGTCATGTTCCAGCTCTGCGAGTTGAGCTGGTCCATCTGCGCCTCTAGCTGCTTCCGCTGTTTCAGCAGCTTCATGGCGCGTTGTTTCATGGCCTGTTTTCCCGGGCCTTCGCGCATCTTGGACATCTTCTGCTGGTATGTGGACAGCTCGGTGTTGACCTTGGTCAGCTTGACGTCTATGCTCGCCACCCTCTCGTCAATCTATCGCCGTTAGTATCTCTTCCACAGCCTTTGGGTCTGTGCCGACTTACGCTGCTGATGGCATCGTTCAGTGACGGTTTGGGTACGTTGGTTCTCGTTCCGAATAGCCTGTTCATCCTTGTTTGATCCCAGCTTGGAGACACACAAAGGGTGGTGGAGGCAGCCCCCTTGATTTGGGGGTTCGGGGTAGTGCGCCCGGTGCCAATCTACAGCCGCAGAGTCTGTATGGCTGAACCAGCACGGCGAACCTTCCCCACGGATACCGGAAGAACCAGACCCTCTGGAACCAGGAGAGCTAGACCGGCTGAGTGGTGGAATAGAGGCTGGAGATGTCTGAGTGTTGGGGATGTGGAGGAGCTCCAAACACTGAGCAGGGCCACCTCAACCCCGTCTGTATCCTGGGGATGCTGCGAATTCTGCAAAACCTGGGAAACCCAGTCAAAGTTGAGTACACAACAGAGAACCCAGCAGAGAAGCAAGAGAGAAGCGGGTGCATGCCAATGTCCGGCGAGTGTGTGGCTCCCAGCAGCAACTGGAGGGCCCCGGGTCGGAGGTCACACTCCGATCAAGCCCCACACAGATAGCCTATCAACCACCCCTCCCCTCTCCTCGGAGCACCTGTTCTCCCCCGTAATATTTGTTCCTGCGCTCCGAACGACACTATATATTAACGACAACACACTCCCAGTCTCTGCTCTCAGCCAGACTTCACGTTTCGTCCCGGATTTATAAGCAGCTGGAACCCCGCTGAGCGCCGCTTATTAATCATCTCGTCATCCGGTGAAAAATCCAAGGCGCCAGAAAAAATGCCCACCTCGACCCGTCTCTTCCCCAACCAACGAGCCCACCACATGTTCACACCAATAGACGAGGCCCTCGAGGCATACAGTAAGTTGTTTGTGTCGGCGTGAGTGCCTGAAATACTGACTCTGGCAGAAAACGGAGAGTTCCTCATCGTGATGGACGACGAGGACCGCGAGAACGAGGGCGACCTTATCATCGCCGCTGAGAAGGTGACCAGCTCCAAGATGGCGTTTCTCGTGCGCCATTCCTCCGGCTACGTGTGTGCACCTATGTCGCAGGAGCGCGCAGACACGCTGGAACTGCCATACATGATCCCAAACGCCACAGACAGACACGGAACGGCATACACCGTGACGGTGGACTACAGAGAGGGCACCACGACTGGCATATCCGCACAGGACAGAGCGCTGACCGTGAGCAAGCTCGCCGATCCGGACAGCAAGGCGGTTGACTTTATGCGTCCGGGCCACGTGTGTCCGCTGCGTGCCAGAGACGGCCTGTTGCGCACGAGAAGAGGCCACACGGAGGCCGGTGTCCAGCTGTGCGAGCTCACCGGACAGCAGCCCGTTGCTGCGATCTGCGAGCTTGTCAGAGACGAAGACGGACTGATGATGAGGCTGGATGACTGTGTTGTGTTTGGAAAAAAACACGGCATCAAGATCATCAACATGGATCAGATAATCGAATTTATGAATAGGAAATAGTGGGTCGTTCACTATGTTATGTACTTACATTCTATCAACAGGAGTGATACCGAGTAGCAGCAGACCGTTGGACAGAGTCTGGCGAACACAGGCAAACAGCGCAAGACGGGCCAACATGACATCGTGTTCCTCGCCAACAACTCTCAGCACCTTGTAGGTGGAGGAGAACTGGTGTGCGAGCTTGAAGAGGTAGGTGACGATTGTGCTTGGTTCGCTGTTCTTCATTGCGAATCTCAGACTGTCAGGGTACTGAGAAAGCACCTTGACAAGCGAGGTGACTCTCTGTCTGCGGGCCTCGTAGTTCTCCTGCTCCTTGGCGAATTCCTCGGCAGAAAGCTCAGACTCGACGGGAGCGGTGCCGACGAGGGTCTCGAGATCCATCTTGGCGCTGAGATACTCCTCCTCGGGAACACCGGCAAGTCTCTCGATGGACTTGAGACGGGAGTGGGCATACTGGAGGTATGGACCGGTGTCACCTTCGAAAGACAGCATTCTCTCCCACGAGAACTCGTAGTTGTACACCCGCTTGGCACTCATATCCTGGATCATAACGGCAGCGATACCGACGAGATCGGCCACCTTCTCGGCATCCTCGATCTGGGCGTACTTGTCCTCGTTCTTCTTCATGATTTCAAGCATCTTCTCCTTCGTGGTGTTGAGAATGTCGTTCAAAAATACAACGGTACCGGCTCTGGTGGACATACCGAGAACCATACCAAAGTTGACGTGCTGGAGCTGGCCCTTCTTGGGGCTGGCCCAGTCGTATCCCATGAGATCGAGGATCTTGAAGAACTGCTTCACGTGCAGATCCTGCTGCGAGGCAATGACGTAGATCATCTTGTCAAAGTTGTACTCGGCCTTACGCTGAACGGCAGCACCGATGTCACGGGTAAGGTAGAGAGAGGTACCGTCGGTCTTCTGGACAAGAACCTTACCGAGCTTCTTGTCGTATGGCGCAAGGTTGACGAGCAGAGCACCGCGGTCTTCAGTGATGAGTCCCTTCTCTCTCAAGGTGTCGGTGGCCTTGTCCATGGACTCCTGTGCCACACAAGATTCACCGGAGTAGGAGTCAAACTTGATGTTGAGACGGGCGTATGTGTCGATGTAACGCTCGATGGACAGCTCTCTGAACTTGGACCACAGCTGACGGGCATCCTCGTCTCCCTCGGTGAGTCTCTTGAAGAAGGCTCTCGCCTGTGCGTCGATGGACTCCTCCTCTGGAACACCGGCCTCCTTCTCGGCCTTGATGTCGTTGTTGATGGAAACGTAAACCTGGAAAAGGTGGTCGATTGGGTCAACCTTCAGCTTGTCCTCGGAGCCGTACTTTTCGAAACCAACGGCCAGCACACCAAACTGCTTTCCCCAGTCTCCGAGGTAGTTGAGTCTGACAACATCCCAGCCGAGCTTCTCGTACAGGTTGGAGAGGAAACCACCGATGATGGTGGAACGCAGGTGTCCTGCGTGGAACGGCTTGGCAATGTTTGGAGAGGAGAACTCCACGATGATCTTCTTGCCTGCGCCGATTGGAGCCGAACCGTACTTGTCCTTGGAGGTGAGGATCTCCCTGGTGGTGAGGCTCAGGAGCATCTTGTCGTCGAACCAGAACTGGAGGAACTTGCCCTGGGGAACCACCTTGGACAGATAACCGCCCAGGGGGAACTCGTCGGCAATCTTCTGCGCGAGAGCATCGAGGTCGCCCTTGAGTCTCAGACGGGGCAGCGCAACGAGCAGATCTCCCTTGTCCAAGGTGGTGGACCACTCCAGCGCGGGGAACACGATCTTGGTGTCGACGCCTGTGAGCGCAGACAGGTTCTTTGTGATGTAGTTACGTCCCAAGTCCACGATGTTGCCCTCTGGGTACGAGTCCTCAACCGGTGGCGGCAGCTCGAGGTTGAGCTTGGCTAGGCTCTGTGTAAGGTTGTCAACGGTGGCCATCTTTCTGATCCCGATCGGAGTACGTCTGTATGTTCTGAATGAGTTGTGTAGAGTCGCACAGATCGCTCTTCTTAACATCCACTGGTGGCTTCCGTGGTGGGCAGCCGCTGGGTGACTCAAGGGCTTAAAAATTTTGCTGAGCGAGGCCGGCTTGGCGACACGCGCAACAGATGGCAGACGCCGTTCTCCTCAGAGGAGCGGAAACAGGCGCTTACGCCACGCTTTCTCCGCGGAGTCTGGCCGAAAAGCGCAATGAACGGCTCGAGGACGCTGATACGACACCTGTCCGGCGGGAGGGCGAGGCGGCTGAAGAGCGGGCCGTCTTTTGAGGAGGTAAGTGAGACTCCCGGCGCAGAGAAGTACGTGCTAACCCAGGCAGTTCATATTCATGAATTCCGTCAAGAATTTCTACAGGAAGGTGATGAGGACGGCATACAGTGAGTACCAGGGCACCAGGGGCTTTGTTGTGGAAACTAACCGGCGGCAGAGGTGGAGGATCCAGGCATGCGGGCGAGTCTCGTGGAGTACGCCAAGGGCGAGTTCAAGTCGCACAGCGGTGTTCGGGACCTCGATAAGCGCAAGTACATTCTGGCCATGGGCCAGAACCACTTCAGGGACACGTGCAAGCAGTTCCAGCTGCAGTGGGAGTTTACCATGGAGTGACGGGGTGTAGGATTTGGAGCTGTATATACAAGATTAACGTTTGACCCACGTAGGCGACTTTCTGGCCTTGACCTTACCGGGCTTCTTTCTCTCGGCGTGTCTGCTGTCTCTCGTGAGACACCCACCGGCCCTGAGTCTGGTCTTCAGCAGAGGGTTGTGGATGATGATGCCTCTGGCGATGGCCAGCGACGTGGCGTCGGCCTGGCCCGTGACACCGCCGCCCCTGATGTTCACAAACACGTTGTACTTGCCCTCGCTCTCGACAACCTTGAGCGGGTGCAGCACCTTGGCACGGTCGTTGACCTTGGGGAAGTACTCGTTCAGCGGTCTTCCGTTGACGATGATCTTGCCCTCGCCCTCAACGAGGTAGCACTTGGCACTGGATGTCTTTCTGCGGCCGACGGTCACGGAGCGGCCAAACTCGTCGAGCTCCTTCTGTATTGGGGCCACCCTGCTGTCGTCCTTCTTTCTTCTGAATCTCTCGAGAGAGGATATCAGCTCACCAGATTGCAGCTGCGGATCAATAGCAGCCAGTCTGATCAGCTGTCTCACCAGCTTGTCGTGCTGCAGCAGCGAAAGCGTACCGCTCTGGTCCACCATGGAGAGGTACTGGTCGTACGTGAGCCAGTCTCTCTTGGAGGACTTGGACATGTCAAAAGGCAGAGAGATGTACTTTCTCAGCAGCACGTTGAGCCTCTCGACGTTCTCCTCGTGCATGGGGTTGCCCGAGTAGTAGTTTGGCGATTCGGGAACGACTCGGGTCCTCTCCAGCTCGGGCACTCTGAACGAACCGAGCGAAGGCTGGTTCTGTGGGAATGCAAGCATCTTCTGCGGAGCCTGGAAAGCGCGTCTGCGCGAAACAGCACCGGCCATGGCCGTGGTCGAGAACAGCCTCCTCGCTATGAATCTGCTCATGGTTCTGATGATACCGTTTTGCCTCACACAGAGGGGTTTCGCCTCTCGTTGTCCGCAGAAAAAAAAGCGTCGTCGTCCGCCCATAAACGGTATTCACACGACCAGCGTAAAGTTGCCATTTTTCACCAAACTGTTAGGCGAATGACGATACTCGATATTACCGATCGAAGATATTCAATATTACCGCTTGAGGTCAACATACACTATAGCATAGCCTCCAGCTCAGCGTCGTCGAGGTCAGACATCTCGTCGCGCGCGTCCTGTGGCTGCTGCTCCTCTCGCCGCTCAAACTTCTGCAGCTCTTCCGTAAGCACGCTGTTCTTCCGCGTGACCATGTACAGGTCCTTCATGTTGACCGTCTTTCGCCTTGCGTGTCTGTGAGAGTTAGCAACTCTTCCCGGGCAGGGTGTGCGTCCGTAACTTACCTTGCGAACGACTCCAGGTCTTCGCCCAGCGATACTAGGCCGTGTCAGTAAAACAGGCTGTTTGCCCAAAGAGGAGTACTTACTGGCCTGGTTGTACACCAGCTCCACCATCGATGCGATGAACGTGTCGCTGGCGGTTATCTCGGTGCCTGCGTTCTCGTTGAGCAGCGCCACCTCGTGCTCCACCATCTTGGACACGCTGTACCACAGCGTGGCCTTGAGGTTCTGGCGCGCGTTAGTACCCCGGTACAGCTCTCAGCGGCGCAATATACTCACGCTCGTCACCTCGCGCTGTTCGTCGGTCATCTCCCGCATGTTGTGGGCCCCAGCGGTGTGTTTGGTGATGAAGAAGACGCGTCGGTGGAGGGGTAGTGAAAAAGCCCATTCCGGGCCTCCACTCTTGTTTTGCCACCCACCAACAAGCCCCAACAGGATGGATCCACCCGAGTCGGTCAAGGCATTTCTGGCCGGGTATCTGCCCCGTGCCAAGGATGGAGCTCCGTTTGTGACGCTCACGTACGCACAGTCGCTGGACTCGCGCATCGCCGAACACCGCGGCCAGCAGACCGCCATCTCGCACTTTGAGACCAAGGCAATGACCCACTACATCCGGGCATTTCACGAGGCCATACTGGTCGGGATAGGCACCGTGCTGGCCGACGATCCCAAGCTGGACTGCAGGTACTTCGCGAAGGCCGGCAAGAGACACCCGATACGCCCCATCATCATCGACCCCAACTTCCAGATGCGCACGCTCTACAAGGGCTCGCGGATGGCCGAGGAGAACCCGCAGAAACCCGTGTGCATCATCGGAGACCACGTGCATATCGACGGGTACATCGAGCTGCCGGTGATCCCGCTTCCGCTGAGCGGCGGCCGCTTCCAGTGGGACGACATCCTCCGGGCGCTGGCCGGCGCGCGGATCAAGTCTGTCATGGTGGAGGGCGGGGCCCAGGTCATCAACGAGCTGCTGTTGAGCTCTTCCCTGGTGGACAGCCTCATTGTGACCATCGGCTCTGTGTACCTGGGCAGCGGCGGTGTGGAGGTGGCTCCCTGCTCCCGCGTCCAGCTCGACAGCGTCAGGTGGTGGACGGGGCTACGGGATTCTGTTATGGCAGCTCGAATATCAAAGTGATTAGAGTCTAAAGGCATATTCTGTAACTTGCGTAGCGACCAGACGTTTCCGATCTTCTGATGATTTTGACAACCTGTCCGCGCTTCAGACCCAGGTATCTGGCCACCGGATCCTCTCTCTGGATTCTGGGCAGCTGCGACTCCTTGAGCCTGTATCTTGTGAGCAGCTCCTTCTTCTCGTCGTTGCTGAGCCTTATGTGCTTGGGCACCAGCTCGTGGTGTGTGATGTTGACGACGATGTCGGCCTCCTGGAACAGCTCGACGGTGGCGGGCTCCGCAGCAATGATGGCCTTGGTGGCGGCTGGGGTGAGGGAGTTCTGGTAGATAAATATACCGGTGCTGAAGTTCTTCTCGATCAGGTGCGAGCAAAAGTTCTTCATGGTGCTGACGCCCACACCGGGCTCATCGCAGAACTCGACCCACAGCGAACCCAGCTCCGGGTACTTCTCGAGCGACTCGGCCGTTGGATTGGCCTGGAACGACATCAGCTTTCTCTGGGGCCTGTTCATGCTGTCGCAGATCTTGGCTCTGAACTCGTCCAGCGTCTGATCTATCTCCTGCTGGGTGATGAAATATCCCCTATCCCTGACCATCTCCTTCACCGTTCTGTATGCTCTCCACAAACGGGACACTTCTCTGTCAGTCTCTTCCATTCTCTAATATATTACACTGTCTGGAGATAAAACAAAGCGGAAGAAGGCCGTTGTGGCCTCGAAAAATTTGTTACTCGACGGAGAAATTGGGTGGCGCACACCAACCAGTATGTGGTGCCTTTTTCTTTCATTACTGTTTCGTTCTGTAGACCAGCTCTATGTCGCTGCTGTTCTTCCATATCCGGGCCTTGACGGTGGCCAGGGTCATGGTGAGGGGCAGCAGCTCTCCGCGGCACGTGATCTCGAGCCACTCTTCCACCGGCCGGTCCTCGCTGTAGTTGTCGAACCTCTCCACGATGAAGCCCAGGATCTTCTTCACACGCAGCATGTTATAGGCCGTGAGTCGCGTGGACGCCCCCTTGACAGCAGGCAGTTGTGTGTCGTTGGCATCAGGGAGCAGAACAAACCCGACCTTGGTGAGGTTTCTGGTGGGGTACTTGTTGAGCAGAAGAGCGTTCCCCGCCCAGTCCGGCAGAAACTCCTCGAGCTTCTCAAACACCGTGGCGTCGTTCTTCCACTGGCCCGTGGTTGTTTGGAATATCTCCACCCTGGAGTTCCCCGTTCCCTCAGAGATGAGCACCAGTAGGCCGTCCGGCAGTTCCAGGTAAGGCACCTCGGAGTCCGGTGTAGGCACCAGTTTCGAGGACTGGAAGGAGTCGTAGTGGTCCCGAATGGACGAAATTAGACTCTTCGTATCAGTTATACTCTCCTCCGAACCCCGGCGCGATTCGTTAGACGGTATCGCCGGTGGTGCAACTGGCGCAGGTGGGTTGTCGTTGGACTTCTGTCTTCCGAAGAACCCACGCTTTTTCGTCTTCTCCTCGGTATCTGACTTGGCGGTGCTCGATTCGCTGGCGACGGATGGCTGTCTTGGCTTCTTCGGCTGCGGCATGCTCTTCTTCTTCTCGCGGAACCTGGCGTCTTCCTGTACCTCGTACGCAAAAAACTCATGGAACAGAGATCTGAGTACAACTTTGCCAATGTTGAACCTGCGCGACTCGTCGGACTCGGCAGACGACTCGTGGTGACATGATGGGTAGTTCTGCAGAAGGTCGTCTGCGTAGATCTCTGTGTTTGTGAAATCAGTCTCCGACAGAGAGATGAACAGTTTGCCGGACATCACCTGCACTTTACACCATATCGGCAGTGTTTCAAAAGTCTGGTGTTGCTGGATGATGATGTCGAACTCGTCTTCTGACCGACACTCGTATGTCGAGTCTAGAGCCTTGCACTCTATGATATCCCACAGGCGTACTTTGCCAGCAGAGTCAAGAGTCATCACGTGTCGCCTGTTGTTGAGCAGTCTTGCCTTGATGAGGCCGTTGTAACCAATGATTTCGTCGAGTGGGGTCTCGTTGAAGGGAACAAGCTTGATGGAGTTTGCAGGTAGCGGTTCGTACACAATCTCCAGTCTGTTTTTGCGCGTTTTGGAGAGCAGGTTAGCCTCCTCGTCGTCGCTTATCGAAGGGGAGGAGTAGTAGTCAATGACGAATTCCGAAGACCCTCCACCGTTGGAGGACAGGAAATGCGTGTGGAAAGAGTCGTTGTTCTCCAGGAGACCGTCGATCTGTTTCACATGGTCGAGGTTTGTATCGCGAGACAGTTGCGACACCAGGTCAAACAACTCGTCTCCTGTTCCCTCGATGCTCTCGATCTCAGTCTCATTCTTCTTCAGAAGCGTCATGCTCCTCACAAACTTGATACCCTGGTACAGGATAAGCTTGTTGGTGAGGGGGATTCCCCAACTCGAGATGAAACAGTTGTCCTGGCCCTTGTGTGACTTGGAGGTACCCGCAGAAGAGGTCCACACCCTGTTATCACCAACCGCGATCGACAACACACCGCACTGGGAGTCCTGTTGCTGGGACACAAGCGTCGTTATACCGAGGTTCTCGTTCATCTTGTTGTGCAAGAACGTGGTGTTCGTTCCATCCTGTGCAGTTTCGTAGTTAGCATTCTGCAAGTCGGTCTTGAGGAGACACCCGGTCGTGTCACCCGAGTAGAAATGGTCGAAATGCTCGTCGTTCGCAGAATCGGCGTGCAGCGAAATCACGGAAGAGCTGTGTATGTCAAAGTTGCGCAGAATTCTGTTTGTGCGCAGACACCACAGCTTTATCGTAGAGTCCGAGGACCCAGACAGAAAGTACGAGTTCTTCAGCACCAGTGATTTGACGTTGTCCTGATGCCCCACAAACGTCCGCACCGGTCTGCGCATATCCCTGCGGTCGAACATCTTGACCATGTTGTCTGGACCGCCGCTGATTATCGTGTCGTTGACAGAGTCGAGCGCATACACCGAGCCGCGGTCGCCCGGGTTGTAGTACGACGCCACCACCGAGGACTTCTCGAGATCCCACACGTTGATGCGCCTGTCGAGGCCTCCGGACACCAGGTGCGAGCCGAGAGCAAGACACTTGACGTAGTCATCGTGGTGGCCCACGTTGTGCGCCTGCTGGGTCTGTGTGTTGTAGAGCTTGATCAGCAGGTCCGATGAGCAGGTGGCGAGATGCACGTTGTCCCTGAGCAGCTTGATGTCGTTCACCCAGTTCGAGTGCACGGCAATCGAGGAATTGAGCCTGTATCCGGCGGACTTGTTGGCCGGAAGCGGGTCCAGACCCTTGCGGATGTTGTACTCGAGGCCCAGAATCTCGTTTTCGTTGTTCGAGTTAGCCGTTATGAACTCCTCGCACTCGTCCACCGAGCCGTAGCGGGTGTCGTACTCCTCGAGGTGCGCAGTGCTCGGAGCGGAGGTGTCGGAGGCCGTCCAGGACGCCACAACTCCGTCTCTTCCGGCGGAGTACAGCGTGTGCGAGGCCTGAGAGTACGCCAGGGCGTTGACCCCCAGCGAGTGGCCTGCGCTCTCGTGCGCCGGGCTGAGAGCATATGCGATCTCTCTCTTTCCCTTGTTCCTAGGCATCGGTATTTAGCAATTGGATCGGCGAAATAACTGGGAGGGAACACGGCACGAAGAACGCTGGGAGGCCAGGGGGGGAGGCCAAGGCCAAGGGGGAAAGGAGCCCCTCCGTTGGGTGGGAGCACTACTCCGCACCAGATATGGCACATCGCGCGTGTTGTATTTACTACGGAAACAACAGGCCAAAGTCAGCTCTCCCGCTCGACTTCTCGCTGGATGAGTCGCTGGTGTTCCTCTCTGAGCCGCTGCAGCTCTCTGGTTCTCCATTCTGCGTACTCTTCCGCATCGTTGTCCGGGTGGTCTGTGTCGTCGAGGCCGCCCACGTCCTCCTCGCCCTGCCAGCTCTCCTCCCTGGCCCGTTTGCTCTCCTCCTCGGTCTGTATCACCAGCCCTCTTTCTATCGCGTCCAGCGCGCGTTCTTTGTCCCTGTTGTCCACGGCCCCGGCCTCCCTCACCGCCTTGGATCGCTGGTTCTTGGACACGAATACAGGCTTGTGCATCACCAGCTCCTCTTCGCTTGAGGACTCCTCCGAGCTGGACCCAGACTCCTCCGACTCGCACTCGCCAGACTCACTGGCTCCGCCGCCCTCTGCAGACTGCGCTTGTGCAGGCCCCGGAGGAGCTGGAGCGGGCATCGCCGTCTTCTCCTCAACCCCAGACACACTCTCGTCGCTGTCAGAGTCAGACTCCTCCTTCCCCTTGCCCGCAAAGTACCTCTTGTCCATTCCTGTCGGCGTACTCCCGTCGGCGGTCCTGTGCTGCCACGCGGGTCCTCCCGCCCGCCTTGAGCCCATCGGTCGTGCATTGTCCCAAGCAGTTTTTTTTTCTTAAAAAAAATTTCAGGCTTTAAAAATTTATCGCAACCACAGAACAGCAGAAGGAAGGAGATAAACACAGATATGTCGGCTATATTCAAAGCGTTGAGCGGAGCATCCTCCAAGCAGAGCACGGAGAAGAAGCGGGTGAACAGACAGAGGGTTCTGCTGATATCGTCCAGAGGTGTCACCTACAGACACCGCCACCTCATCCAGGACCTGGACTCTCTGCTGCCACACTCGAGGAAAGAGCCCAAGCTCGACACAAAGAAGAACCTGTACGAGCTCAACGAGATCGCCGAGCTCTACAACTGTAACAACATCATGTTTTTCGAGGCCAGAAAGCACCAGGACCTGTACATGTGGCTGTCGAAGCCACCCAACGGACCCACCCTCAAGTTCTTTGTGCAAAACCTGCACACCCTGGACGAGCTGAACTTCACGGGAAACTGTCTCAAGGGCTCGAGGCCCATCCTGTCGTTCGACTCTGCGTTTGACGACAGCGACCACTTCAAGCTGATCAAGGAGATGTTTATACACACCTTCGGTGTTCCGCCACAGGCACGCAAGTCCAAGCCGTTCTTCGACCACGTGATGACCTTCAGCATAGTGGACGACAAGATCTGGGTCAGAAACTACCAGATCAACGAGACCGAGGAGGAGAAGGAGGGCGAGGCCAAGGAGGACAACCTGACGCTCGTCGAGATCGGTCCCCGTTTCGTCATGACGCTCATCACCATCCTCGAGGGCTCTTTCGGAGGCCCCAAGATCTACGAGAACAAGCAGTATGTGTCTCCAAACTTTGTCAGGGCCCAGCAGAAGCAGCAGCTCGCCGAGCAGGCGCAGAGAAGAGCGGAGGACGCCGTCAAGCGCAAGATGAAGAAGAGAGACCAGGTCGTCAAGATCGACCCGCTTGCCAATGGCGTTCTCTTCAAGGAGTAAGTATAGAATGAAGGGACTGTTCGAATTTTGTATTTTCTCGTAAGTTTTCTTTATGTAAGTCTAGTGGGAGTGCTTGGCAACGTACTCCTTGATGAAGGCCTCTTCAGCTGGAGACGAGGCCTCAATCTTGGGCTCGGGCTTGACAGTCTTGGACCATGGCTTGGGGATCACAACGAGAACAACAGAGGCAATGGTACCGATGGAGAGCTGGAGGTTGGTTAGTTTCACCGAGTCTCGGAGGTGCACCAGAGTGGCCACCACAGTGGCCACCGAGACGCCCGACGCGCGAATACATACGTAGTGAGCGGGCACGGTCTTTCCCAGGATAGTGTAAGCAGACATTGTTTGTGTATTGAGGGTGTGTGTCGCGGTATTGTGGTGTTCAGCCGAGTCACTGAGAGGTTGGCCGAACAAGGCCTGCTCCGGATCTGTGATTGGACGCCCGAAACAATCTGGTGGACACACGACCTGTTTGGATGGGGCTTAAACCGTGGCGAGGGCTTATCCAGAACAGCGGCTGGCAGCACCAGGAGAGATACCAGCGGGGATATATCGGCTAGGATGGCGCTTCCCTACGATCTGGCCACGATGATCAACAGTCTGCGGGAGACGTGTGCGGCGATATCCAATCCCGAGACCGGTTCCCTCAGCACCCCGCAGGCGCGCATCCTGGAGCCGTACAGCTTCGGCAACGTGTCTGGCAAGGAGCTGCGGGCGCGGTACCCGAATCTCAGCAGGGCTGCCGGCAACTCTCCGCCCATCCAGTTCAACGTGTTTGATCACATGGTGAAGAACGAGGATGCGCCGCAGGTTCTGGGCGATCCCAAGCCCCAGCTCGAGTTCACCAAGGGCTCGATATCCACGATCGAAGAGGGCCAGTCGCTCCATTCCAGCGTGCGATCCAAAAGACACGGGATCTTCTCGCGGCTGCTGCGACAGCACACCAAATCGGACTCGTCGGACCTGAGTCTGAGCTCGGGAGACCTCGAGGCGGAGGAGAACATGGTGGCCGGAAGCGACGAGGAGGAGTACGCAGGAGACGCAGAGAGCCAGCAGCAGGTGCACGAGAGCCTTGCAGATGACAACGAGTCCGACCAGTCCTACGTGCAGAACCTCATGAACATAGACCACACGATGGACTCTGAGTTTTCGGATGATCTCGACTCGGACGAGTTTCTGAGCGACTTCGACTACGAGGGAGCGTCCCCTGCGTTCAACACGTTCTCCTACTCCAAGAAGAAGTCCAGCATGTCGCTGCGAAAACAGGTGCCGGAGAGCCTGAACCTGCAGACGCGCAAGAACAAGTCCGGCTCGGTGATCAACGAGCCTCTCAAGCGCAACGCCAAGTCGTTCACGAACTTCTCGAACGCAGCCACGTCTTTCACGAAGCAGTCAATAGCACCAGCACAGGCCAAGTCCAATCTCACGTCTCTCATCAAGGCCAAGTCCGAGTCTCCGCTGGACTACTACTCCCACGTTGGAACAGAGTCTGGACTCGCCATCAAGGTGTACATAACGGGCGACACCTTTGACAAACCAGAGCTGCGGCTCACGGTTGATCCCAACGCAACCGTTGTTGATGTGCTGGGGTACATACTGCGCACCCTACAAGACACTGCAGGCTACTCCAACCTGTACAATCCCAACCACTGGTCGCTGTACCTGTGGGACGAGGACGAGGAGTCGTACGACGAATTTGGCATCCTCAACCGCAGGCGGGAGATTGCGTCCTACGGAGCAGACGAGTTTGCGCTTGTGCAGAGCGACAACTACAAGCAGAACGAAAAGGAGACGCCGCTGCCGTTTGAGGCCGAGAAGGAGGAGGACGAACCCAAACTCGATCTGGACGAGGACTACAGACACATTCTCACGCAGCTCAGCGAGAAGCAGACGCCGTTCTCGGCGATCACGCTGTCCAACAAGCAGTCTTCGACGTTGCGCAGGCGCGACAAGGAGGACATGGAGGTGGTGGAGTCCGCAGACGAGGATGTGCTGGTGGAGGAGGACGACGACAGCGACGAAGACTTCAACATCCAGTCGAACAAACCCAAGCCCGCCGTGCGGAGATCGCGTGTGCGTCCACGCATCAACACGGCAGTGGCCGCCAAGAGCAGCGAGCCAAAGACACCAACGACCGAGGGGCTGTCGACGGGGTACCAGTGCTGGGACGTTGTGCGGCGACACCCGTTCAAAAACCGGCAGGAGCGGTCGCTGGCGGTGGACGGAACGCAGATCTACATACTACCCTTCTCGGACAACCGCGGTTCGTGGTCCGAGAACGCCAAGACCACGAGCTTCAACGTGGGCCAGATCCAGAAGTGCAAGCTATCGTCAAAGTACCCGCTGCACTTCAAGATCGTCATCTCCAAACACGGTGGGCTCAAGCGGTACGACCTGGAGGCCACCTCGGTGGCCGAGAGCAGGGACATCGTCGCCAAGATCAACATGCTGATGCAGGCGTACAGAACGGGGCTAAATAGGGTCTACTGAAATACATCGTCGTAACCAGCGCAAACAGTCGTGGGCCCCTCCAAAAGAGTTTTCTTAGCGCGGGGCGCTTCACGGCGAGCGATCCCTGTTTCTTCTCCACCCGGTCGGCCAATACATCTGAATGTCAGAGCTTTCGTCGAACTGGAACAGTTTCCGCGGCAGAGGCGGCGGTGGCGGGCGAGCGCGCCGGAACAGGCGTCCCAGGGGCGGCGGCGGAGGCGGGAGCGGCGGCCAGCGCGAGTACAGCCAGTCGAGGGGCTCTGTGTCGCCGCCTCCTCGGCAGCTGGAGTACCGCCCCGTGTTCAACACGGAGTCTCCGTCGCTGGGCAAGTACGTGGCCATGGACTGCGAGTTTGTTGGCTGCGGACCGCGCGGGTCGGTCTCGCGCCTCGGGCGGCTATCCATAGTGGACTTCCACGGGAACGTGATACTGGACACCTTCGTGCAGCCCGGCCAGCGGGTCACCGACTGGCGAACGTGGATCTCGGGCGTTTCTCCGCGCCACATGAAGCACGCCATATCGTTCGAGGAGGCCCAGCGGCTGACGTGCGATGTGCTCAGCGGCCGCATCCTCGTGGGCCACGCCGTGTACAACGACCTCAAGGTGCTGGAGATCGATGTGCCCAAGCCGCAGATCCGGGACACCGCAACCTACGAGCCGTTCAAGATCGTATGCGGCACGAAAGTGCCCTCCCTGAAAGCGCTTGCTAGGCTGGTTCTGGGAAAGGATATACAGGGAGGCCAGCACTCGTCCGTGGAAGACGCCCAGATCACCATGGAGCTGTTCCGCCTGATGCTGGCCGGATGGACAGGCGCCGATCAGATCTAACGTGATAGAAAAACGAGACAGGAAGCTTTAGTGTACAAGACTTATGAATGTGTGTATGTGTGTAAGAGATATATGCAACAGAGAAGAGAGAGAGAACGGTAAGCGAGCATTAGGCAGCTTCGACGTATGCGGATATGATTCTATCCAGGATGAGCTTGACGTACTTGCCCTTGGCACACGTCTCCTGTGTTGTGGCGTGCGACTTAGGGTCGAAAGCGTTGGGGTTGCTGAACTCGAGCGACTTGAAACCGATCACGTTGAGCTCCTCCAGCTTCTTCTCAAAGCTGCGTTGGTACTCAGGCATGCGCTTGTAGCTGGAAGACCTCACCATCGTCTCAATCACGTTGAGCGTAGCCTCGAATGCAGTCATGGAGGATGCGCTCTCAACAACAGAGCGACAGGTGGACACCGCGAACGGATACACCAACCACACGTTCTCCATGCAGTGCTCAGACACAAACTTGATGAGATGGACGTACTTGTTGATGAGCACCTCGTCTGCGCGCGGCGAATTGAAGCACACGGTGGCGGTGAACAGAGACATGAGGGCCGGTTCGCTTCCGCTCTTGAGCAGCTCGAGCAGTGGCTGTGGACAGACAATGTTGTTCGAGAAGGTGATCATCTCCGAGTGCTCGTCCCTGACAACAGAGTCCTTGATGAGGAAGACAACCTCATCGTTGGAGCCCTCGATCAGGAATGGGAGGATCATGTAACTGAAACACGACAGGTCCATCGGCTGGTCGTTGGCCTTGGCAGTCGTGAGAGCACATCTGTATCTCAGTCTGAAGACGTACTTGCCAAACTCCATCGAAGCGTTGGTGGTGAACGGAATCTGCACACCCTTGGCGATGATGGCAAGCATGACGTAGTCAAAGGTATCGTGCTCAACGGCAAACCCGTACGAGCCCTCGTACTCACGCAAGTGGTGGTCAAACATGGAACGCTGGTCGATGAGATAGGACACGATGTCACCGTCTATGGAAGGATCGTGCTCAATCAGCTTCTTGATAGCAGCAGTCATGATGCGCAGAGCCAGCTGGTAGTACACAATGTTGTCGTACAGCGACAGTGCATAACCGAACCAGAAGAACTGGGCAATGAATGGCGACGAAGCGGTGATACCCTGGATGACCTTGGCAAACGAGTGGATGGCACAGATGGACAGCGAGTAGACGTGATCATCAGGAGTATCCCTTCCCTCAACGATAACACGCAACACCCTCGACATGTACTTGAGAAACTGGATCGCAGACAGGTCGTCAACACCACGCTTGGCGAGATTTCCCAGCACCAACAGAGCACGGCCTTGCAACAGGCTGTTGTCCAGGAAAGCTGTTCTGACAGTCTGAGCGTTCCAGCGCACGCGCCATAGAGCACGCGCGTTGGTGTTGGTGATGAGGTCGGGCAGAGTAAAGATCAGATCACAGAATGACTCCATGGCAGCCGCCTTGGTGACCATCTCGCCACCAACGTTGTTGGACATGTTGGACGAGTCCTCGCGGTTCAACCCGAAAAGCATGCGGAATCTGGCGCCGTTGATGGTGGAAACCTCGTTGACAATCTGGGCATGGGCCTCGGGGCTAAGGTCTGGCTTGGACAAGAGCGCGTGCATCGTCTTCACGGTGAGTCTGTGTAGCGTCAGTCTGAGCTCAAGAGGACCAAAGTCAAGGAAGACAGAGATGATGTAGAAGATGTCGCCAAGGTATGTCTCTGCAAAGATCAGCGAGTCGAACATCAAGAAGGCCATGAGCTTCACAAGGATGGTTATCTCCATCCAGTTGGTATGGCTCTCCACAATACTGTTGGCCTTCAGGATCTTCATTCTGGACTTCTCGTGAATTCTGTTCACAAGATTGCCAAAGATCTCGATGGTGCATGCAAGTGGCCACAGGGAGACAATCTCCTCCCACTGATAGCCCTCAGCTTCGAGGTCTATAGCAGCGGCGATCGTCTCATCGATGATGATGTCCACAAGGTTATCCTCCAGCGAAAGCTGAGCCCAGATGTACTGGGAAAATGGAACCTTCACACTCTCGTACTTCCGCGATGTGGCAACAAACTGCTTGATCAGATGGGCTGTCCTCTCGACACCGAACTCGTCGTTGACTCTGTAGACGTGCTTGTAGATGTTCTTGAGCCATGGAGAAGCGTAGTAGATGACCGATGGCTTGCTCTCGATGGCACTGTGCTCCAACGCAACGAAGAACGAGTTCAGAAACTCGTAAGTCAGGTTGGGTTTGTCCATTGCCAGAGCCTGCGACACGGTGAACACATATCCGTCGTTTCGAGCGGGGAAAGACAGATCTGGGACGGTTTCGATGTGTCTGCCAAAATCCATACTGAAAGTCTTACCCACAGAGTACAGAAGCTTGAAAGAAGATCCTCTGATATCGTCGTGGTGGGAGATGAGTCCGAGGAATGCAATGTTCAGCAGAGCAGCGGCCCAAAAGTCGACGGTGCTCTCGTCTTTGCTCTGGAAGTCAACGCTGGGAGACCTCTTGGACTTCGAGAAGTAGACGGTTCTCATGATCTCGATTCTCCGTGGAGAGCAGAAGATAAGAGGCGTGGGGAACTTCTCGTCAATCACCGTCATCTCGTTGGACACACCAGTGGTGGTTGTGATGTCAACGCTGACAATATCCTCGATCCTGTGCACATCCAACATCTGGAAAGTCTTCATCGCCTTGCGCGTCTTTATGGTCGACTTGGTGTTGAACAGCACCTGGAGGTACTGCGTACCAATCTTCAACGTCACAGGCACGAACCGACCGACAGACTCCTGCCAGTACTTCACATCTGTGAATGTCACCTTGGAGTCAGTCGACACGGGAGTGACGTATGGTGGAAGGCCAAGCTGTGTGAACACCTTCATATCGTCCTGCGAGTTGAGGAAGTAGTACTCCGTCTGGACAAAGAACCCCTTCTTACCAGCCGTATTCATGTACTCTCTCAAAGAAGCAGAGTACTCCTGAGAGATGTTGAAGAAGATGTACTTTTCAAGATTGAACTTGTACTGCTCAGGGTAGAACGAAGAAACAAAGTCCATCAGCTGTGGGTGAATCTTGTGGCTGTGGTACCTGGTACAGTCGACAAACAGATAGAACTTAGACTCCCAGACCTTGCACAGGTATTGGAAGATACGGTAACACACAACCTGGACATCCATATCGTCTGGGATCTTCTCGTAAACCATGATGATCACGGGTGTTCCGTCTCTCGTCAACGACTCGCTCATGAAACTCTGGTCCTGCGGAAGCTCGGCCTCGTTGGCCGAGAACTTGCTCATGAAATCGTAGAGATGCACACCTTGTGGAGACGTGTCATCTCTGATCGAGTCTGGGATGGTGAAGCTCTTCTGCATCTGAGGCAGGCCAATGGTGCTCAGAATGTGATCCATGCTAGACCATGTTTCGATCTTCTTCCCCATTGTGAGAGAGTCCGAGAAGATGGGGTTGAAGAAGTGGTTTCTGATCTCCTTGTAGTGGTCGTAGAAGAAACGGTGGAGATAGCCATTAGAGCTCGAGTTCTGGGCTTGCGATGCCGGCTCAAACTTCTGATCCTCATAGCAGTCCAAAGGAACCTGCGAAACTTCAAACAAGAAGGTCTCGATCTTCTTCTGCAACTTGAACAGATCGTCCATCTTCTCGCGCAACAGGGGCCACTTGAGCGACGAAAGCGAGTCATTGGCCATCAGCTGCACAACACGGGCCATCTGGATCATAGATCTCTTCACAGCTGGCTGGACCACTCTGGCCGCAATGTCTGCCCTCTCTGGAACCACAATCGCCGGACCAAACAATCTCAAAAACACAAAGGCACCAACTGCAACAATCTTCGAGTCTGGGAACACCTCCTCAGTAGCTTTGTAAACAGCGGCACAGATCTTCTTCAGCCCAATGGGCATGGTATCCTCAGAGCTGCAAATAGCGTCAACAAGGTGTGTGATTGACTCCATGAACTTCTCGACATCCGATTCGGCATTTTCGTCATCCACAGCGCGTTTCTCAACTTCAAACTCCTTACCGTTCTCAATGATATCCTGCAAAACTGGATAGAGCACACTCACCAAGTACCTGCCAGCCGTTGAGTTGGAGTACAGAGCAATCATTCTGGTCGCAACTGTGTTGCTTCTCAAGATCTGTACAGATTCGGTGGTCTGCATGATGTCAACCTTGATCAAGGTACTCATGACCTGAAGCACAAAGCTCTCGTCGTCAGAGACGGACAACAGAGCAGCTGCAAGAGTGTCAACCTCGCCCATTGGACACGACTGGGCAACAGCAACGTACAGAGAGGGTACAGACAAAAAGATCTCGTAGCCTTCCCTCACAGAGTTGATAACGCGTTCGCTGAGCTGACCGTAGATGTCAAGGTTGTCGTGATCCATTATGCTGGCAAGAACGTTGATGAACGAGTGGCGAAGGTGGTGGGATTGTCCATGGTAGCAGAGCGGAAGTACAAACTTGAGACCAATCTTGACGTTGGCCTTCAGCAAGTCAATCAACGCAGATACAACATGGTTCACCAAAGTCGCTCCTCTGTGCTTCAGAGCAGGGCTCTCATCGACCTTCTGGGCGTTGTCATTCACCTTCTCGAGAATCCTGACAAACAGGTTAGAGTAATTCCGGAAGGCCACCTCAAGAGAAGTGACAAGATCCTCGGGCTGGAAATTGGCGTGTGGGACATCGAGCACGAGACCCTTCAAACATATGGCAAGAACTCTGGCCGTCTCCACCGCAAAATCGAAGTAGAGATGGTCCAGATCACTAGGCTTGGCCTTAGGCTCTGCTTTCTTCACAGCCTTGGTGGTCGGCTTGGGGTCAAACACAAACGACGTAGGGCTCTCAGTAGATGCACTATCGTCTTCATCTCTGAAAAGCGCATGTTCGAGCCAGTCAATGAGTATTCTGGCTACTCTGTTTCTTCCGGCCAAGTCACCAGCAAATCCAAATTCATCAGCCTTCTCCAAGAAGACGCCACAAAGGAAGAGGAACTTGATCTTAGACTTGAGAATGACAACTGTCTCCTCCTGGTTATCCAGAAGACGCACCATGGAGTTGAGTATCAGCATGATGCTGTTGACATGAGGGTATAGGTATTTGGTGTCCAGCGAGAGCACATGTTTCAAGACAGAGATCAGCTGGTCAAAGAAAATGAAATCGCGCTCTCCAAGCACGTCGGGGAACTGGTCAACATGGGTCTTCATGCTGCTCGCCACAATCGGAACAGCATATGGGTGTAACGAAACACTCAGAACCTCCCTGGCCTTTTCTCTCAATCTCCAGTCATCCAGCTTCAAGCTGTCAATCTGGAAGCGCAAAAAGTACTCGTATCTCGACCTGAGCTCGGCTCTCTCGGGATGGTCAGCCAGATCTTCAGAGAAGAAAGCACCGCCCCAAGAAGCCATGAAACCAGGGTAGTCACTTCCGTATGGATCTTCGCCGTGCTTGGGTCCGATGGGGGAGTTCATCCAACGGTCGTACATGACACTCCAGATGTAGATCATCGAGGTTTTCGGATAAGTTGTCTTGGAGAGATGATCTCTTAACTTCTTTCTCGTAGCTGCACCACTGGCAGAGATTCTGTCTGAGATCACGGCCTGGTAGAGTTTGATATCGATCCCTTCGGAGCACTTGGGAGAATGCCACGGTAAGGCCGTCTCCTCGATGAGATACTCGAGCCCCTTCCTTGCCATCTTGTAACACTCGGGGTTGTCAGGGAATAACAAGAGGACGAATGCCTTTTCCCATCCCATCAGGTACAACCGGCAACCGCCAGTGTTGTGCATACCGTGGGTCTTGAGGAGAGAGAGTCTGGGGCTGTCGCTGGAGAAAACACTCTTTCTGCGGTTCAGAAACTTGACACCGAAGTCTAGCAACTGATCTCTCTTTATGGCCGGTAGACTCTCGGTGCACAGCAGGTCAGTGAGACTGGAGACGATGAGGAAGCAAGCACTAAACTGTTCACAGCCTGCCTTAGGGTCCTCGTACATGCTTGGGTCGCCCCACTTTGCTTTCACGAACGACATGAAAAATCTGACAATGTGAGACGTCAGTGAGTCGTCATCGCCCAACAGAAGAAACGCGATTGTCTTCAGGGACCCTTGCAACCAACCAACACTGACCTCATTATGCGAACCGTCTTCAAGGAAGAAAGGGGCCTTTGGGTTGATTAGGAACAGGTGTGGTAGCTTCTCGAAGAAGTACAGGATATCCACAAGGATGCTCTTCATCTTGACCGTATCATCCAGCGGCCGTCTCACAAACCGTTGTGGATCAACCACGCTGGATGAGGAAGGCGAAGATCCTGTGCCCCTCTCTGAAGACGCAGAGCTGGACGCAGAGTGTGATAAAGGTGGTGGAGAGACAGGAGACGTCAGAGATGCCTTGTGACCCGTTGGAGACTTTGGAGATGAAGCGTGCCCGGATGGACTGAGTGGCGAACTGTTGCTGCTGGAGTGGCTTCCCCTGAAGAAGTTCTTCGATAGCATCTTGGTCTTGTACAAGCTCTTGAAACCAGAAGACTGGTGCTCGGAACCACTCGATCCGGGGGGGACAACAGAAGTAGAAGGTCCAGATGAAGATCCTGAACTCGAAGCATTCGACATCTCTGAGTGCTGCTGAGAGGTTGCTGTGTGCTGTCTAGTTGCGGAAGATAGCGTATCTGCGTGATGCCTGTGTGGAACCGCACCAGCACTCGAAGGTGCAGATCTCTTGGACTCCACACCGCTGCTGTTGATCGAGGGCACGCTCTGGTTCGTGATAGAAGGAACAACCGGCTGGCCGAGAGCATCCTTGAGATCCATGACTGAAGAGGATACCTCCTGAGACTCGACTGAGGCGCTGTCGTCGTCAGAAAGTCCGCGCGAACTCAGCGTCTTTGCTATGCTAACCATTATGTTTCTGTAAGAGGGTGCAGCCTCCTCGATGTACTTGTAGACGGAGTCGACGGTGGAGCGATTGTCAAGGACAGAGTGCACGGCTCCGCAGTAGATCCTGAGAATACCAAAGTCTGGCGTCTCTGCATCTAGATGCTTGAGAGCCTTCACGGCCATGATTGGTGACTCCATGTTGGCCATAGCGCATACACAGTCAATCCTGAGACCGTCGTACAGTTCTTGGTCGATTCCAACTGGGTACATATCTGGTTCGTCTACCCTGAGGTGTTGGTACACCAACTGAGCAGTCTTGTGGGTGAACAAGGCAAGGGGATGGTCAGGGGCTTGCAGGCAGATCGTACTGCCAACAACCAGTGTCTTGGTCAAACTGGCGCCGGCCTCCGGGTGCTTCTGGCACATGGTGGCGAGCTCGTTGACAAACAGGGCCTTGTAGTCTGGGCTTGGGATCGCGCCTTGCGCAGATGACCTTTTGGCAGATGCCGTGATGAAAGACATGTTCTTGTACTGATCTGGGTTGTACAGCAAGAAGGACTGTGGGTTGAGCAGAGTCATCACGGCAAAGAACTCGTAGCAGGACTTGCGGTATGTCTTGTGGTCTGCAGACTTGTACACGATGTCAAAGAACTGCTCGGCGGGGACGCTGTGCTTCGCGGTGACACGCAGGTACTCGTCTGGATCGGCAAGCATCCACCGCAGCAGACTGCGGCACATGAAGAACAGTATGAGCTGCTGGTCCAGCGGCCGCTTCGTGGTTGTGTATAGCTTGCGGCAGTTTCCGACGTACACCTCCATGTAGTTCTCGTCCACAAAAGACACCTCAATCAGGTCGAGGTGCGGGACGTAGTCATCAGGCATGGGCGACGACAGCGTTCTCAGCTTGCCCAGCACGAACTCCCTGTACTCAGCCGGGTTGGAGCCGCTCAGGTACTGGATGATGTGGTTGCAGCACGCTTCTATGTCCTCTCTTATGAGCTCCGACTCGGTGAGCGATGCAGTCTTCTTCTTTTGCTGTCCTGTGATGGCCTTGACCGCAGCCATGACGATGCCCTTTGACTTGAGGCTTGTCACCATGACAAGCGCCTTCTTGACCACCAGCGGGTCCAGCGGAGGCGGTCTCACGCTGTGGTAGCGCTCCCGCTTCATGTCTGAGACCCGTTCCTCCAGCGACCCGAGGTGGTCGCTCAGCGTGGAGTCTCTGTCCTCCAGCAGCGACACGGTATTCTTCTGCACGCTGTTCCAGCGCTTATCGGCCACGTCGGAAAACAGTCTCACCGTGAGGAACGTCGACCAAAGCGACTTCTCGGAGCGCTTCCTCAGCGGCTCGTTCTTGCTCTTGTGGTTGATGTGCTCCAGGGTCTGGAGGGTGCAGATGACCGTGTCTGTGAAGACGTCTGTCTCGGCCAGGCTTATCAGCGTGTTTCTCGAGTGTATGTAGTGTCTGTCCATCTGGAACTGCTTGACGTTGAGCCCGGAGTTTATCGGTAGAAGCTGTTCGAGCCTGGAGTACACGGCTCCCACCACGGAGTCCTGCGGACCCACACTGGGGAACTGCTCTGGCTCGGAAACACCCCTTCCTCTGGACATTGGTGCTCTCTCCTTCGTGTATACGCCTGCCACCTGCAACAGGGGAATCGGTAGGGCTCCAGCGGGCTCGGGCTGTAGGGTGGCACTGGGTGAGGGATGCGATTGGAGGTGAAGGGCGGCTATTTCTAACTCTCTTTCACCGGCAGACGTTCGAATATTCCCGATATATCACGGGCGGCGGTTTGGCTGTGGATAGGGCCTGGATTTAGTCAGCACAAAGAACGAAGAGGGGGGCAAACGGGAGGCGAATCCTGGATATGTGTGTGTACAGAGGAGGGGCGGCAGGGGATTCCAGCCAAAGCAAAGAAAATCAGAAAAACCCAAAACGGAGAAGGACAAAAACCGTTTAATTTCGGGAAAAGAAACGTTTTACGCACGGGCAAAAAAATAGTCGGTAAACAACGAGGAGTGGATAAGTGGAAAATTGTGCCAAAGGGCACCGAAGAGGCACGACTGACAACCCGTTCACGGGAGCTGCTGCTCGTGTTTGTGGTTTTGTGCTCATGTTGGCCTGACAGCGCCAGTTTGGCCGGGTGATGGGGCGATACGCCCTAGCGAGATGGGGTTTTGCTATTCTTCTGTCCGGAAAAATTCTAATCCATCCGGCCTTCGGCAGCTTGGTCCCCCTCCTCGCGCACTCTTTTTCTGTGGCACCCGCTGTGGACGGTGTGTGTCTTAGCCCATATCTTGCTCGGATTGCCACCAATCCGGTGCGTTCCGATGGCCCGCAACTGCGCTGGATCCGCTGGACCCTGCAAATAAAGACCCGTGCAACAGGCTGTGTTCTTGTCTGAGCCGAGCCGTTTTATTTAGGGCACTACGATTGTGTGAGCGGGTACCAATGGCAGTTTAGGGTCTCGCGATAGTTGGGACGATCGCCATTGGGTGGCTGTATGAACGGTGTGGGCCTTTTCTAACGGTGTACGGTTACGGAATGTGTGGCATATGCGCTAACCCTTTCGAGAGGCTTCGCTCTAACTGCTTTCGAGATAACACCGATAGCGTGCGTTGGTGCACAGAGGCTGGAGTTGGGAAAAACGTGTGCGCAGCCATACCTACACATGCAAAAGTGGCTGAAGACTGCGAGCTTAAAGTCCCCAAACTGTGTGCTTAATCCTGCCCCCAAATCATTCGGTCTTTGACCGCGCGAATCCGCTAAAACTGATCGCAGCGGAAAAACTCTCTTTGCTGTTTTTCCAGGTCGTGCGCCGGCTGTTTAAAATTTTTCATCCGAGATCCTGGCTGGGGAACAGAGAGGGTACGAGGGCGGAAGTTGACCATTAAAACATGTTCTTTATTGTGTAGAAAACAGATTCCTTGCGGGAGACTTTTGATTTTGATCTTTTTTGTATTTTTTGATATTTCGTATTAAGAGAGATGATTTAGAAAGCAAGCTTGGTGAAGAACCACTTGTTCTTTCCGCTCTGGTGTCTCTCCTCGAAAGCCTTCTTCAAAGCCTTCTTGGTCTCCTCACGCTGGGATGGCTCCTCAAGGGCCTCAGCGGAAACAACAGACTTGAAGGACTCAACGTCAAAGGTGTAACGGGTTGGCATGAGGTGGTTGTAGTTGACAAGCTTGACAAATGGCTTGATCTTGGTTCTCTTAGCAACCTTCTTGGCACCCATGGACTTGGACACCTTGAGTGGCTGTCTCTCAACACCGGCGACTATGGCGTGTGGGAATGGGTGGGACTTGGTGCCCTCATCGTGTGGTTTCACAATGACAACCTTCTTACCGGCGTAACGGCCACGGACAACAACGGCTGGATTCGGGTTAGTATAACTGCACGAGAAAACAAAAAAACCCCGGTTTGGAGCATTCATAGCGGCAAATCAGCAAAGACGAATCTCTAGAGCAAAGACAAACGACGTTGTAACGGTGTGTAGCATCTCCGGTCTGTGAATGAAAAATTTTAACCCGTTCAATAACAACCCCGCCAACACCCACCAGCGCCGCTGTTCCGGTGCCGTTGTTCCCTGATATCTGGCTCAACCCCGTGATGTTTCTGCAGGACAGCTGGGCCACTTTTGTGAACCTCGTTGCTGGACAACGCCCTCTGAAATCTTGTCCCTGATGCCCATGCGCTATGACTTTTTCCCACCGCTGGATATTTCAAGTGAATCTGGATACATACCAACCTTGCCTGACTTGATAAACTTAGCCATTTTGAACTATAAAATGAAAATGATGTATGTGTAAAAAGGTAGAAAGGGGAAAAGGAAGGAGAGAAAAGAAGGAGCTCAACTTTTTTTCACCCAGGCTCTGCCACACAAACTCGGGATTTCGTCAGCTCTGCGAGAGACGGTGTGCGCTCAGAGCGAGAAGAGATTTGTCCGCGCGGCACACGACCCTTTGAGGTGTTACCCTGTCGATTTTCCGTTGAGTGGCACACTTACGTGATGTGTATTACGCAGGCGGTGTGCGTATACCTCAGTCCGTTCTGTGTGACTGCGTTTTCCCCTCGTGCCTACGTGCGGCTGAAATGTAGTTTTCCATCGTAACTCATTAAAAATCACTTACATTCACTTCTTTCTCCGGTTTGTCCTCGCTAGAAACCGCGAGTTCATGCTGGTCACCATTCTGGGCACACCCGTTCTCGAAGACTCGCCCGGGGGTGTGTATGAGCGTCCTGGATCGTTTGACTTTGTGTAACTCGATCTCCTTTCGTACGTTGGTGGCTGAGGCGAAGGAGCATCGGATCCCTGGATCGCCTTGTTGATGGCAGCCGATATCATTGGGCTGTTGTAGCTGATCACACGCCTCGTATCCACCGAGTCCTCGTGTCTTTTCTGAGACGAGTCTGAAACCTCTCTCATGGTGCTGGGGAAGTTCCCATTGCCTCCAGAACGGTTCTGCGACGCAGACGTAGTCGTTGTAGGTGGACGACGGTGCCGCTGTCTCTGCTTCGGTTCAATGTCTGTAGAGTTCCGGGGAGACTTGTCCTGCAACTTGGGCGACTTCTCTGGCTGTGTCTGTCCAAACAGGTTGTTCAACGATTCATCTCTGAAGATAGGCGACAGCGGTGTTATCTGGAGATCAATGAGCCCCTCCTCTTGCCTTGGCTCCATACGTGGACTGGCTGGGTTGGAACTCACCGCCATAGCGGCAGCCAGCATCGCGGTCTCGCCGTTGTTCAAAACAGGACTGGTAGACCGTTGCCTGCGCTCTTGCTCCATCATGCGAGCCTTAGCGAGTGCGTTGGTCCATGCCGAAACCTCCTGCTTCTCCACCTCAAATGCAAACGTGGTTTTGAGCGACTCAATGGCAAACACGCCTGTTATCATCAGGTTCTTGGATCTGCGGTCTCCGATAACCTCTTTGAAACGAACATGTGTGTTTGTGAGATCAACTTCAGCGGTCAATTCGTACTTCTGCTTGCCCCTCTCGTGGTTCTGGATGAACATCATCGCTCGTCCAAGAGTGGTGATAAGCATGGTCCGCTGTTTGGAAACCACCGTCTCCTGGGGTGCGGTGAGATGATGCACCGAAGCTCCAAAGAACCTCTTGAGTTTGTGTGTGGCCTTGTCGTGGAACTCCTCCTTTGCATTCTCCTCCTTCTCTGCCTCGTTCTCTTTGGGATCAGTGAACGAGAAGGCATCATCGTCCTCGTCTTCAGCTATGGTGGAAACGTAGTTGCTGAGAGAGCTACTGGTACCACTTGGTCTCCTGAATCCGGTCTGGGATCCGTGAGCGACCTGCGTAAGCAGACTAGTGGTCGAAGAGTTGGAGTTCTCCCGCGATCTGTACCCCAAAGGGGACTCGGCAAGCTGACCTCTGTACCTTTTTTCAAACTGATCTGTGGTGTACCGTATAGCCTTGACGTTACCAACCTTCAGCACTCTCTCGCTCGGATTTTTGAAGAATGAAACCCACACGAGATCAAGAACGCTCATTGGAGCAATCTCGGCTGGTTTCGATCCCAGATTGGACCCTCCAGCTGGAGCCGGCTTCTTTGGCTTCGTGACAACCGTGAGATTCGAGTTCGACCGCGAATTGGAAGATGTGGACTGTGTTGTGATCCTCGTGTTCAAGACTGGACGCAAAATGTTCGTTCCGGGAATGTACTCCGCCGCAGATCTGGTCTGCGGCTTTGATGCGGGTGCCGAGCTTGTCGTTTCGGCAGACGATGGAGCGGACGTTTTCATGATATCCGTTGGTTTCTTCATCAAAGCGGCAGCTGCTGCCGTAGATGCAGCTTTTGCCGTCTTCTTCTTAGGCTTAGACACCGAGCTTGGACTGCTCTGCACCACAGATGACTTTTGTGTCAAGGTCGACGCCGAAGATGACGTCGACGTCGATTCCTTGTTGTTCAGCGGCAGCGTGGGAGAAGAATTCGCCATTGGCAGTGGATCGCGTGCAACTGAGATGGAGTTTGATGAAGCACTCCTGCTGGCCGGTCCCCGCGAGGGCGGTTTGAGTGACACGGTGGATGCATTGGGGAAAGGCTTGTTTGCCAACTCTGGAACCGGGAGCATGGACTTTGCCGAGATCTTGTAGGGACCCAGTTCTGGTGGCTTGGTATTCCATATGGACTCGTGGTCTTCCCAGTTGATCGACTGGAAGAAGAAGTGCTGCTGTACACCCTTGAGTGTGATTCTGTCTCTGGGTTTCAGCACCAGTATCCTTCTGACGAGATCTCTGATGACCATCGGAAAACCTGCACTGAAAGCAAACTGCACTTTGCATACCTTCTGGAACGTGAGGTACTCGTTGGCCGCTTTGAAAGGTGGTTTGCCGGCGATCATCTGGTATACTATGCAACCAAAGGCCCAGATGTCACTTGCCTTCCCACAGTACTTGTCGTTCAGCAACTCTGGAGACACGTACTCGGCAGTGCCGACAAATGATGTTGCGCGAGTGTCCTGCGGGTACGATCCGTCCGGCTTGGTATCGAGCATCTTGGCAGTGCCGAAGTCTGTGATCTGGATGCGGTAGTTGGGGTCGATCAAGATGTTCTCGGGCTTCAAATCTCTGTGTATAATACCGTTATCGTGCATGTATTTGATAGCATCGAGGATCTGTGCACCGTAGTAGCGCACGCTGTCCTCGTTCATCGTGCCGTAGCGCTTGATGAGGGTGAGCAACTCGCCGTTGGGCGCATAGTCGAGCACAAAGTACAGACTGGCCTGGTCCTGGAACGTGTAGAAGAGGTGGATGATGCCATCGCGCTTGCCCATTCTGTTGAGAGCGTTCTTTTCGATGTTCACGTACTTCACCTTCTTCTCCCTTATGATGTGCTTCTTGTCCAGGATCTTGATGGCGTACTGTTTCGCCGTGGAGGTGTCCGTGGCAAGCACCACTGTCGAGTACGAGCCCTCGCCGAGCTCCTTGCCGAACTTGAAGTCCTTGATGGACTTGCGGATCACCTTGGTGGTGACGTTCCCGGACTCGTCCACCTCGGACTTGACGAACTGGGCGGCGCCTCTGGTGCGCCACTCCTCGGAGCTGGCGTTGATCAGCGGCTGCTGCTGTATCTGGGCATCCTCCTGCTCCGGGTCCTCCGCTTCGCTGTCCTGGGCGTCTCCCGTGATGTCTTCGAGCGAGGAGGCCGAGTCTATGGCCGACCCGGGGAGCAGGTCTATGGACGAGTTTGACATCACGTTCAGCCTGCGGCCGTCGGTGAGCGACATCCCGCGCTGCGGCGAAGAGGGCACGGAATTGAGGCTGGACACATCCATCTCCTTTTCCAGCTCTGCTCTGTACTCCATGTCCTCGTCGTCGTCCGAGCTGTACTCTCGCGGGTCCGGGATCCTGGCTGCGATGGACCGCTCGTAGTCGTCGTCGTCGTACGAGTCGATGATGTCCATCTCGTCCCCGGAGGACACGGGCTGGCTCGGGTATCGGCCGGCCATTGTCAGATCAGAGAATGCTGGGTGGGATGCAGATCAGGCGGGTACAGAAAAACGTAACAGGCACAGAAACAACAACACGGATCACACACAACACGGAAAACAGGCGGGCTTGCGTATGGCTTGGCCGGGATTCTGGAGGATGGCAGGTGCGCTAGAGGGTGTGTATCGCTGATGGTCTCCGCCCCGGTTGTTTGGGTTCTGTGCGGGTCGGTGTGCTGTTAAAAGGGGCAAGGGGCGCAAGTGGGCTCCGGGCTGAAACTTGGAGGTTGTTGAGACACGTCCTTTCTGGGGGCACGGCCTAAGCGAAGCGGGCGGGCTTGCTGCGACGGTGCGGAGGAGTGGCGTGGCGAAGCGCACGGAGAACCAAGCGGTGGCAAGCGGCGATGCGTGGGAAACCGGTCTAAACGTGTGAGCTGTTTCATCCGGGCGCTGGCCCTTTCCGTTAGAAGGCCGATATCGTGCTTACGTCAGGGGGGAGGAAAGGGTGCGGCGCCGAACGTCTTCGTTTCTGCCGTGTTTCCTGCGTGCTTCTCTCTACGGACGGGACGATGCTCTTCGGCACGGTCAGCTGCATTACGCGGTTGGCGCCCAGCGGGCGCGAGGTGTGCTGTTCGCTGGTGAGCGACACGCTCGAGCTGCGCGGCGAGGAGTCGTCTGGAGCGCTGTCTCCGCTAACCGCCAGCCTGATCCGGCGCGCCAGGCGGAACACGGTCGGCGCGGACTACCTGCACAGCATGTTTGACGAGTTCGTCGACAGTCCCGCGCTGTCTGGGGAGGAGACTCCGCCGTCGAGGCTCAAATCGGCCGGGGAGCCCAGGGTGCGCACGCGGCTTGGCGAGATGTACCGCAAGTTGAAGCGGAACCTCCGGCTCGCTGGCACCGGCGGCAGCGAGTCCGGAGAGTACCTGCGAACGTGCGAGGACCGGCTGCTGGGGCTCTCGCGCATCTCGTCGCGCTCGTCGGGCTCGCTGGTCGTGCCCGGTGTGGGCGTGGTGTCGATAAGACGCAGCGCACGGAAGAATCAGATAACGTTCGATTAGGAGGTGGAGCATAATGACGACTTTGTCTCTCGGATACAACCCTCTTAAAATGGTAAATATTTGGTCCCGAGTGGCTGTTTCAGCACCGCGGAACCAGGCCTGCCCCCGGAATCCGCGCGGTTGCGCCGAGGCCGCCAGCGCAAACACCACGCTGCCCACCGCGACCGCGGGCTGTCGGGGCCGCTGTTTTTTGGCTAGTGTGCCTAATCGGCGCCGCGACGCTGGCTATCGCCAAATGAGACCGCTCTGCGCAGTGCCACACCGACTTTTCAGCGCGATCGGCACGGGGGTTTGCCTGAAACTGCCGCCCTCGGAACGGCCTGTCACCCCCGGAACCCCTTATCAGCGCCGAACGAACGACGGCCAGATAATGGCTGCGGGCGCTTGTGCGGGCTCCCCGTTTCTATAAAGCAGATAGCCATTTCCTGCGGTACTTTTTCTGGGTCGGGTTGGATCTATCCTCCATCATAGCTAAACCGATGAGTCAAGTGGAGCCAATCAAGTCGACCGCCACGGTGCTGTCCGTGGACGACATCAGGGTGCAGTCGGTGCTGTCGCACCGGTCCAAGCGCATCGTGGTGGACCACGAGGTGGACTCGGACGAGGCGGTGATCCTCGCGCTGGGCTACAAGCAGGAGTTCCGGCGGGAGTTTTCGCTGTGGACCACGTTCGGCGTGTCCTTCTCGGTGCTCGGGCTGCTGCCGTCCATCGCGTCCACCATGTGGTACTCGCTCGGCTACGCGGGCAACGCGGGTCTCACGTGGGCCTGGCTGATCGCCATGGTGGGCATCCAGTGCGTGGCCAACTCCATGGCCGAGCTGTCGTCGGCGTTCCCCACCTCGGGCGGGCTCTACTACTCCACCGCGCAGCTGGCGCCGCCCAAGTGGGCGCCCTTCTGCTCGTGGTGCGTGGGCTGGTCCAACTACCTGGTGCAGATCACCGGCGCTCCCTCCGTGGACTACGGTGGCGCGTGCATGATCCTCGCGCTCAAGACGTTCAACGACCCGACGTTCGTGCCCACCAACGGCCAGACGTACCTGCTGACGATGGCGCTCACCACCGTCAACTCGGTCATCTCGTCGATGCCCACCGGCTGGATCGCCAAGTTCAACTCGTTCGGCTCGGCCTGCAACATGCTGTTTCTGGTGATCGTGTTCGTGATGATCCTCGCGGGCGACAACAGACCCAGCCAGGGCCTGCCCAAGTACAACGACAACGCCACCGCCTGGGGCATCACCAACTTCACCGAGTGGCCCGACGGACTGTCCATCCTGATGTCGTTCATGGCGGTGATCTGGGCCATGTCCGGCTACGACTCGCCGTTCCACCTGGCCGAGGAGTGCTCCAACGCGCAGATCGCGACTCCCAGGGCCATCGTGCTCACCTCCTCCACCGGCGGCCTCATCGGCTTTGTGTTCCAGCTGGCCATCGCCTACACCATCGTGGACGTGGACGCGGCCATCAACGCCGACCTCGGCCAGCCCTTTGTCACCTTTCTGTCCCAGTGCATGTCCACCAAGATGGTGTACGCCGCCACGGCCATGACCGTGATCTCGTCCTTCTGCATGGGCGAAGCCTGCCAGGTGGCCGCCTCCAGAGTCACCTACGCGTACTCGCGCGACGGCTGCTTCCCGCTCTCCCGCTACTGGGCCCAGGTCAACCCGGTCACCAAGACCCCGGTCAACGCCGTGTGGTTCAACTGGTTTGTCGGCCAGCTGCTGCTGCTGCTGATCTTTGCCGGCGGCTCGGCCATCGACGCCATCTTCTCGGTCGGCGCGCTGGGCGCCTTCATCTCGTTCACCTTCCCGATCTTCCTGCGCATCACCTACGCCCGCAACACCTTCACCCCGGGGCCCTGGAACCTCGGCCGCTTCTCCATGGTGTCCGGAGTCATTGCGTGTGCGTTTGTCGTGCTGATGATCCCCATCCTGTGCTTCCCACAGTACAGGGGCGCCGACAACACGGCCGAGTGGATGAACTGGACCGTGCTCGTCTACTTCGGCCCGCTGCTGCTCGCCATTGCGTGGTTTGTCATCGACGCACACAAGTGGTTCACCGGTCCCAAGACCAACCTGGGCGACGTGCTCGTGGACGCCGACGACATCGACCATGTCATCGAGGGCAAGGTGTCGAAGGGCGAGAACATCAAGTACGCAACCTCGTCGGAGGATGCTGAAAAGTCATGAGTTTGCTGTTTTTGGTCGTTTCCTGGTTTTGTTATTTACTCTATTTCTGTATGCATACGATACTCGCTCATATCTCCACTCCCCGCTCGTCTGTAACCTTGGCAAAGTACTCGGCCGGGATCCGGCCTGAGATCCCCGCCGTCAGATACACCCCGTTGTCGCTGCGGAACATCTTCACACCCGCAACCCGCTTCAGCTTGTCGGTGTCTATGAAGATGAGGCAGTTGCAGCTCTTGCGGAGTCCCGAGGCCACCTCCTCCAGCTGTTCCGGTCCGGCCCAGTGCTCCTTCAGGAAAGACGGCACGCCAGACGCCAGGTGGATGTGGTTCCGCGTCATCCGGTTGAGCCCCGTGGCGCGGATCGCCTCCAGCTTGCTCTTGTAGGTTCCGTGCAGCAGCACCGGCGGCCACTCCTCGGGGGACACCTCCGTCAGCGCCTGGTCCACAGACGCGATGCTGTGGCCCTGGTTGGCCCTGATGTACGTGACTCCGCCGTCTTCGCGCAAGCTGTAGCGACCCTTGGCGTCGCCGGCAACGACCCGGCGCACGTCTGGCTCCGTCGCACGCAGGCTCCGCATGTGTTTGTGTGCCAGCAGCTGCGGGAGCCGAACGTAGCCTGCTCCGTCTATGGCGAGTCCCTCGCGCTCCGCCTGGTGTCGCAGCAGCTTGGACATGCCCCGCGATATATTCGTGTCCCTCTTGTCGGCCATTCTGTCTGATGCGATCGCCTGGCTTGTCTTCTGCTGCCTTTTGTGGTCTCATCCTGGTGAGTCGCGGCGCGGCGCCTGTCTCACTCACCAACGGTGAGGCACACTTCGGGGCTCCACGACTGCTCTCTGATTGGATCGCCCGCCAACAGCAACGAAATCCCGCGACCAATGGCAGAGGAGCTGGCGAAGTGCCCTGCGGATGTCTACGATAAGGCACTGGAGATAGTAGCCGGCCTGAAAGACGGGAAGGTCTACGGTGACCGGTACACCTTTCGTGAGCTCGACAGGTGGCGCAACAAGGAGCTGCCGGAGCGCGTGTCGAAGAACAGGCGTGTCACCAAAGATGAGCTCGTCCTTCTGATGGAGTGGAAGCTCGCACGGGGCAAGTTCAGGCCGACGCTGCGGAAACTGATTGCGTCGAACGACTCCGACCACGTCGCTGAGATGACCACGGAGGCGTTTGCCATCATGGACGCGTACAACAAGAGCCACGACTGGCTCGAGGACGACCAGCCGCTCTACAAGGCGGTCGGGAGAGCTCTGGACACGCTGTGTGAGCTGCGCGGGGTCGGCCCGGCCACTGCGAGTCTCGTGCTGTCGCTGCTGGTGCCCGAGTCGGGGGTGACCGTGCCGTTTCTGTCGGACGAGGCGTTCCTGTTCTTCAGCTCTGGAAAGCCCAAGTACGACCGGAAGGAGTACCTGACGCAGTTCCTGCCGGTGATGCTGGCGGTGGGCCGGACCTGGAACGACCGGGACCTGAACCGCGTGGAGCAACGTGCCTGGGGCGCCCAGTACCTGGCGCAGGCTCAGAGTGACAGAAGCGTCAAGAGGAAACAGGCTGGGAACGGCGGAAGCGCTAAGAGACGGAAGGGCTGAGTGTACATGTATATATCAAAAAGAATTTGTCACCGGTGGCAGCTTACCGGAATTCTCATAAATCTGAAAAAAGTGGAGATTGCAGATAAACGGCTCTGGGTGTTCAGTGGCAAACAGCTTAACACAAACAGCTTAACACAAACAGCTCAACGCAAACAGCTACCTAAACAGCTACGCAAACAGCTACGCAAACAGCTGAACGTATACGAAATAAACTCAAGCTTTCGTTATAAGCGCCTCCAAGCGGGGTTGACTTGGCAAAACGGCTGAACTCATCGCGCGATAAGGAGACGCCCCTTTTCTCCCCCCTGTTCTTCTGCACCATACATCAAATGACCGCGGAACCGAGCTGCACCGGGCCCGTTTCTCGCAGACCGCGTGTCTCCCGGGCCTGCGAGGCGTGCAGATCACGGAAGGTCAAGGTAAGTCGCTTGTTGTTGCCATAGGCGCATCGCATACTCACCGCCCAGTGTTCCGGCGAAGACGTGTGCCGCCACTGTGTCAAGTACGGAGAAACATGCATCTACCGCACAGAGTACCGCCGCAAGAAGAGCGGCCCCAAACACGAACTCCCCATACTGCCACCGGTGGACAAGAGCGGCGAGAAGTTCAAGATGCCCGAGCTGATGAGCGTGGGCAGCGACCAGAGCACGGAGTACTTCGGCCCCGCGAGCAACTTCAGCTTTGTCAAGCAGCTGAACCACTACCTCCGCCAGCTGGCAATGCAGGACCACAACACGTCCGAGGTGGAGATGGTGGACGAGCGGCAGGGGCTCGAGCGCTACGGCATGAAGATCATGCACCTGTCCAAGTCCGACCGCACTCCTGTGTTCGCACTGAGCGACATACCGCTGCAGAAGGCCGTGGATCTGATGGAGGCGTACTTCGAGACGTGGCACGTTCCGCTCCCCATGTTCAAGGCAGAGAAGATCATGTCCGAGCTGACGATGGCGTGGTTCTCGGCCTACGAGAAGAAACCCGTGGACCCAAACATACTCGCAAGGCTGTACCTGCTGCTGTCGATAGGCGCTGGCTGCACCCGCTTCGACTCTGAGATATCAGACGAGTCGCTGGGGCTCGCGCGCGTGTTCTACCACCTCGCACGCGACATGATCCCCGCGGTGGTGTCGGAGGTGAGCTACTCTGCTGCCGTCCTGTCGGCGCTGCTGTCGCTGGCAGAGGCCAATCTGGGAGACACGGCGCTCTCATACATCCATAGCGGGACTGCGGTGCGTACAGCTCTGGTGATCGGTCTCCACAAGCTCGATGTCGCGACACAGCCAACCGAGGATAATCTGGAGGCACACAGGGCCTGGTGCTGTTTGTCGCAGTGGGACAAGTACTGGAGTTTCTGTGTCGGTAAACCTCCATCCGGACTGGAGGACTACCCCGCTCTGAACATGTACGAGCCGGCTTTCCGCTACGAAGGATGGGGGCCCGACCACAGGTTCCCCATACACTTTGAGCATATGAGGCTTCGTCTCTTCTTTGGCGGAATATGCTCGCGGGTGTACTCCGAGCTTTACGACAAAAACAAAGATCTTCTCAGCGTGTTCAAGTCTGTCGAGCTTCTGTCGAAGAAAGTGGACACGGAGTACTTTGGAACCTGCGAGGGGTACATACGCGAATCGGATGTCAAGTGTGCGCTGAATGCGCCTACCTGCCAGAACAGAGAGTGGTTCTGGATAAGGATCTACTACCTTTACCTGAAGCTCGTCATCTTCAGACCATTTCTCGTGTTTTGTGCGTACCTCAAGCTCTCAGCCACCGAGACAACCCCGCAGATCCAGCAGCTACTGACGTTTGGCTCCGAGAGCTGTGTCAAGGTGGCCATTTCCCTTTCCCGCTACGTCATCGACCTAAACCGCGCGGTCCCGATGAAACAGCCGATCTTCTTCATATGCACGTATCTCGAGAGTGCATGCACCGTTCTTCTGTTCTACGTTGTCAGCCACCTGAATGAGATCACGGAGGAGCTTTCTCACGACATTTGGACGATCCTGAACGACACATGCCAGTTTCTGAAGGGAGCCAGCGGCCCAAACGTGGCATCTACCAAGATAATCGCCAACGATGCTATCAGATCGCTGCAGAACATCCTCATGACGAAACAAAGCATCGGTGCCACCTACTTTGACCGTCTCATGCAGCCTCTGTACAACCGCACCAGTGCCAACTCCCCAATCACGCCGCTCGCCACTTCGCCGGTTGTTGTGGTTGCTGACGGTAAGCTACCCAACGACTTCTTTGGTCTGTCCAACGAGGAGACAGCCGAGCCCAGCAAGAGCGCTAAACCTGGGATCGAGACCTTCTGGCAACAGACCCTCGAGTGGATATCGTATCCTTAGACTTGTATTCTCTTTATCGCTATGTACAACTATGACCTGGTTTTGCACTCAGGCCTGTTTCTGTTTCAGAGTAACGTCACCGCCACCACAGCATCCACCAGACGCAGCTGCGTTGCTCGTCAGAGTGTTCTTCTTCTTCTTTATGTCGTCGTTGTCACCCAGTTCGGTCTCCTTGTGGATGCGCAAGTGGTATTTCTCGTCGTCTTTCTTCTCGCCCTGCACGATGTTTCTCCTCAAAAAGGCAGCCACGTCTCTGAGGTGCTGGATGCGGTCTTCCACAGATTTGCTGGGGTCTTCTGGGTCCTGTGGAGCTGAAACGGCGCTTCGTATTTGGGCCCTGGCAGCACTCTGGAGTTTGATGTCACCTATCTCGGTTAGTTACTCGTTCCCCACTCGGGATGAAGCGCACATACCTTTGAAGGCAACGGAAACAGCCCTCAGGGAGTCTCTGTAGGCGGAAATAGCGGCTGCTCTCGACATTTCGTAGTCACCGGTTGGTCATCCGGGAGTAATCAAAGGCGAGAAATCCTGTGGACTTCTCTAAACTTCTCCTGACCCGACAGAAAGGTGGCAGAAACACAACCAAGTAGCCATGTTGTTCGTATGTTTACGCAGAGATCCCATGTTGTTCATATGTTTATTTAGAGATGGTTTACTCAAAAAGAATGAGCTGCTTGCCCTTCTTTGAGTTCGTGACAGCGGTCTTGAAAGTTTGCAGCAGATTTTCGTCCGAACCGTCCAGTGCAAATGTGTTTTCGTGGTTGGGCACATCGACGATGGCACCGGTCTCCATGAGCTTGATGACCTCTGTGATCGAGTCGATGCGGGAGTTGGGAATGCGCTTGATGTTGGCCGTGACCCAGAACCCCTTGACATTGAGGTTCTTGAAGATGAGCAGACCCGTGGGGATGACGACTGGTTTCATGGACATACCACCGTATGTGAGCAGAGTGGCATCGTTGGCGAGTTTACGCGCAAGAGCAGTACAGTTGGAGCCACCGACTGCGTTGAGACCGAGCTTGATTGGAGCCCCACCGGTCCACTCCTTGATGGTCTTGCCGAACTCTCTGGACTCGTTCTGGTCCTCTGTGATGACGTGTGTGGCACCCAGGGATGTGAGTTCGTCCACCAGCTCCTCGAGGTTCTCCCTGTTTCTGACAATGGAGATCGACTTCAGTCCCATCTTCTTTCCTATCTGGATGGCCGCCTTTCCCACCTGGGAGTTGCCAGCGTTCTGGATGAACCAGTCGCCGGGCTGCAGCTTCACGTAGTAGTTGAGCATTTGGTACGCAGAGCAAGGGTTCACAGCAATGGTGGCGGCCTGGTTGAGCGAGAGTTTGTCCTTGGGGAGCTTGATGAGCTTGTCGGCAGCAGCGACGGAGTGGGTTCTCCAGGTACCGTAGTTGACATCAGCAGGAATCACCCAATCGCCAACAGAGTACTCGGTGACGCCCGAGCCAACCTCAACAACTTTGAAGATACCCTCGTTACCGCCAACGGCAGCGGGCTCCGCGGTGCCCAGCTCGGTGGTGAGAGCCGGCTTGGATGGATACACACCCTGGACCTGGTTGATATCGGAGGGATTGATCGGAGCAGCAAGGTGTTGCACGAGCACCTGGTTGGATCCGACCGGAGGAAGCTCATACGAGTGCACTTTGACAACGTCGATGGGCTCACCGTACTGCGTGTAGATCAGCGCCCTGGCTTTCAACCCGTTCATCAGCGTCTGTGAAAATGACCTGCTAAACACCCTTGTTCCCAACATCGTGTCTGCTAACAGAAAGAGAGCCCATTGGCCCTTCCGAGCTTCCCCTCTTTGCCCCTCCCTCCCCACTCTGCCACACAAAGCACGTGCCAGTTCAATTAGGTTGAACACGACCAGGGGAGATCTTCGTTGTGGCTCTTGTTCCCGCGATGGTCTTTCTCTGTGTGTGTGTGTTTATCCTGCTGTTTGTGTGAGGATCGGCCGACTCTGCAGCGGGGGTGATTCCAGGAAGCGCGCACGTCCACCAGATACGTTTGTCGATCGCGATGGGCGAAGAGCACTTCCCAAACATACGGGGGGATCCCAAGGTGCTTTCCACATCCACCCCACACCACCCGCACACGATCCGCACGATCGACTCGCGGTCCTCGTCGATGTCCAGTCTGGGCAGAAGCGAGACTCTGTTTGACCTGATGAACAAGAACCCCAAGCTCGTCAGCAGACTGGAAGGCCGCAACAGCGTGCTGGACGACTCGTCAGACGCAGACTCGGAGTCGGACTCCGACGGCGACGAAACGGCCGTGCAGTTCAGGCTGGGACTGTCATCCTCGTCGCATCTGGAGTCGCCCGTGGTGAGATCGTCCACCGAGACCTTCAGCATGGAGGTGGAGGGAAACAGAACACCGCACACGCCGTCTGTGTCGCGGTTCTCAGACACCGACGATCCTGCGTCTCCGTACCAGGCTATGCAGCTGACGCCGTCTGCCAGACAGATGTCTCCAGTCAACATCTCGTCTGTGTACCAGCCGAAGTCGCCCAACATCATCCTCAAGAAGCTGATATCGCGCAACCCGGGACACAGCAAGACGTTCAAGCGGATCTCGAAGGAGCTGCAGAGCGAGATCTCGCCCCTCGATAACGAGATCCAGCACGAGGCAGAGGTGACTCTGTCGATGAAGGACGACGAGGAGAGCTCCAAGCAGGATGCCAACAAGATGTACGAGATTGTTAACCAGGCCAACGAAGCCTGGAACCACCGCAAAAACTCGATGAGCGAGGCATCTACAAAGCCGAACGAGCAGCAACGACAGGGAACGAAGAGAAAACCAACAGACGAGGAACTGGTCACCTCCAAGAGAAGAGCCGTTGTTCCCTTCGCGTCGAGCAGACGCAACTCAAAACTCCTCCGAAACGCAAACGACGACTTCGAGATGCTGTCACTCCAGTGACCACCGTCATGACCGCTAACCAACTTGTTTTACGAGCGCTACACACTTTGGTGAAGAAAACCATTTGCTTCAGGATACCTTTATACAGCTTACCATCGAGATAGAAAGATTTACGAATTCAAAAATACAAAAAGAGTAAGTAACAGATCACCAATCATCGTCGTCATCTTCCTCCTCGTCGTCGCTGTCACGCCTGGCCTTCATCCTGATGGCAGCTGCAAGACCACCGGCAAGAGATGACTCTTCCTGTTTCTTCTGCATGAGAGCCTGTGCCAAACCCCCGGCAATGGCGTTGGCGTTGCCGTTCCCATTAGAGGTACCGTTGGATGTAGCAGCAGCAGCAGCAGCCGGTGGAGCGTAGGTTGCAGCAGCAGGAGCAGCAGGAGCAGGAGCAGCAGATCCAGTGTACTCAACAACATAAGAAGCAGGAACCCAGCCCTCCTTACCTGTATCAAGGGTCTTTCCAAGCCACCAACCATTGGCCTCTTTTTTGAGGACGTAGATGACCTGATCCTTGGACACAGGAAGCTCCGAGGGGGACCCAGATCCAACAAACTCGTAAGCGGCCTGATACTTAGGGTACTGAGGCTCGGCAGGTGGTGGAGGTGGTGGAGGAGGAGTGGGTGTGGCTGCTGCGGCCACAGGCTGTGGAGCAGCAGGCTTTCTCTTGGCAGCAGGAGGAGGTGGGGCTGGTTTGGCCGATGTGGCAGCGGCACCGGGCTGTTTAGGTGGCGGTTTCCTGTTGATCTTGCGAGGGGTTGTTGGAGCGTAGGCTGCACTTGCAGCAGAGACCGCAGCGTCGTGACCAGAAGGCTGAGGAGCGGCTGGTTTGCGCTGAGTGACTGATGGTGGAGCAGGCTTCTGGGCACCAACTGGCTGAGCCGCGGGTTGTGCAGTGGCTCTGGGGGCGGTGCGAGTAGCAGGAGTAGACCTAGCAGCACTGTATGGTCTATCAATACCTTTTGGTCTCCTGTTTGATGTGGAGGATGCAGGCAAACCGCGTCTAACCTGAACAGTACCGGACTTGTATATGTCGGAGAACTCAGGAGCAGCCTCGTTGATCTGGTACTTGACAGTGTGCGGCTTTCTTGGCTTCTTGTTGTACACAACCGTGGGTCCGATTTTGATTGCCAAGTTCCTGTTGATGTTCTTCAGATGCGTCACCAGCTCTGTTTTGAGAGCCACGTTGAAGAAAGGATCTGGTATGGTGTCGCCAGTAAGGTTGAAGGCTATCCAGTCATCAGACAAGTTGGACATCGACACACCCGCGATGTTGTTGACGGGGATGGAAAGCTCCTTGACGTACTGTAGCTTTCTCTCAACAACTTGCTCGGCAATCATGTAGAATGTGGTCGTGGTCAAGATGAAAATTCTGGGAACTCTTGTGGACGATCTACCAAACTTGGCATGCAAAGTCTCACCCTTGAGAGAGAACACCACAAACCCAGAGATACCGGTTTGTCCGAGCAAGAACTTACCGTATCCGGTCTTGTCGTTGCAGTTGAGATAGTCTCCCATGTAAGCTCTGTAACCATTCATGGAGAATCTTCTTCTCTCCTTCTTGTTGATGACAAGCGAGGTACCGTAGTCTCTCAGCTTCTCAAACTTGTTACCGCCCTTGTACTCTCTCCAAGTCTTCTGGATGAGCTTCGCAGCCTCCCATCTCTGGAACAGGTAGCGACGACATGCTCTCTGGATAACTCTTGCCTTGTTAGCCCACCAGTTCTCTCTGAGCTCCTCCAAACTGAACAGAGTCTCTGGCTTCTTGATGAAGATTTTGGTGGTACCGAGCTGCCACTCAGATGCAGGAATGTTTGCATCCTGCAAAATCAGCGACACGGCACTCTTGTGATCACCCTGATAGGTGTATTCACCAGCATAAGAAGTCTTCGTGGACAAAAGGTAAAATCTCTCAACGAACTTCTCAAAGGTCTGACGATAAGCGAATCCGGCTCTTCTGATCTTGACGTTCTCCTGAAGACCGAGATACTTGACCTGGTGCAGGACAGCCTTTGTATCGTACTCTGTTGGAGACCTGTTCTGGTTGGGTTTGATGGTTCTGATGTAAGATGGAGATGCACGCGACAGAGTTTCAACCAACAGATTAGCAGACGTCTTGATCTTGTCACCGGCAGTTGGTGGTCTCTTCTTGGAGTTCGTGTCCACAGCATCGGGGAAGATGGTAAGCAAGAACTGCTTGCTGGATGTCTTAAGCATTTCCAGCAAGTCCTTCAACATCTGGTCCTTGTTCTTATCGGTCATTGCCTTGATGTCGTACGTCACGTCTCCTGCGTAGTGCTTGATGATGAACTTCTGGGATCTCAGCTCAAAGTGTGGATTCGTTGTGACCATGTTGAGCCTCTGTGCGAATGTCTGGTCTGCAGCTTCAGGATCGGCGTGCGCGGTGGCAATTGCGTCGTTGAGAGCAGCAAAGATTCCTGGTGGTCTCTTCGCCTCGATCAAATCACACACAATCTTGTTGTTGAAGTAGTTGATAGGCGTCCACTGAATCTGCTCACGTACATACTCGTCCTGTTCGCTCTTCAAAGTCAGCTCAATGAAGATCTGCTGCAGCTTCTCGTTAACGTAGTTGATGCAGAGCTGTTCGAAGGAGTTGTGTTCGAAAATCTCGAAACCGTAGATATCCAAAATACCAATGGACTTGTTGACCTGCTGCTTGAGCCCTTGCAGAGAGAGGTTGACTCTGTCGACGATCCAGTCAAACAGGTTGTTATATATACCCTTGGCAAGAGCATCACGAACAGCAACAGCCTGGGTAGGGTTCAATGGAACGTGGTAGATCGAACCTCTTCTCATACCGTGGCTTGTCTCCAAGGTTCTTTCGGTGAGAGCCTTGCACAGCGTTCCAGCGTCAACCTGCAACAGGTAGGCAACAAAGTCGGTGACACTCGTGTCTCTGACGGTAGAGTTGCCCTCTGCATCCTCGGCAAACGTGACGTTACCAATCCAGAGAATGGCAGCAAGCAGACTGAACACCTCATCCTGTTCTGCCTGACTGAGCCCGATTGTCCTCATAGCCTCCAAAGTCTCTTGGAAGTCCTTGGAATCGTCAATGGAGCAGACCGAAGTGCAGCCAGACGCACTCGTGTAGACATACTTATCTGGAGTCTGCACACCGTATGTAGTTCTATAAGTTTCGGGCGCGGCTTTTGTGAATTGGTAGAAGATGTGGAAGTTTCTTTCGTTTTTGATCTGACTCACCACTCTCTGCTTCTCTAGCAGGTAGTTGGTGATGTTTGCACCCACTGGTTCGTACAGCTGGTTGAACTGGATCTCGAGGTACTTACCGTGCCTCGACGAGTTGTCGTTTCTGAGTGTCTTGGCACACCCGAAGGACTCGAGCAGCGGGTTGGTGGCGAGAACCATGTCCTTGATCTGCTGGATGGAGGAGGAGGAAGACCCACCGGAAACCGCAGCAACGTACTGCATGATGCGCTTGGCAGCCTCGGTCTTTCCGGCACCGGACTCCCCGGAGATGATGACACACTGGTTTTCGTCGTAGGCCTTCATGTTGTAGTACATCGACTCGGCGATGGCAAAGACGTGAGGGGCCACCTCGAGTCTGTTCTTGCCACGGTAGCTCTCCAGCACAGCCTCTGTGTATATGCCCAGGTCCCTGAACGGATTGACGGAGATCAGCACGTGTCCGATGTAGGTGTAGATGGTTGCATTGTGGAACCGCTTCTCCAGGTTATCGTTGATGGACGCGTCCGAGATGGTTGACAGCAGCGTGAGATCGGAGACACCAACCTCCTTCTTCTTGGAAGACTCGAACTGCGCCTTCTTGACGCCACCCCGCTTGGCCGGCTGCTCCTTGGCGGCGCCGTTGGCCTTGTTTCTGCCAGCACGCTTGGTGATTGCCATGATTAGATCGGGTGTTCAATTCAGTACGGCAGAGAAGGAGATCCGTTCAGGGGGAGCTCTGCCGTCCCGAAAGTAAGCGGAACCGGGTCGTGCACCGCACACCCGATCCGACACGGGCAAATCTTGACAGATTATCACACGAACACGACCTCGGCAAAGGCCCTGCAGATTGGCTCGTCCAGATCAGCTTCTCCCCTTGGTTCGTTTGGTTCGAAAGCCGTCGTGAAACGAGCGCATCTTATCAAGCATGTGGGAGGACTACTTCTCCGTTCAGATATTCTTCATCGTTCTGCGGGAGACGCTGGAGTCTGCGATCATTGTGTCTGTGCTTCTGGCCTTCCTCAAGAAGAACTACACAACAAACAGCGCCACGGGCGCCAACATATCGATAGACCCAGCCAAGTACAGGGGCTTGCAGACGCAGATCTGGCTTGGCGCGCTGCTGGGGCTGCTCATCTGTCTGGTGATCGGTGGCGTCTTCATCGTTGCATTCTACCTGCTGGGATCCGATCTGTGGTCCAAGGCCGAGAGGATATGGGAGGGTGTGTTCAGCATCCTGTCGTCGCTGATCATCTCCGTGATGGGGCTGGCGCTACTGCGAATCAACCACATGCAGGCCAAGTGGCAGTGGAAGCTGGGGCGTGCTCTGAGAAGCGGGGCCGAGGCACAGGAGGCGGAGGGACACTCGCAGGAGGCGTTGGGAGAGCAGCCTGTTCCGAAGAGCAAGAGCGTGGGGAGGGTGAAGGCGTTCACCAGACACTATGCGCTGGGGATCCTGCCCTTCGTGACCACGCTGAGAGAGGGTCTCGAGGCAGTGGTGTTCATCGGTGGTATCGGTGTCAACCAGCCGGCCTCAGCCTTCCCACTGGCCATCGCCGCGGGGGCCGCTCTTGGGTTCCTCATCGGATGGACCCTGTACAGGGGTGGAAACAAGATGTCTCTGCAGTACTTTCTCATTGCATCGACGTGTTTCCTCTACATGGTTGCTGCTGGTCTCATGTCGCGTGGCGTGTGGTTCCTCGAGCTAGAGCAGTACGTTCGCAACTGTGGTGGCCAGGATATGTCTGAAGTGGGCTCCGGTCCAGGGTCTTACGACATATCGCGGTCTGTGTGGCACGTGAATTGCTGCAATGGTCTCACCGATGGCGGTTGGATGCTGCTGAATGCGCTTGTTGGCTGGACAAACTCGGCCACCTACGGATCGGTCATCAGCTACAACCTGTACTGGCTTGCCATAATTGGGCTGCTGAAGGCCAAGAGATTCGAGGAGAAGAACGGATACCTGCCCTTGGTACCCATAAGGTGGCAGGCCAAGCGCATACGCAAGCTTCTCATGATACAGGAGTTGTATCTCAGAGACAGGACAACTAATAACGAACTGCATGCCGCCTCTGCCTTGGAGGAGGAGCGCGATCACACGGAAACGGATATGCTAATTGGTTAATAGCTACGCTGGAGAGAGCCTAGTTTGAATTGCAAGTTAAAAAAAAGAGAGATTATCGATAGTAGTAATGAAAGCATAGAAAAAAGACACAAACCGACCCACCTTGAACAGCGTTGAAACCTGAGAACTAAAAGCCAAACAGTGCAGGAGTGAACTCGACACTGCCGGTGATACAGGCAATGAGTTCATCGTCTTTGGTGAATGCCCTTGCGTAGACAACGTACTTTCCCGGAGGAACCTGTGCGGGGATCTCCACCTCCTTGGTTATCTCGTAGGCACCAGCCTTGACCGGGCACTTGAGGTCAACCTCGCCCACTTCTTCGCAGAGGTCGAATGTCTGGTGCACAAGCTTTATGTACCCGTAGCTGACATCGACATCCACGTATGCTCCGTCCTCAACCGTCTCCTTGAGGAACCCGTTTCCAGAGATGGTCAGGTTGGCACCGCGCTCGGGTGGGTTGGGGGACATCACCAGCTCCTTAAGGGTCAGTAGCTGTGGCTGGTTGGAGTCACAGATTGACACCGGGGAACCACCGGGAACAGGCTTCTCGCCCGGCTTGGGCAGGTTGTTGGCTTTGAAAGGGTTCTGGAAGGGGAACGCAGCCACCGAGGTCGCCAGAAGGGCCGATATCGCCCAGTTTTTCAGTGCCACCATGGTTTCGTTCAAGAGATGCAAATGTTCGGCTGAGCCTTGGTTTATGGGATTAATTGGAGCGGAAGCGCACAGTTGAGGGAAGAAAGGGGGGCGAACTCCAGCAATACCAAGCCCCTTGGCGGCTTTTTCCTTGCTGCAGGCAGTTTTGGTCCACACACGCCAGGGGATCTTCCATAGAATATGTTAGTTTTGACATTATACATCAGAAGGGGTCAGACCACCTTGGTGTGCAAGTTTGAGCGTAGGAAGAAAAGCGCGTACGCTATGAACCTGTAGAGGAACACAGAGACGAGCAGACATCCGCTGAAGACCGCGATGTCGCAGCTCATCTTGTACTCTGCAAGCACTGCGGCTCCTGTGCTTAGCGAGCAGGTGTCGCCAATCTCGCAGTGGAACTGCTGGTCTTCGAAGCCCAGCGTGGCCATGAGCTTGACGGAGTACATCGTTGGGTTCAGCCAGTTCCAAGCCTCGAAGAAGGGAGGCATGTTGATGGACATGGTGCCGGCCATGAAGATGGCGATGATGGCGATGTTGGCGATGATGTTCATGGCCAGGTCTTCCTGGAGAAGCACGGTGTTGAATATGGCGCCGAGCGAGTCACCCACGTTCAGCAGACTGAACGCGTTGAACATCGTGAGGAAGAACATGCCTGCAGTTCTCGGGAGACCAATCACCATCACCACGAACACGCTGAAGATGATGGAGCCCACAAACTCAAAGGGAAGCGCCACAAGGGTGTACGAGGCAAAGAAGGGGAGGGTGCCGTAGGTGTTGTCGTTGTACTCCATGTAAAACATATCTCTGGCCCTGGGGTACGATGTCACGTTGGAGATGAACCCCACGTAGTACAGATTCGCAACCTCCTGGATGAGTCCGAGCCTGTTGGAGATACCGTCGTAGGAGTTTTTGAGAGGCGCAAAGAACAGAGCATGCACCACACACACCAATACAAGCTGGACAAACCTCGTCTGGATGATTGTGCTGTTTCTCATCGTGGTGCGGAACTCTCTCTTCAGAATGGTGGGGAACGTTCTTGAAAGTCCGAATCTCGTCTTTTGATTGTGGACAAACTCTTTCAGGGTACCCTGAGACTGACCAATGTCCTTCGAAGGCTTGTTCTGCTCCCAGTACTCGATCACTTTCTTGACCCTGCTCTCTGCCTCGACGACGGTCTCGTCGGTGCCGATCATCGGATCTTTCGAAACAAGGTCGAGCACGTAGTCCGCAAAGTTGGAGTACTGCGGACACTTGAAACCCTGAGACTCAAAGTACTGGATGATGCCGTTGACATGACCGTTGTAGGCGACTTTACCTCCCTTGGTCATCAGCACCACCTCTCCGAACTTTTCAAACAGTTCGTACTTGGGTTGGTGGATAGTGAGGACAACAGTCTTGTTGAGTTCCTCAGCGAGACTTCCCAGAAGCTCCAGGATTGAAGCCGAGGTGGCAGAATCAAGACCGCTCGTGGGCTCATCCAGAAGCAAGATCTGCGAGTCATCTAAAAGCTGAATGGCAATGGCAAGACGTTTCTTCTCACCACCACTGATACCTTTCAGAGTCTCGTTGCCGACAGGAACGTTCTGACAAGGCTCGAGACCCATGCGGTATATCATACTCTGAACAACAGACTCAATCTTGGATTTGTCGGCCATTCTGAGAAGTGCTTGGGTATGTAAGGTCTCTTTGACCGTCAGGGTGGGCAGGAGGTCATCGTTGTGCTGAACCACGTAGGAACACATCTTCTCCAGAGTGGAACCCTCAGACAACGAAACTCCGTTGATGGAGATACTTCCAGAGCTGTAAAACTTGCTCTGGGCCGACGATCGACCAGCGATGAAGTTGAGCAACGTCGACTTACCCGACCCAGACGGACCCATGATGGCGTTGACAGTGCCCGATCTGAAAGAGACGTTGACATCGTCGAGGAGCTTCTTGATGAAGTTTCCGGCACTGACGGCCTTTTCACGCTCCTTGCGTACGCCACTGACTCCCTTCACCTTGCACATGAGCCAGTCATACACAATGGTGGGGATACCCCAATCCCAGCCCTTCGGTAGGACCCACAGGTTGACAGACACCTTGATGTCCAAACCAACGGGCCTCGGAACAGAAATCTTCTCAGACGAATCCGCTTCATCTGAGATCGCAGCTTTGCGCTGCAGGAGTCTCTTGAAGATACTTGGTTTGTCCTTGGGAGTGGACATGGATATCTCATTTGGACGCAGGTAGAGTAGGAGCATTGCAATGATTAGGAACCCAATGTAGAACGCCAGCAGAATGCACAACGGGAGACTGATCCAGTGTTTCGGGTACCCCAGAGTCTTCAAGACGTAAGCACCAGTACACTCGTCGTCCGAGCCACTGCAGCTTCCCTCCCAATCGGTGAACTGATCAGAACACAATGCCCCAAAGGCATACCAGAAGTAGGCGAGGTACTTGATCCAGCGGACATACACAGGCATTGTCTTTGCGTTGATGAAAAAACCACACGCAGAGTTTTGCAGCTGGTAGAACACGTTGGAGATAAGGCCCGAAGTACCGATGTCTGTACCGAGAGAAAAGCACATGATACCGCAACCCACACCGGCGCAGTACACCAAGAGGCAAGTGGCAAAGTACACCATGAAGTGGCTGCCTCCATCGGTACGGAGGCCGAACATGAAGTATGTGATCAGCGAAAACACCAGCGAGATGGGGAAGTCCTCGATCCAGAACTGGGACACACGTCTGCTGATAACCCATCCGGTCACGGAGATGATGCCCTCACTTCTCTCTCTGAAGAAGATCTTGCCGGCACCGGTCCACAGTCTGGACACCTCGTACATCAGCGGACTGAAGCCAATGACTTCCAGCATGGCGTAGAGCTGCGACTGCTTGGTACGGATAGCACCCAGGTCGTCTCCGGGCTTGTAGAACAGCCAGCCACACGCGATACCGACGACGATCAGACCCCCGTTCAGCGTGAAGAGCGAAAACTTATCGCGCATAGACAGCACAAAGTTGCGCTTTGTCAAAACGACAATCTCTCGAAAAAGACCCACCTTCTTGTTCTGCACGGAGCTGTGTCTCTCACGAGACACCACGGGGGAGAGGCTCTTCATGGTGTTGGACTCCACCTCGTTCCACACGGCAATGAGAGTGTCTACTCTCTTTTGGGATACCACCTCGTTCTCGGCAGAGCTGAAGTCTCGCACCGAGAGATCGAGCAGGAAGTCAGCAACGTTGTAGTGCATCGGCATCTGGAAGCCCTGTTTGGCAAAGTGCTCGATGGACTCCTGCAGCGACCCGTAGAAGATCGTGCGCCCCCCCCTCGCGAGAAGACAGAGCTTGTCGAGCTTGTTGAGGATCTCCGTTCTGGGCTGGTGTATGGTGAGGATACACGTGATGCCAAAGTTTTTCGCGAGGTTGTGCACCACAGACATCATCTTGTACGCGTTGTTTGCGTCCAGACCCGTGGTGGGCTCGTCCAGGAAGAGCAGACTCGGTTTGTTGAGCAGTTGCAGCGCCAGGCTGACCAGTCTGCGCTCACCGCCAGACAGAGTCATGCGGCCCATGCAGTCGCAGATCACCTCGTTCCGCAGAGGCTGCAGTCCCAGGTTGTCCAAGATGGTCTCGATCAGGATCTCCTTGTCCTGTGTGGAGTACATCTCCGGCAGCTTCAGGTCTGCCGCGAACCTCAGGGACTCCATGAGCGTCAGCGTGGGCAGAAACAGGTCTGTCTGCAGCAGATACGCGTACCGCAGCTTGTGTATGTCCAGCGAGTCTCCGTAGTGGATCGTCCCGGCGATGCCAAACGTCGAGCCCGTGCTGACCCGCTGCGCGAGGGTGTTGAGCAGCGTGGTCTTGCCGCTGCCGGATTCGCCCATCACGGCGATCACCTCGCCCGGCTGGACGTCCAGATTCACTCCGTTCAACACCTTCTTGATGCCGTTGCCGTCGTTCTCCAGATCGGAGGTCCTGTTGAGCAGTCTTGTCCCTAGATCCCTAAAGTTGGTGTGCTTCTTGATGAACACAGTCAGCTCTCTCACCCGCAGAGCCGTCCGCTCATCGGGCGGAATCCACATAGGCGACGTCTCCATCTCGGTGTCGTGATTGCTGCCAGCGATCGTGACAACGCAAAACCAATTAAGCAAAACCAACAGCTGGGAGTGGCGCCTAAGTCGTCTGACTCATCAACGGCGCCGTTTAGGCGCATCGGGCCGTTTGGAAAAACCCCTGGGCTACACACGACCACGCGGATTAATTTTATTATTTAGCGCGCATGGCCAGATCGAGGAACAACACCGAGCTTGTGTGATGTTGCAGTTGGGGACGTATCCGGGGCCTGTGAACTGCAGGAAACACGCCGAGCGGAGGGAGGAGAGACCGGGAATAGGGGAGGAGAGACCCAGAGCGGGGGGAGAAACACTTCGCGGTCGTACGACGGCAATCCCGTTCGTTCTGATTAGGGATGATCCCGCGGAGTTAGGCCCAGAGACCCTTTTCTTTGGAGGAGGGACAAATCAGAGAGAGCGAGAGGATCCTACGGCTTGCCTACGGCTTGCCTACGGCTTGCGTATGGCTTGCCTGCGGCTTGGGCACCGCGTGCTGAGAGCTCTCCCTCTAAGCAACCGAAAGCAGGGGCAACGGGGGGAGCAAAGAAATGGGACTCAGTGGGCAAAAGCCTCACCGGCCCGGGCTTCTCAGAGGTAAAAAGGAAAGGCCTGAAGCAGCTTCGCCAAAAGAAAGAAGCAGGAGAAAGTAACGAGCGAAGCCAAGCTGTCGGGCCCTCTTTTCTTTTGGCTGAGAGCACAAGCCGAATTCCAAGTGCAACGGCGACAAACAGAAAGAATGCTTGACGAGACAAGTGAAGCGAAATACGGACCCTTGCGATATACGAGCAAGAGAGAGGAGAGAAAAGAAAAGAGCGCCTATTGAAACTCGCGTTATTACTGCTTTGGTTGATCGCCGATGGTCTCGCTTAGATGTACAACTTTCGTATTTTCTGTGTCTAGAGGTGCATTTTCTCGCACAAATAAGCATGCTTACCAAGTATTTCTTTTGTTTTGGACGAGCTCACATGTGTGAATGGCTCCGAGACTCGCGTTGTCGGGGCCAGGACCCAAAACAAAGATACACCGAGGTTGAGAGAGAGCGAGACGCGCCGATGCCAAAAGATAGGCAAAATGGCCACCGTGCAAGCTGGAACACGGGTTAAAATTTCTTATGGCAGCCAGGGGTGACCTGCCCGAAACATCCCACACGAATGGCGCCGGCGACAAAAGCCGGCCCAAGGCCTAATTGCCAATCTACCACGATAACTTTTGGAGGAAAGCCTGAGACATTCCCATGTCTCCACCGACCCACCGCCTCCACATCCTCGGTAACATGTGCCAGATCGTTCCTGTATGGCTGGAATTCGGGCTGCGAGCGAGAAGCCGGACGGGATAGGCTGGGAGGTTTGGTCGACCGCCCGCTTTTGGCTAGCCTTTTTTTGTTTCCCTAAAAGGTGTAAAAAGCAATTTCGACCGGAATATAATAAGTCCCCCTACTCTGCAAGCTGGATATCCTGCTGAGACTGAAACGGAAACAGTCTGTTGGTTCATGGTTTGTGCTTGTGATTCGTTTATGTAGGTTGAAGCTTTTTTTTTCTCTCGCTACAACACCATCCTTCATCGGGGGCCATGGGCTGAACCAGCGCTTCGAAGGGAAAGAGGATGCTGCCAGGATGAGTGTGTATCATCTGTTCTGGAGCTGGCCACGGGAATGTACCCAGACCGAACACAAACAGAAAAAAAAGGAGCGGTTTTCAATCCAGGCGTGGTGGGCTTTTCTTTTTATTTCCACCCTTGAGAGTAATACTTCGCCATTGCGACGATCTCGACAGGTATCTGAGCGAGAAATAGGCCATTAGAATGCTGAGAGACTGGAGAAACCATTGATATATTTTTTAACACGGATGCAATCGAATCACGAGCAGCAAACGGAGAAACAAAAAAGAGGGGCGCAGTAAGAGGCGAGTTTTCCGCTCCTTTGGAGATGATCAGCAAGAGAAGTGGGAAAACAAATTGAACAAAAGCGGATACCCACAAGTGCTGTTTCTTAGCCACGAAACGCGGAGACGATTTTGGGGTGTTGCAAGGACACACACACACAGAGCGCCAGCTCCGGCGCATCGCTAAACGACAAGAGTCCAAGTGGGCCAGCTCTAGAAAGCATACAGTGCAAGATTTCGCGTCGAAGACGCAAAGAGCAAGGCAGAAACAAGGACCCAAAAGGTACAACAAGGAAAAGTTAACAATTGTAGCGATGGGGCTAGCGAACATAAAGGGTGCTTTTGCCCTGTTATCTTGGCCACTCTGCGCTTCTCGTGGCTGAAATTTTCTCGTTTTACAGTCGGTATCCCTATTTCCCACAGGTTTGGCTTTGGACCCGTGGCTCGAAGGCATTAAACCCCGCGCTCGATTTAAAGTTTCTCTGGGCCCCACACGACCTCAGTGAGAAGGAAAATATTTTTTCACTTTATTTTTTGAGATCTTTGTCTGAGTGGAATATTATCTCGGTTAAATGGACGATGCTGGTGCGCTGCCAGGAGATATTTTTTGGGGAGCACAACCACCAAAAGTGGTGGACACCGAGCGACATCGATAAACACGGGCAGAATGGAACGCGTTTGCCAATGCCACCCAGATAGAAAGAAAGGTTAAATCTGAGGTCCAGGGGGCGCTTCATGTGAGCAGCGCCCCGAAAGGAAAACCCAAACCAAAAGGGTGGGCGCTGCTCTCTAGCGCGGTTTTTTGGATGAGCCCTGTTTATCGAAAGGGCATGTATTGTTTAGCAAAAGAGGCTTTTCTCATTGGAACGTTTTAGCGATGGCCGGTAAGGTACAGAGAAGAAATAATAATAATTATTCCGGTAAATAATAATTACGAGATTTATTTTTTCGGGTGGGCTCTCGGACAACGCCGCGGGCGCGAGGACCCTGTGTGTGCGATTCACAGCAGGCTGTTCGGCGCCAGCGCGTTTCGTGTGTTTATATTTGGCAAGTGGATCCGTTTGAAGGGGTTTGGTAAACAAAGGACAAATGGTCTATGCAAGAGGAGAAATTATTTATGCATGCAAGATGTCTCCCGACCGGTTATTCTCCGTCTCCCATGTTTGGTGTGGCCGGGCTTCCAGCTGCTAGCTCCCAAATATGGCCGTTTTCCACTTTGAAGACCGATGTGCGAGAGGGCCGGACCCTTGCGAGACGAGAGAAAGGGGGCTAGACCAGCACCGACCAAACAGAGCCCTGAAGGCCTCACCAAAAAGAGCCCTGTGAAGCCTCCCGTCTGTCTCGCGAGGTGGTTTGCATCTGTCCAAAGAGCGCGCATTGATCCGGGAATGCTCTTGTGCTACCGGCGCGCACGCGGAAGAACCCTCATTCTGTAAACGTGGCGAGAAGAAAAGCGGAGCATGGGACACGTTCGAGGACCCAAGGGGATGGGACCGAAAACAAAACATTCCGAGAGAGGAGCGCACCACGTTGGCCCGGTTTTCCGAGCAGGTGCTGTTTCGAGAGCCTCCGAGATGCTATCGAACAACATGTTTTTTAGGCCGTCCAGGGGCGATATGATGGGTGAAACGCCGAGCTCCAGAGGTTCGGCATGGCTCGCTCAAATTCGCTTTATTTATCCGGGCCGGCGATTCGCTGGCACATTTCTTTTTCCTCTGTTTGTTTTTGGCTTTTTTTGTGGACCCATACGGCTGTCAGCGACCACGGCTAGTGGGAATTCAGCCTAGTCGGTTTCGCGGTTGATGCTGTTTCTAACTCGCTCCACCGCACCCCTACAACGGCGGCGTGTGTCTGTGTTGAGTGTCTCCGTTTTCCCGCGGAAACGGCGCAACCGCACCGGCTCCATGCTCTCCTGTCCAGCGCGAACGTTCTTATCACCAAGATCGTCTTTCTGCGTTTCCGACATGCCCCCGAGTTTGTTTCTTTTTCCCTTTGGGAGTTTTTGTTTTTCCCTTTGGCTTGTTTCTTTTTTTGATTTTTATTTTTAATTGTTTCTTTTTTTGCTTCTTTTCATCATCTTCGCGGCGACTTTTTTCTCACGTTTTCATTGACCCTTTCTTCCCGCTCTCCTTCCCTGTTTTGTTTTTGGCCTTTTTTTTTGCCTCACCTTCCACCCGGCACCTGTTTTCGCGTTGAGGAGTCTCAAGACAGAACCCACAGCGTTCATCTTGACCACACACACAGCGCCCAGTCAAGGCTAGCCCGCCAACCCAACGCCACGAAGCCCGGTGACTCTGCTCCAGCTCGGTGTATCACAGACAAACACACACCGGTCACCGCGATCACTCTCATCGACGGGAGACCCATAGCATTCACTCCCAGTCCCAAAGAGTTGCCTCATATTTTTGGATTTAGGCTTGGTATAAATTCCAGAGGGCCCAGAAGATCAAGATTTACTTCGGACCCAAAGCACCAGGACAAACACAAAAGCCCCCCCCCTTGCCCAGTTTTTTTTGTGTTTTTTTTTGTTGGTGAGTCGTTCAGAGAGAGTCGAACTTATTTAGGACTCGATAATTCCTCCCCTTTTTCCTTTCCGTGGACAAAAGCACTAAGCACAGCTGAAGACAACGGGGACCCTTTCACCGCTCCCTTTGCCTCACCTGAAACTCGACACCCAACTCCCAGCACAAAGCTCGTTGGTCCAGAGGCCTCGGAGCAAACAGTTCAAGAGGACGAGCAGAACCCGAAACTCTCACGTTCCATCCACGATGTCGCAGGACAACAGGCTCAACCCGTCGCTGGCGGACGAAAACAACAGTCTGTACAACTGGGGGTCCAGAATGCAGATTCCACAGCAGCAGCAGCAGCAGCAGTACGCAAACAACGCCGGCCCGCTGGGCACGCCGATGTCACAACAGCCTCCGCAGGAGAGGCTCGTGCAGCTCGCGCGCAGAAAGCGCGGGGCCACCCGAAAGGCCAAGGACAGCACCCGGATCAAACCACACGGGCGCCCGATGGCGCCGGAGGCCAAGGTCCGGCTCACGCTCTCTCCGTCGCTGGCGGTGCTGTACCAGTGTCTGGTGACGGACTCGTCGCGCCAGACGCTCAACGTGCTCAAGACGCAGAACGGGAACAAGGAGGGCGCCATCATGGAGCTGAGCACGTACAAGACGGACGCCAACTCCGGGGCGTACCCACCGCTCAAGACGGAAACCATCACGGTGGTTGACCAGCTGCCCGAGGGCGTCAAGGAGGAGAACCTCGAGCCCGGGGTGTACACCTCGATATACAAGGCGCTCAAACACGTGTACGGGCTGGACGAGTTCTCGCTGCTGCGCATCACGCGGGCCGCGGCCTCGGAGCCGGAGGGCGCGGTGCTGCTCAAGATCGAGACGGTCGAGCCCGGCGACCTGCACCTGAACGACGACGACGCCGACGGCGACCACATGCGCCACGACGGAATCGGCGAGGTGGGAGACCCGATCTCGGCCTCGTTCCTGAAGAAGAAGATCGCGCGGCCCAGGTACAAGTCCAACATGCGGATCTACGTGCTGCCACGCAGAACCAAGGCTGCGCTGTACACCCAGGCACGCATGCTCAGGCGCGACCTGCTCAACAACGTGCTCGTCCCGGATACAGACCCGAGGCTGATCATCTGTGCATTTGACTATGTACCGCTACTGCAGGAGCTCAAGATCAACGTGCCGGGAGAAGCCCACCAGTTTCTGCAGCAGCAGCACCACTTCACGCTGCCTCCGCAGGCAATGCCCACCCCCAGAGCGCGGAAATCACCCTCATCCACAAAGACACCGAACGGCAGCAACGGCAACGGCAGCACGGCCAACACAGCTTCCTCCAACGGCGCGGGCGTCGTGAGCAACACCTCCAGCAACGGGTACGGCTTCCAGTACACGCTGCCGCCGGTGTACCCCGAGATGATGTCCAACGTGCCCGCGGGCTACGGCTATCCTCGGCAGAACTACCAGCCGCAGTCGTACGGGTCCAACTTCTACCCGATCGTCGCGACGCAGTTCTACTCGCACAGCCAGCCGATCCCGCCGCAGACGTACCCGAACACGTACGCCAACGTGGAGTATGCGCCCGACGTGGGCAGCCAGCCACACACACAGCAACAGTATCCGCAGATGCCCTTCTACCAGCAACACACAGCCGCACAGCAACCCATACAGTCACAGTCGCAGACACAGCAGACACAGTCACAGACACAGCAACCACTCCAGCATACACCACAGCAGCAGCACGCACAGCAGTCCCAGAGAGGCGACTGGGGCAGTTACAAGTCTGGCCAGGATGGGGCAGACCCTCAGAGATACTCTCAGTACCCTCCACAATGATAGACCCATAGACTTTTGTACCAATAGCAACCAAAAAGCAGTTCAGCCTAGGCGGATGTGTAGGTACCGTGCACACTGTGATCTGACCGTGGGGCAGATACGGTCTGATACCGTGTACACTGTGATATGATACCGTGGAGCAGATACGGTCTGGATCTGTGATCTGATACCGTCTGTTGCTGTAGCACGGTCCGGCCTCCAGCGCTCACACGGTCCCAGAAACGTGCCACCACACTCCCAGACACCCGCAGACACGCCTGTGTGCCTCTGTCCCGGTTTCCGTACCACTTCACCTTGTCTTGTTGGCGTTTCTGTCGCAGACACCGTGATCTGTTGCTGCGTGCCGCGGGGTCTTCGCGACACGCCAGCCCCACCACTACGGTCCCAGACACATACCAAGCCCACTGCCACGGTCCATACACCCCCAGCGACGCCTCCCGCCCATCTTTTCCAGTTTTAACACAGATCAGCCTTGTCTTGTTGGCGTTAGTCTAGGTTCTGCGCTGGCCTGGGGTGGTCGTGCCCATACCAATATTTGATGACAACTCGCCTCTTCTTTTCGACACGTCAACACGCCGTCTTTTCTGCTCCTTTTCCCACCAATCAATCACCCGTTAGCCATCCATGCTGTTCCAGGTTGTGATTGCCGTGATCGCGTCGCTGGGCATGTGCTCTGCCAGCGCGCTGACGTTTGTGCTCGGTGCGCAGGAGAGAGCGTGCTACTACATCATCAACGACAAGCCCAAGTCCAACATCGGGTACTACTTTGCGGTGCAGGCCGGCGGGTCCTTCGACATAGACTACCAGATCAAGGCGCCGGACGGAACCATCATAGTCAAGGAGGACAAACAGAGACAGGGAGACTGGATATTCCCGGCCGAGCAGGTGGGCGAGTACGAGTTCTGCTTCTCGAACGGGATGTCGACGTTTGCGGAGAAGGTTGTGGACTTTGAGATCAACATCGACAACGACTTCAAGGCCAGTCTGCCCAAGGCCCCCGAGGGCGCGTCTGCAGTGGAGGGACTGCAGAAGTCCATCAGCACCATCGAAAACAGGCTCAACGACCTGGCCAACGACCTGCAGTACTACAAGACCAGAAACAACAGGAACCAGTCCACCGTCAAGTCCACAGAGACGAGAATCCTGTACTTTTCTCTGTTTGACCTCGTGCTGATGTGCGGCATGGCTGCTGCCCAGGTGGCCATTGTCCAGCTCTTCTTCAAGGGCTCCAGAAAACAGCTTGTGTAGGCCGTGTGTACCAATGAATCCGCTCGAGAGGCGTCAGCAGCACCGTAGCAGACCGCAGATCCAGATCGCAGATCCAGATCGCACGCATCCAGATCACACACAACGCTCAACGCTCGACGCGACCGCGGGTCGTGCACCGACACACCCAGCGATCCAACTTGGGCGCTTAGCCTGGGCGCTTATTTTGAGCTCGCCGGGCTGCGCTTTTCGAAACTAAAATCGGCCCGGAGACCACGACAGGGGATGTGGCTGGATTATCCGATGTGACTCGGATCGAGCATCGTACCAGGGGCGTTCATCGCTCCTCGTATATTACATGGCCGGCATACAACTCCCGCTACAATATACCGAATGGGGTAACCTTTTCAAACAATGCCTCGAGCGCTGTATGCGAAGCAATTTCAGGTCTCTTTGCGGGTCTCGTTTGGTAGCGCGCGTTTTTGCTCGGGGCAAGTCGGGGCCACCAGGTCTCCAAATGCGCTCCCATCCTCCGCTGCTCGGGCGGGATTGCCGTCCGCACTAGTCGCTGGTTCGTAGCAGCTTTGTGGCTCTCCCGAGTTTCTTTTGGAGCCGTTTCTTTTTTCCGTCTGCACGATGGATTCCGGTCCGCTGTTTGGTCCCTGGTTTCTTTTCTTTTTGGATTTGCCAGTTTCACCTTTGCGCGGTTTTTAGATTTGTTCGCTATGGACCCCGCGCTTAAAATCGGCAGATCTGAGCCCGGATTCACGTTGGAATGAAACGCACATGGTCACGAGAGGAAAGGAAACGAAACGAAAACCGTTGATGCAAGAGCACCCAGCTCGGTGACCCAGCACCACTCTGGTTCTGCAACTAAGTAGCTGGTTCTGTAGCTGGTTCCTCTGGTTCCTCCGGTTCCTCTGGTTCCTCTGGTTCCTCTGGTTGCTCTCGCTCCCTGCTTCCCTGCTTCCTGCTCCTCATATTTTCATCCCTGTTTCCTTTCGTTCTGCCGCCGTCTTATATAAGCAGTGCTGATCTTGGTTAAATTGCATGTTAAATAGCTAGACTAGCCTGTCCCACACGTCTCGAAGACTTATGTGGCTTGTTAGCTCTTTGAAGTTGCTAGATTAGCTTGTTCCACGCGTCTTGAAGACTTATGTGGCATTTGAGGGGGGGGTTCACTATGATCTGCTTTGTCACTCTGAGCACCTCGCGAGCAAGAGTCTTATCCTTCATGCCATGCTTTTTTAGCTTATCAAAGAGAATGGTTCCGGCTTTCACCGCCTCGTACACTTTGGATGAATGATCAAGGTGCTCCAGGGTATGTGTAGACCGGTTAAGAGGTAGGACACGCAGGTCCTCATCGATGTGGCCTTCTCCGTAGAGTACAGGCAAGGCCATCGCGGCCAAAGCGTACATCCGCACTTCGAAGAGTGGCGCGCACAAGACTTCGTCGACGGTACGGCTGGCGATCCACCGCCCTCCGGCGGAACGGAGACTGGTCAGGAGTGCGTAGGCGGCATTCGACAGGGTTTCCACGTGGCGGCGTTGCCATGGGTGGTCGAGAAGGCACTTGACGCTAATGGTGATAGAGTACTGGGCCGCAAGCCTGAGCGTACGCAAATCCCTTGAGATTGGGAATCTGAGTTTCCCGTTGTCGAACGCGAGAAGCATCGAAGAGGGAAAACCCTTGGCAATCAAGCACATGTCGAACAGGGATGCGTCGCCGTCTTGCTCCTTTTCATCGACAAGTTGTTTCATGTACCCTAGAAAAGTTCCAAAGTGCCGGACGTGTACATTACCTGACATGAGGCTCTCCCAGTACTCCACCACGACAACACCCATGTACACACGGATTGCACGGAACCGGTCCTGGTGAGAGTTTGCGAACATCGGGCCGAGTTGCGTTTCGAGAACATGAGAAGCTTTGCGAAGCTCCACAAGTGAGTCTGTTTCCTTTGAGTAGAGAGAGACGACCAATAGCTCCTCAACACTTCCCAGCGTATCTCCTCTGGCGAATTCGTATGACCGTGAAAGATCAAGCTCGGAAGGCTCACGGAAGAACTTCCTCCCGAGATTGGCCAAAAGCCTGTAAAGAGGGGCGTTGGTCCCTCTGAGATACTCCGGGTCTGCAAAACGCCTCGGGAACACGGGCAGCCTAGCCTGAGAGAACTCGAACAAAGCTTGGAAGCGGTCTGGGTTAGTTCTGTATGTGTGGTCTTCCTCCAAGCGCGCTTGGTGGCAGAAGTAGTAGCTCTGCGTCCAAGGGACCTCAAACTTGAGACCTTCGCGAAGAAACATCAGTAAACACGCAACACAGAAGAAGTTGGCGTGTTTCAGGAGCTCAATGACGGCACTGGCTGTAGAGCGGATGCGTGATCTATGAAGCAGGAAGGCCCGCAGACGTTTGACGTGTCGGTCGAGGCTTGGCTGCTCGAGAGCCTCCAACAGAAGCAACAATCCGTTTAAATCCTCGTGCTTGAATCTGTCTTCCGGATTCCCTGTCTCCAAGAGCTCCAGGTCATGCAGCACAGGACCCAAGTCAACGCGTGGAGGCGTCTCGCAAATGCAGATGGAGTCTGTTGACTTGCACTTGTAACAAGGACCTCCTTTGACGGCCTTCCCCGGCCCAGAAAAGAAGCAGACCACATCCATCTCCCGGTCGCTGGGTATGACTTCGATATCGCTGCTATCCATCGCTGTGTCTGGTGTTGGTGAAAGCGTGTATGTCTTCAGTGCGGGGTGTGGGGTCAAGTAGTGAAGGCCCCGATTTGCCACCCAAGTTTACGATTCGTTGTATTTTGTTCTTCTGTCCTTCTGTTCTTCTGCCCATCAATCTCACAATGATGCTTCCCAACGACATGATGGACGAGATCATCGAAAGATACGGCAGAAAGCCCCAGCAGAGGTCCGCAGCAAGAACGGATGGCTCTGGCTTTGTCCCTCCAATCGAGCCACCGACCTACTCGCCACCGATACCGGCGCCGATCACAGGCTACGTGAGGGAGCATTTGAGACTCCAGCCCGAGCGGATTTTCCCCTACGGGGATGTGAGAGAAGCTGCCAACAAGAAGCTACGCTGGGTTCATCCCGTAAAGTCCTCCATGGTTCTGGACCGAGACACGCGTGCCGGTTTGTCCCAGTGCCTGCAATACAAAGACACCGACCACGCTGTCCTGAAATTCGGTGAAACAATGGAGCTAACGAGAATCCTACTCATCCTCAAGCTCCACGAGCAAGGCCACCCAATGAACCTGGACCACGACTGCAGCCATCTGTGTGGCAACCACTGGTGCCACAACGTCCACCATCTCCATGCGGAGTCAAACCGCCACCGCAGCCAGAGGAACCAGTGCATGGTGAGTGGCAAGGGCAAGACCTTCTGTTTCGGCTGCTGCCAACAGTTTGGCACCTGTCCCCACACCCCCGAGTGCGCCAAGCTGTTTATCATTGAAAAGGCCGACTGCCCCAACTGCGGAGGCGGCTGATGCACCGTTTGGCTATACTGGTGTTTGCCCCGGCGAAACAGGGCTTGCTAGCGTTCGCGCGCATAGGTTGCGCCTTGCAGACGGGCTCGGAGTTCGTCTGGGAGCCCGGCTAAGTAGATCTGATATGACTAGCAAAGGCCTTCTATACACGCCCAGCGGATGTACCGCTGCTATACACGCCCAGCGGATGTACCGCTGCTATGCACGCCCAGCGGATCTACCGCTGCTATACACGCCCAGCGGATGTACCGCTGCTATACACGCCCAGCGGATGTACCGCTGCTATGCACGCCCAGCGGATGTACCGCAACCCTCTTCGCATCGTGGTTATCGATTTAGCCGCGAAAAGAAAGGAAATGTCAGCTAGTAGCCACACTACGACTCTCGATCCAGCATCAGCACCAGAGCACAGCCAGAGAGCCAGACGGCGAGCGCCGGTGCCACTGGCTGTAGTCCACACTGGCTAGTCCACACTGGCTAGTCCACACTGGCTAGTCCACACTGGCTGCCTCGCTACCTGGAAACGCGAAAAACCTGCGGCCGCCGCCCGAAAGGGTAAATTCGTTATCGGCCGAATTTTCGGAGAACGCCGGTTTGGCCCAAACCGGAGCTCGACGGTTTTCCTTCAACGCTCGTCTTTTCTGCTTTTATTTTCTTCTTTTCTTCTTTTCTGCTCTTACTTTCTTCTTTCTGCCCTTATTTTCTTCTTTCCCGCTCGCTTCTCCGGCCTCTTGCACATCTCCACGGTATTAGCGCGCTGATACCGTCCCCGATACCGTCTTTTCTTTTTACCCACAAGCAGCCATGTCCCGCGCCATCGCGTCCACACACGTCGTCCTGGGCAGCGAGGTGGCGCCGGCCACGGTGATCTTCTCGCTGCAGAGCGGCAAGATCCTCAAGATCGCCAGACGCGTGCTGGCCAGCGGAGACCCGCTGCTGGCGGCGTACGGCGTCCAGACCGCCGCGGACTACCGCGACGTGTCGCCGCTGGTGGTGCTGCCCGGGCTGGTGGACGCGCACGTGCACCTGAACGAGCCGGGCCGCACCGAGTGGGAGGGCTTCGCCACGGGAACGCAGTCTGCGGCCGCCGGCGGCGTCACCACGGTGATCGACATGCCGCTCAACGCGATCCCGCCCACCACGACGATCGCCAACCTCAACCTCAAGATCGAGGCCGCCACGGGCCAGACCTGGGTCGACACCGGGTTCTGGGGCGGGCTCGTGCCCGACAACCTGGAGCACCTCGTGCCGCTGATCAGCGCGGGAGTGCGTGGATTCAAGGGCTTCCTCATCGACTCCGGGGTGGACGAGTTTCCGGCCATCGACCCGGACTACATCGACCGCGCGCTGCAGCGGGTCAAGGGCAACCCGACGGTGCTCATGTTCCACGCCGAGATGCAGAGCGCCGGCTGCTGCGGCTGCGGCTCCGGTTCTGGCTCCGGCTCCGGCTCCCGGGAGGGCTCCCCGGCCGACGACATCGACGAGCTCGATCTCGGGATGTCGTCGTCCTTCGTGTCGGGGGCCCCGGCGCACGTCAAGTCCATGCTGCAGAGCGCCTCCAGGAAGCCAGAAGACCACTGCGACTGCCGCCTGCCCCACAAGCACGCGGCCAGCATCGACCACGGCGTGCTCTCGGACCAACAGGCGGCCGCGCTGGCCCGCTCGCCCGTGCTGGCGGCCGCGGAGCCCAAGACCGGGCTGTACGCGCAGATGGCCAAGTCGCCGGGGCTGCGGGCCGCCGGCGGCGCCGGCGGCGCCGGCATGGCGTCGCCCATCCTGTCTGCGGCGGAACAGGACGCCAGTCTCAGCTCGGTGGACCCGACCGCATACGCGTCGTTCCTGGCGTCCAGACCGGACTCGTTCGAGACCACGGCCATCTCCGAGATCATCAACTGCGCCAACAAGGAGCCCTCCGTCCCGATGCACATCGTGCACCTGGCGACGCACGAGGCGGTGCCGCTGCTGCGGGCAGCGCAGCAGAAGGGCCTCAAGATCACCACCGAGACGTGCTTCCACTACCTCGCGCTGCAGGCCGAGACGATCGGCAACGCGCAGACCCAGTTCAAGTGCTGCCCGCCGATCCGAACCGAGTCCAACCGGAAACTGCTGTGGAACGCGCTGAGAGACGGCGTCATCTCGTCCGTCGTGTCAGACCACTCTCCCTGCACCCCGGACCTCAAGGGCTTCGACCGAGGCGACTTCTTCGCCGCGTGGGGCGGAATCTCGTCGGTCGGGCTGGGCCTGCCCATTCTGTGGACCGAGGGCTCCAAGCTGTCGCCGCCCGTGTCGCTGGTGGACATCGCCAGGTGGACCGCGGAGAACACCGCCAAGCAGGTGGGGCTGCAGCACAGAAAGGGCCGGATTGCCGTGGGCATGGACGCCGACTTTGCCATCTTCAACCCGGAGGCCGCCTTCACCGTGGCCAACGCGCGCACCTTCTTCAAGAACAAGCTCACTGCGTACGACAACAAGAAGCTCCGGGGCCGGGTCGTCGAGACCATCGTGCGCGGCAACTCGGTGTATGCGCTCGGCAAGGGTCTTTCGGACGTGCCGATGGGGCAGCTGCTGCTGGAGCCGCGCTTTCAGTAAGCCGTTTCCGATGAACAGCGTTTCACTGAAACCTTTGATACCAAAAAACGTATTAGCGGAATGTATTTAGATCTAATTATTTTCTTCTAAACCACGTACTTCTGCTGGATCATCTGCACCAGCACCTGGTCCGTGCCCGACAGCACGGCGTTCCAGGTGCCCGGGTACATGGTCTTGAAGGAGTTCAGCAGGAACTCAAACATGGTCTTGAGGTTGTCGCTCGGGTTCTCGTACATCCCCACGCACTCCAGCAGCTGGCGCAGGCTCTTCTTGGCCTCGGCGGAGTCGGCGCCGAGCGGCGCCGGGTTCTGCGCCACGATCTGGCAGAAGCCCACGAACGCGGTGTCCTTCTCGTCGTTCTCGGACACGTACAGCATGCGCGCGAACCAGGGCACCGCCACCTCGCCGAGGTACTTGCTCATGGCGGCCGCGTTGTTGAGGCCGAAGCGGCCGATCGTGATGGCCGCGTTCTCGCTGACGCTCTCCTGCAGATCGGTCGCCACCAGCAGCTGGCTCAGCAGCCCCACGAGGTTGTCGAGGTACGGCGCAAGCGCCTCCGCCGGCAGACGCATGGCGATCTCGCCGAGCGCCCACGCGGCGTTGTTGCAGGCGGCGCTCGAGTTGTAGGAGCGGTTACTCATCTCCTTGCCGATGCTCAGCAGAACCTCGTGCAGGTGCGGCGCGATCGTCAGCTTGAGCAGACAGGTCGCCAGGTCGCCGAGCAGCGCGTACGCGGACTGCCGGACGTCGCCCTCGTCGTCGTCAAAGTGCGCGATCAGCAGCGCCATCAGCGAGTAGCCGGCGCGCTCCTTGAGCGCCACGAGCTCGCCGAAGTGCGCGCCGAGGCCCTGCACGAGCCCGTCGATCAGGTCCATGGCGGTGATGGCGAAACCGGTGTTGGGCTCCTCCAGCGACGGGTCCACCAGACACATCTTGTTGAGCTCGAGACAGCGCGTGAGGATCCGCAGACACCGCTCGTAGACCGCCTCGGCGTACGGCGCAAACTCCTCGCCGAGCGTGGCCGCCACCGCCGACATGCACTCCAGCAGCGGCCACAGGTCGAGGTCGTCGTCGGCAAGCGCCTGCCACTTCTCGAGCAGGCTGGGCAGCACGAACTTGACGTAGGAGCGGCCCTTGGCGCGGTCCGGAAACTCCGCCAGCTTCTCCACCAGCGTCTGGATCGCGTCGTACAGCAGCAGCATGTTCTTGCGCTGGTAGCTGTGCAGACACACCTTGAAGCGCTCCGCCATGGCGTCCACCACCAGCGAGAGCGGGCCCGGCTGGCTGGCCTCGACGAAGTTCGCCAGCGACGAGCACGCCGACTCCTGCACCACCTTCTTGGTGTCCACCAGACAGTCCATGATGCTGGTGAGCGTGGGCACGTAGTACTGCGCGTAGTCGCCGCCGGCGACCGCCGCCTCGCACACCCACGTGGAGTAGCGCCCCAGCGTCCAGCACGTTATCTGGCGCACGCGCGGCTGCTCGTCCGCAAGGCGCTCCACCAGGAACGGCACGATGCTGGGCAGCTCGTTCTTGCTGAGGTCCAGACAGCCCTCGGCGATGGCGCCGAGCGCCAGGATCGACGCCTCGCGCACCGGCCACTCGGCGCTCACCACCCGCTCGGTGATGATCGGCAGCGCCAGCGCAAACACCAGCTCCGGCAGCATCGACGCGAACACGTCGAGCGTGGCGGCCGAGCACTTGCGGAGGTTCCACTCGGACACGTCGTCCGCATCGTCATCGTCGTCGTCGTCGTCGTCGTCCTCGTCGAACGAGTCGGCGCCGTCGGCGCCGTCGGCGCGGTCGTCGGCGGCGCCGCCCTCCCTGCCGCGCCGCGCGCCGGCGCTGTGCGCGCTCTTGGCCTTGGCCATCTGCGGCTTGATGTCCTCGTCGCGGTCCGCCACCAGGTGGTCGTCGGCGGCGTCCTGGGCCTCGAAGATCACGATCTCGGTCTCCGAGTACACCATCTTCTCCAGCAGCACGGGGATCATCGCCGGCAGCAGCGGCTGCACGATGGCGGGCGGGATCTCCGAGGCGGCGAGCCCGAACAGCACCTCGCACGCCTCCAGCGCCACCTCCTGGTCGCTGTCGCGCATCGTGTGCAGGCAGTAGTTGATCACGCCCTCCAGGTGCGGCAGCAGCTTGTCCGGGCGGGTCTCGATGATCATCACAAACGCGGTGCACACGTTTCTCCGCACCAGCGGGTCCGCGCTGGTGGCCAGCTCGAACAGCCGCTGCAGGTAGGCATCCAGATACACCAGCAGGCTCTGTGTGTGCAGCGTGAGGAACTGGTTCACGCAAAAGACGGCTAGCGCCTGCACCTTGGCGTTGGCGGCGCCCGTCAGCTCGATCAGCTTCGGGATCACGAAGCCCAGCGGCCGCTCGCCAAAGTACTCCTGGTCCAGCGCATGCGCCGAGTCCTCGCAGATCTTGGACAGCGCGTTCATCGCGCCCTCCTTCGCCTGGTCGGCGGCGGCGGCGCCGCCCGCCATGTACAGCAGGTCCGGCAGCAGCTGCGGCCACCCGTCCACGCCGCACTTCGAGAACAGCGCCGTGATCACGTTGCCGACGATGTTGCGCACCACCGGGTTCGCGTCCAGCAGCCCTGCCGTGATCTGGCCCTGGACGTAGCGCTTGACCGTGTCGGAGCGCTGCTGGAAGTTGTACAGCACGTCGTTCTTCAGCGACAGCCCGGCCGCCGCGCGCGCCGATACATCAACCTCCGCACCGTGCACGAGGATCTGCAGCAGGTAGTTCTCCAGATCCGGGTGTTTGGTGGCGTCCTGCAGCGCCGCGGTGGCCTGTTTGCGTATGCCGGCGTCCGGGCTGAGTGTGCCGGCCAGGATGTAGTTCAATTGCGACAAAAGCTCGGGGTCTGGCGACCATACTGCGGGTTCTGACATTGTGATTGAATCTGGTTGCTGGATATCTGTTTCCGCTCACGATGGAACCATCTGATAGAGTTCTCTGACAACTCTTGAAATTTTTTTTTTTTTTTTTTTTTTTTTTAGATTTTTTTTGATTTTTTTGGCTTTTGAAAAACGTGATTTGCGTCTCGCACTACTCCACTACTCAACGCCGCACGGTACTTGTGCCTTGACAATGTTACAACTTCGATTATGCAAATTACTCCATCAGCTCCCGCAGCATGTCCTCCAGCCTGTCCAGCTGCGAGAAGACCGGGTTGAAGATCTTGGCTGTGGTCGGGTGCAGCTGGGCGGCCGGCTGGCCCGATATGGTGGACTCGCTCTCGCCCGACATCTCCTCGGCCTTGCTCTCGGCAGAGGTGACGAACGAGAGACTGGTGGCGGGCGTGGTGTTTGTGAGCGAGGAGGACGACGCCGACATCGTGGCAAACGAGCACTCCTTCTCCGAGAGCGACGAGTCGTCCTCGTCGTCCTCCTTGGAGATGGCGGCGATGTCGAGCTTGCGGCCCGAGAGCGGGATGTGCGCGCGCCGCTGGATGTCACGCAGCCGGTCCTCCTTGATGCGCATGGCGCGCTCCTCGCGCGAGTGGAACGTGTTGAGCGGCGGGGTGGTTTCCGGATCGCTCGAGTCGGGCGAGTACGTGCCGATCGAGTCCTGAGTCGCGATCTTGAACTTGGCGTTGGGCGCCATGAAGATCGCCGCGCTCTCCAGCCGGTGTGCGAGATCGGACGCCTCCGAGTCGCAGGAGCCCACCGACGGCCGCCGCAGCTCCGTCAGCGTCTCGTCGGCGCCGTCGCTGTCGCTGGGCACGTAGTCGTCGTCGTCGTCCTCCGCGCAGTTGTCGAGACTCTCAAAGTCCAGTCTGCGCTTGGCGCGCTTCGAGATTTGCAGAGGCGTGCAGTCGGAGTAGGCCTCGCTGAACACCTCGCTGCGCTCGTCGTCGGTCTGCTGCTCCACGGCAAACGACACGCTCTTCGGCGTCCAGTTGGCGAGGCTGCGCCCCGACTTGCGTATGGAGCTCTTGCGCCGGATCGAGTTGGTCGGCGTCAGCGCGGGCGCCGAGGGCAGGTGCGGGCTGTCGCACACCGCGGCCTCGGGCACCACGGGCAGGTGCGAGAAGTCGCTCGAGCCGCGCTCCAGGTTCTCGTTCTTCCAGCAGTTGAGTCTGGCCAGCCGCTCCTCGTACGTCTCGAGGATCTCTGCCGGCGCGAAGCCGATGGCGCCGTCCTCGGCGCCGTCCTCGCCGCCCGCGAGCTTGCGCACGAGCCACCAGTAGCTGTCCTCGTCGTTGAGCAGCTCCACCGGGTCGTTCTTGGCGAGCTGGATGTGGCCCGGGTCGGGCCCGTGGAAGTTCAGCAGCGCGTACAGCCGGCCCGGGTCGAGTTCGCGCGGCGGCGACGACGGCGGCGACGGCGCCATGCTGCTGAGGAAGCTGTCCAGCGCCGACTCCTGGCCGGCGTCCGGCGCCTCCCCGGCCTCGTCCGCCGTCTCGTGCCGCAGCTCGGCCTCCTCGAACAGCCGGTTCATGTCCAGCGTCTGGACCGCCGAGAACCGCGCGCCCTCCAGGCCCTGCAGCTGCTGGTTCACCACCACGGAGCTCGTCGACGACAGCTTGTCGGAGTCGTTGGAGAACAGCCGGTGTTCCATGACGTTATGCGAGAAACTCCAAAAACAACGGGCAAAAGCAGCGAAGCAGGGTGAACAAGGTGATGCGATGGATTAATGCAAAAAGCGCCTTCCTGGTGTCTATCAAAGGCTGGCTGGGAGAGGTTGGAAGGAAAGAAAGCGGTGGAGAAGGAAGAAAAAACAAAGAGAGCGCGTCACCTTTTTTGTATTTCCGAGGGTGGTGATCCGCTTTCCGGGGTTTTTTTTTGGCGAAACGAAACGCTTTTCCAGGAACACACAGGAACAGGCGGTTTTTCGGAATATAAAGAGCCAGGCAGATCGATACGTCTATGTAATGCGATAAACAAGCAGGAACGAGCAGGAATAAGCAGGAGTTACCAGCAAGGGCGCCCGCAGCGCGAGGAAAGCGCAGTCTCGTTCTGAGGCGGTGAAATTTGGGTCTAACCAATTCCAGCTTGATACGAGCCGTTGATACGAACCGTTGATACGATCTGGTTCCTACTCCTTCACAGGCTCGTCACGCGCCACGGGCTCGCCCTCCAGCACCACGGTCTTGCGCGCCATCTTCACCAGCGTGTTGTTGTAGGTGCCCAGCACGAAGTACACCACGTTGAAGAACACCACCCACACGTTGGGCGACAGGTAGTTCTGCGCCACCGCCATGGCGACGGGCGTGGTGAGCCAGCTGCTCTTCAGCACCGGCAGGTACGAGCGGTGGAACGACTCGCCCACGCTGCTCCACGCGCGCAGCAGCTCGGCCCGCACGGCAGGCACTCCGCCCTTGCGGAAGCTGCGCAGCAGCCCGGCCGGCGACAGCGCGGTGCCGATGAGCGCGATGTACGCCACCATGAGCGCGTTCAGCACCGGGCTGATGGTCAGCAGACTCGCGACGATCTGCAGCACCTTCTTCTTGGGCGTGAGCGGGGCCTTGAACACGGCGTTGAGGCCGTTGTAGCCATAGTGCGAGATGGGCGCGTTCACGGCAAACCCAAACAGCGCCATCAGCGGCACCCGGCGGGTCCACGTGTGTTTCACGCAAATGGTGTCTGTGAGCCGCGTCTCCGAGATGTCGTTGGCGAAGAGCGAGGCCAGCTGCTCGTTGAGCGCGGCCAGCACCGCGGCCGTGACCGACTTGGTCACCAGCGGGTGGCGTGAGAGGCAGTCGAGGTACTGCGCGTTGAGGGACTTCGGTCTGCCCACCGTCGAGCTCCTGCGAGACATGTTGTGGGTGAAACGAACAGGAAGCACAGGAAGAACAGAAAGAACAGAAAGAACAGAAAGATCGCGTCGACGGGGGACGAATCTCAGATAAAGAGCAAGCCAGAAAAGCGCTCTTCTCCGAAACTCGGGATTTTGGGTCCGCGCCTAAACCGTTTTGGCGTTTAACCGTTTTATCTATTTTTTTCTATTTTTTTTTGGTTTTTGTGGATTTATTCGAGAAGCGAGTGGATATTGCTATACGTTTCCATTTGCCATTCCCATTCGTAGTGCTTGCTGTTCGGAAATACCACCCGATCTCGCGCGAGACTGCACGGATAAACTTTCTTCCGATTATGCAGCCCTCCGATAGTGGAATCACTGGAACAGAAACAGAGTGGATCCACTGGAACAGAGTGAACAGAGTGAACAGAGCGAACAGAGCGAACAGAGTGAACAGAATGAACAGAGTGAACAGCGTGAACAGCGTGAACCGAGTAAACAGAGTGAACAGAGTGAACAGAGCGAACAGAGTGAACAGAGCGAACAGAGTGAACTGAGCGAACAGCGTGAACAGCGTGAACAGCATGGAACCGAGTACCAGATGTGCCGTAGCACCTGCGCAGCTGATGTGGTAAGATAATAGTAAAGAGAATAGTATTGGAATAGTGAGTTCTCTTCACTGGCGCCTCCGGCCTAGTTCCCGACGTCGGCACTACGTCCCCACGTCACCACCTCTCCCTACCGCCCTGGTCGGCTCAGACACCGCCTGGCCTGTGACACCACGTGCTGACCTACCCCGTCTGTCTTCCCTGTCTAATCTGGCTGTTTTCCCTGTCTAATCTGGCTGTCTTAGCTGTCTTGTCCTGTTCATGTTGGACCGCTGTGCGGCCACATACTCGGGTGGACACGACCACGCAATGCATTTTTTTCTCGCGCTCAACAAACCTCTCCTCCCACCACACACGGCCATGGCGAAGAAGGGCAAGACACCGAAGGCAGAGCCGGAGCTGGCGAAGCCGAAAAAGGGCAAGAAGAACGCGGCGCCCGAGCCGGAGCCGGCGGCGCCGGCGAAGCCCAAGAACGGCCGCGCCATCGTCGCCGCCGGCCAGACGTGGACGGGCAAGCTGCCCGGGTCGCTGCTCCACGAGCACTGCCAGAAGCACAAGTGGGAGAAGGTGGGCTACGACATGCGCCATGACAAGACCGGATACCTCGGGGTGGTGAATCTCGGGTGGCGCAATCCGAAGACCCACGAGCTGATCACGGTGCAGATGGTGCCGCCGAAAGCGCTCGTCAGCCCGCAGGAGACCAGTCTGGAGGCGCGCCACTTCGCCGCCACGTACGCGCTGCACCGGATCGCGTTCGAGAAGAACATCCACATGGTGCTGCCGGCGCACCACAGGCGCCTGTGGGCGGACCTGGAGGCCGAGCGCAAGCGGCTCACGAAGGAGAACCCGGCAAAGGCGCGGCTGATGTACACGGCCGACCCGTTCAGCGCCATCCTGGAGAAGCGCAGGGCCGAGGAGAAGCTGCAGAAGGAGCGGGCGGCGGCGCTGGCCAGCCAGGAGAAGGAGAAGCGGCCCGCCATCTCGATCGCCAATGGCGGCGCCAACGGCGGCGCCCGGGGCGGCGCGACCCCGGCGGCGAAAAAGTCGCTCCAGACCGCCGGCTTCATCAACGACAGCATCTCGTTCCCGCGCAAGGTGTGGGACACTGCGCCGTTCATCGACCTGAAGCCACAGACCCGCGAGCTGATCGAGTTCTCCATCAAGCACCACATCAGCTGGACGCACCGCGAGACCGGCAGCCACGACGCCGCCTACGGGCCGCTGCTGGTGCAGCTGGGTTTCCGCCAGACACACGTGGACGAGGCCATGCGCTACACGTCGTCGTTCGTGGAGTCGCTGGAGTGGCTGATCTTCCACATCCCGGACGACGACCTGCCGGGCGTGTTTGCCAAGCAGAGCAGGGACTCCAAGGTGGAGGTGACGCTCTCAAGGGACATCAGGCGAAGCAACATGGTGCAGCGACTCGCAGAGGGCGGCTTCAGCACCTCCGAGATCGAGTTTGCGCTGGACAGGTTCGCGGACGACGAGAACAGTGCGGCCGTCTACCTCTCCAAGTCGCTGCTCAGCCTGGACGAGCTGCACGTGGGCGAAATCGACGCTGCCGAGTCGCAGCAGCTGTTCCAGGACGAGGTGGAGGGCCTCGCCATGGTGTACGGGCCCAAGTTTGCGCTGCTGAACGAGGGCGCCGCCGAGGTGAGCCTGGAGCCCGAGGGCCTGGCCGGCGGCCTGCTGGCGCTGAAGGTGTTCCGGAGCGCCGACTACCCGCTGTCGCTGCCCGGGCTGCTGCTAGTGGTGAAGAACCAGTCGTACCGGCTGGCGAACTACATCAAGATGTCGGCGGTCAAGCAGCTGCAGGCGTATGCGCTCGACAGCCGTCTGGTGGGCGACTGTCTGATATGGCCGCTGGTGGAGTGGCTGGAGACCAACCTGCAGCGGATAGTCGAGAACCCGGGCCCGCTGTTCAGCCCGAGACCCGAATCGCACACCGCAGCGGCGGAAACGGCGGCGGAAACGGCGGCCGCGAGCCCCGCAGCCCGCAAGAAGCGCCACAGCTCCACCAGGCTGAACGCGGGCGAGGTCAAGCGGCGGTACGAGGCCAGGCTGGGCTCTGCGCAGCTGGAGAAGTCCCGCACGAGCAGGAGCGCGCTGCCTGCGTGGCAGCAGCAGGACGATCTGGTGCAGATGATCACGTCCAACCGGGTGTCGTTGGTCACGGGCGAGACCGGCTCGGGCAAGTCCACGCAGATCGTCCAGTTCATCCTGGACCACCTGAGTGCGCGCGGGGACTTCCAGTCGAAGATCGTCTGCACGCAGCCGCGGCGAATCTCCGCGCTCGGGCTCGCGGACCGTGTTTCCGAGGAGCGGTGCGACTCCACCGGCCAGGAGACCGGCTACATCATCCGCGGCGAGAACAGGACCGGCCCCACCACCCGGCTGTCGTTCGTGACCACCGGGGTGCTGCTGCGGATGGTGCAGGGTGGCGTCGGCAGCGGCAGCGGCGGCGGCGGCGGCGGCAGCGGCGGCGGCGGCAGCGGCCCGTCTGTTCTGGCGGACCTCTCGTACATCTTCATCGACGAGGTGCACGAGCGCTCGGTCGACAGCGACCTGCTTCTGATCATCCTCAAGACGATGCTGCCGCGCTTCCCGAAGCTGCGGGTGGTGCTGATGTCTGCAACCATCGAGACCTCGCTGTTCGACAACTACTTCGGCGCCCGCATCCCGCACGCGCACATCGCCGGCCGCACCTTCCCGATCGAGGACTTCTACCTCGACGACATCCTGCGCAGCCTCGACTTCACGATCCGCTCCTACAAGGACGACAGCGAGGTGCGGCCCGGGCCGGAGTCGCGCTTCTTCCAGCTGGGCAACATCAACTACGACCTGATCGCGCAGCTGGTGGGCTACGTCGACCGCCAGCTCCGGCACCGCAGCAACACCGGGTCGATCCTGGTGTTCCTGCCCGGAGTCATGGAGATCACGCGGTGCATCCGCGCGATCGAGAAGGCCTTTGCGGGCGACTGCAAGCTGCTGCCGCTGCACTCGGCGCTCAGCTCCAAGGACCAGAAGCGGATCTTCGCGGCCGCGCCGAAGGGCGTGCGCAAGATCGTGGTGTCGACGAACGTGGCCGAGACCTCCATCACGATCCCGGACGTGGCGGTGGTGATCGACAGCGGGCGGGCCAAGTCCATGCGGTACGATCCCGGCACAAACTCGACCCGGCTGCTGGAGAGCTGGTGCTCCCGAGCCGAGGTGAACCAGCGGAGAGGCCGCGCGGGCCGTGTGACCAGCGGTCTGTGCTACCGGCTGTTCACGCGGAACACCATGGACGGGATGCTGGCGCAGCCCGTGCCCGAGATCAAGCGGGTGCGCCTGGAGAACGTGTACCTGGTGGTCAAGGCGATCGGCGTCTCGGACGTGAGCCGGTTCCTCGGCGAGGGCCTGGATCCGCCCGAGGAAACCGCCATCGCCAAGGCGGCCGAGTACCTGACCGAGATCGGTGCGCTCAGCAACCGCGAGCTCACCAACCTGGGGCGGTATCTCTCGATCCTGCCGACCGACCTCAAGTCGGGCAAGCTGCTCATCTTCGGCACGCTGTTCGGCGCGCTCGAGACGTGCCTGACGATCGCGGCCATCTCGGTGAGCGGAAACCCCTTCGTGGTGCGCCAGGACACCCGCGACGACGTCAAGCGCGTCCAGACCCGGTTCAGCATGGGCAAGGGCGACCTGATGGCCGTGGTCAACGCGCTCCGCGAGTATGCCAAGCTCCAGGACGCCTCCCACAGCAGGCGCGCGCGCTGGCTGGACGAGAACTTCCTCTCCCACATCACCATCAACGAGCTGGTGTCCACGCGCGCGCAGTACCTCTCCACGCTGAAGGACCTCGGGTTCGTGCCGCTGGACTACCGGACCGGGTCGCACAGCTTCCGGTACCTCAACCGGGCCAACGACAACTACCGCATCATCAAGGCCATCGTCACGTCGGCCTCGTACCCCGACATCGCGCGGGTGCAGCTGCCGGACCCGAAGTTCACCACCAGCGCGGCCGGAGCCGTGGCCACCGACCCGGACGCCAAGCAGATCAAGCTGTGGATCCGCAACGAGGCGTACGTCGACCATCTCCGCCAGAACAGGACCGACGACCAACCGTACCCGAACAACAGGGCGTTCCTGCACCCGTCGTCGTCGCTGTTCACCACGAACGCGCGCGACGTGCAGGAGATCCGCATCGACGACTCGGGCAACTACGACTTCAGCCCCAAGGTCTCGTCCAACGCGGTGCCCGCGTCGAAAGTGTCGTTCCTGGCGTTCGGCACCGCTTCCGAGACCACCAAGCTGTACCTGCGCGACATCACACCCTCCTCGGTGCTCAGCGTTCTGCTCTTTGGCGGCGAGATCTCGTACGACCTGCGCCATGCCGTCTCCGGAACCACGCCCTCGGGCATCGTGCTGGACGGCTGGCTGCCCATCCGCACCTGGTGCAAGAACGCCGTGCTCATCAAGCACCTGCGGATGCTCCTCGACGAGGCCCTCAGGCAGAAGCTCTCGAACCCACACTACCAGGAAACCAGCACCGTGGGCGACGACGTGCTGGATGTCGTCGAACAGATTCTCAACATAGACACGGAATAGACTGTATATACTCACTTGTGGTTGTGCTTCACGCCTGCTTGTAGATTCACTCTTCAGCTTCAGCCTGTGCTTCACTCTTCAGCTTCACTCTTCAGCTTCACTCTTCAGCTTCACTCTTCAGCTTCACTCTTCAGCTCACTTGCGGTTGTGCTTCATGCCTGCTTGTAGATTCCTCTTCAGCTTCACTCTTCAGCTTCACCTCTTCAGCTTGTACGCACCGTTGACAAGCTCCAGCTTGTCGTCGTCAACCAGACTGTCGAGGTAGCTCTCCAGCTGGTTCTGCGTGGCCGTGTATCCAATCTCCTTGGGCACCAGCATCTGCAGGAACGACTGCATCTTCGGCACGGGCGTGGCTCCGAGGTTGGTGAGCATGCCGAGGATAAACGGCCAGTACTGAGCCATGGAGTCGGCGAAATCGTCGTTGCGCGCATCGTCGCAGACGTTGTTGTCCGCCATGTTGGACTCGCTGTTCTTGGCCTCGTCCTGGTTCTCCACCACGCTAAACGTTCCGGGAGACGCCTCCTGCAGAACACCGGCCTTCAGCCAGTAAACAATAGCCCTCCGTGCCGTGGATTCGGACATGTGCAGCCTCTGGCAGATGGTGTCGAAATCGAGACCTGGACGTTCTTGGAACAGGTTGAGAACAGCAACCTTGTCTGGCGACACGACAAACGTCTGCTTCCTATCGGCAAACTCCAGCTCAACAGTAACGGTGCCCAGCGCTGGATGCATCGCGATCTTCCTCCCCTTCCTGAGAACCCTGAACTGTTCGGCATACTTGTCCGCCTCGTTCTGGATCACGTCCGGCAGAACGAACTCGTCTTTGTCGAGCGCAGGCCAGTACATGTGTGACAGAATAGAGGAGTGGAACGCGTAATCGACACCCGTTTCCTTGTGAATGACCGCATCTGTCTTCTTGCTGTCTGCAAAGTCCTTGAGCATCACCTCCAGCGAACTGAACTCGGTGTCTCCGAACTTGAGCTTGAGCAGCTCCAGCTTGAGCATTATCTCGCTTGTATCGTACTCTGTGAGCTTGAGCAGCTTGTCAGCGAAAACTTTCACAAACTCACCCATGAAGATATCCTTCGAGTCGAAGAGCGAGATGAGCGACTCGATAATGTCGCTCACCACACCTTTGCGGAAGTCAGGCAGCGCATCTGTGGGATCCGGAACCCAGTTGAGATCCCGTACGGCATCCTCCACATCGGTATTTGCCTTGGCACCGTTTCGCAGCTCCACTGCCAGCTCGACCAGCGGGTTTTGCTCGCTCTCGTGGAGCATCGCAAACACGATCTTCTGGATGGTGTCCTCTCTCTCTTTCAAGTACCGCCTTATCGGCCGACAGACCTTGTCCAGCAGCACGGCCCGGTGGTCTATTATCAAGAACGAGCGGATCGTGGATATGTAGAACGAAATGATGTCCACGGTGTTGGCGCCAGCATGCAGCAGCCGCCGCTCGCACGCTGATATGAAGGTTGTTTCGAGTCTGTTTCTCTGGGACGGAGACTGCAAACACACCCGCATCTCCTCCAGCGCACACGTCGAGTGCGGATAGTCGATGACCATGTCGAAACACTCGAGGGTTCGGATCCGCGCCAGCTCGTTTCGCGCCATGGACGCCAGAGCCTCCAGGTCGAACTGGTCGCTGGAGTGCAGCACGCTGATTCGTGGGAACACCTCGTCGCACACCCAGTCGTTCAGCTCCGGGATCACGTATCTGTCCCACCCCTTGGAGTACTTGCCCGAGATCTGTTTCTTGACGGCGTTTCCCGTGACCCTCACCAGGATCTCGTCGAGCTCCTCCTGGTAGCCCGCAATCTTCATCAGCCCGGCGTACCTCTGCAGCTGCGCCATGTCGGTGTGCGGGTGGAACAGGTTGTCCTCGAACGTCGACACCAGCAGCGCGTCCACGCGCGGCGATTTCAGCACGCGCTGGAACATCGAGCGCGACACGCGCACCAACACGTCCTGCTTCTCGTACGAGAACCCCATCACGCCCATCGCACGCGTGAGCTGGTCCTTCGAGTGTTCCAGCCAGTCAAACACGTCGGCCACGCCTCTGGACCGCACCCGCTCGCCGCCCCGGGCCAGGTACGTCCTCACGGCGTCCTCGAAGCCCTCAAACACGCCGGGGTCGTCCTTCAGCACCGTCTTCAGACTGGTGGCCACCCCGAGCGGCACGCTCAACGCGACACCGTCCTTCTCGAACTCCCCGGCCAGCCACAGCAGCACCCTGGTGCGCTCTGTGTGTGTGTCCAGGCCCTCCGGCCGCGCTGCGTACCGGCGCGCGTACTTCGCCGCGTGGTCCGCCCGCGTGAGCCCTGTCTGGCTGATGAAGCCCACTTCGTCCATCTGTGTGTCTGCTGATCTGCTGATCTGGCAAAAAGACAAGACAAACAAGACAAGACAAACAAGACAAGGGTTTGTTTTGGTAGTGCGCCGTCCCGATCCCGGGTCTTCAGCGCTCCGGGGCCCGGCGCTTTCTGCTTTTGCCACCCAACGATGTCGAAGCCAGTGGAGGCGATATTCAAGAAATACAGAGGTGAGTCAGGCTTAGGCCGGAAGGCGTGCGCGTGGCGGTGACTAACGGGCCCAGACAGCAGCGCGGATGCCATACTGATAGACGGCACCATCGAGTACTGCGAGGCGCTCGGGTTTGAGGTGGAGGACGTCGGGATGCTGGCGCTGTCGCACTACCTGGGCTCCACCAAGGTGGGCGAGTTCCCGCGGGCCATGTTCGTGCGCAGGTGGACGGAGGCCCGGGTCAAGAGCCTGGCCGAGATGCGCAGCCACGTGCTCACGCTCAAGGAGCGGCTGCTGCTCGACAGGCACTATCTGCAGACCATATACAACTTTGCATTCGCGTTCTCGCTGGAGGACAAGAAGAAGACGCTGCCGCGCGACCTGGCGGTGTCGTACTGGCGACTGCTGCTGACCGAGCCCTTCGGCGGCGCGGTGCTGGACCGCTGGTGCGACTTCATCGAGCACAGCTGGGACTCGGACATCGGCAAGGACCAGTGGCAGATGGTGTTCCCCTTTCTGGCAGAGTACCACGCCGATCCCACCTTTGCCAACTACGACGACACGGCCGCGTGGCCGCTGCTGATGGACTCGTTCGTCGAGAGCGCCGCGCAGCCCCAGTAAAGGGGGAGAAGAAAACGACATCTCTCTTTGCTCTTCGATGGACATCCTCCCAGATTTTGAATCGCCATAGCTTCGCCAGTTCCCAAGATATATTGAATATATATATATGTATCAGTAGCCCAGGGTCTGAATTATATA